>CM065654.1:4976993-5004493 GCA_033220385.1 Triplophysa yarkandensis
ACACACAGTGGAAAGCGTTGGCGATAAATGTCAAGCCATTCATTTCGGAAACCAATTTAAAATATCACAGAAAAAGATTGTGGAAAACAGGTTTACCATTCTTTACAGTTGCTTCTGTACGTCTGTCCGGGTTTGTATATCTTTCCATTGTGAACGCATGAACACTGATCCTTGGTGATACAACCTCTGTCAGTGATGTCATCAAACACAAGTCCTGTAACACATCACATCACGCGGACATTTGTCTAATGTGTTCGGATGCATTTATTTCAATTGGGAGTTTGCACCTCCCATGAGAACTGATCTCTAACTCTACTGCATCATTTCTGTATCAAAGACATGTGCTATTAAAATGATCTCACGAAAAAACGACATTGGAGAGTTCGTGAACGCTGTGTACCTTCAGGACAGAAACAGCCATCGATACAATGATCCTCACAGATATGAGCTCTGTCGGGGTTTGAACAGGTGTTGATACAAGGATTCCCACATTCCTTGTGTACCATACTGTCATGAGGACATGATTTACCTACAACAATAACGAAAACACCCATAAAACTAAAGCAACTTGATATTTCTCTGAAGAATTATTAGATATTAGAGCAGAACTCAAACAATGACTGTCTGTCACTCGTGTGTTAAACTTGAGGATTTGTAGCGAAGAATCTTGTGTCTGAAAAGTTTTATTTCCTTACATTTACTGAAGACAGATGAACACTGAACAACACTTATAAGTCGCTTTGGGTAAAAGCGTTTGCCAAATGAATAAATGTAAATGTAAATATAAAGCCGAGCTTCGGCGGCAGGCCGTGAGCAGCGCTCGTGACCAACCTCCTATGCTCCTGCTCTTCTGAGCTCTCTGATTGGTGCGTGGTCAGGATTTTACGTGTGAACGACCAATAAATAACTCTGATCACAGATATGGAAAATGTTGAACATGAGAACTCAATATGTTTAACATACTTGTAATTCACAAAAGAGCGCAATACTTCTACTTGAAAATCACTTAACAATATTTGAACAATCATTCAACATTTGTAATGAATGAAAGTGTCATTCAGAGATTAGTAGCTGGAGTCGGACGCTCTTACCGCAGAACTGTTCGGTCCTCCAGACATCAGGTTTTCCTCCGGCGTGAACACACTGTCGGGAGAATTCTGAAATGGTGCTGCAGATACAGAAAGATCTGCTGCTGTTGGTACATTGACACATGTCCGACTCACAGGCCTTGATAAAGGAATCGAGCGCTACGAGATCTGTACAGCTGCTGAAAGACGGAGCGGACAGAATCTGCTCGCATACTGACGTCTGGAAACAACAGAACACAACGAAATCCTCAACATGTTTGTTTTTTTAAACCTTTTAGAATGCATGTTCTATAAGAATCTAACCCATGACATCCTGACCTATGGGACATTTTTAAATCAAATGTTTTTTGAAATGAATAAAATATAATGAAAGAAATTAGAAAACATCAGTGATCAAGTCACAATATCTGGCTCAAAAAATGAATCCACAGCTGGCATAACTTAAAAACGAAGTTCTAATGAAATATTTCAACAAGTATCCACATTCAAATTGAAATATATATAGCGAGAGAATTTTGTCAAAAGAGTAAAAAGATCTTATGCTGTCCTCACACCCAACACAAATAATATTACAGATAAAGTCAATGCAAACTCGCAGCAGAATGAGATATTCCATCTATGTTTGATAAAGCACAAAACGTGACATTATCTTTATTCTTTATGGTGGTTTAAAATGGAGTGCTGGCCTCCAGCTAGATGGCACTAGATTTCACAAACTGGTCCTTTAGGAAATAATTGTAGGAATTGTTCTTACGAGTTTTGTGCAGGTCTGTTCTGTGGAAGTCAAAGGTTCTGTACAGGTTTCTGTTGGACCGTCCATCTTTGCGAAGTGTGCATAGTCATACGGAGATATCTGTACATCTTTATAACCACAGAGTCAACATTCATCATCAATTTACCACACATATATAAATATATTTGTACACATTTTAAGGTCCACAAACACATCAGCGTGTATTATTTACCGTTACTGATGAACTCATTGTACAGCTGGATGCCATTAAAGTCCCCGCATAACCCACAGGTCTTATTCTGGTACTTTTTGTCTAATTCAACCTTAAAAATAGAAAAGAAAGACATAGTTAAAGGTGTTTTCCTCACTAAAGTGTGTTTAGATGTTCAGATTGGTGGTCTTCTCACCGTGAAAGAGTCTTGTTTATTCCACATGGCCACCAGACCGAGTTTGGCAGTGATTTTGATGTATGTGGAACTGTTTTCAATCAGGACCCCCGAGCGGCTATACGGAAGCGAGACCCTAGCCAAAAAACCACACACATTCAATTTTCCCTTCATGAATCCTGATGAATCCATCCCTGTAAGGAAAGCACACGAGCAGAGATACTTACGGCTGGCCGTCGACACTGATGGAACTATGGGTGAGCTCCACCGCCGTCCCGTCCAGCTTCATCGTGATGCTGTCGACGGTCGGTTGGTTCTGTGTGACCTGACGTCTTATCTGAATGTTGAAGTCCTCGTAGTTGCTTCGACATAACGAGGTGAAGATATAATTACACGTGGACGGGAGCTGGAAGATGTCGCCGTCAAAGGTCTTGAAGTGATAGTTACCCCACGTGCTACAGATCTGTTCATTATGTGCTGGAATCACTGAGTGACGATCAGAACAGATAATCAGAGATGTTATGACGTTCAATCAGCTGTTTACATTTATCATTTATAAATAACAACAACTATGTTGTTTACTACATTTTAACAGTTTTTTTAATATCCATAAGTTTTCATGAACAGTGGAGTTGACATGGCCCATTTTGATTCCTCTATTCTCAAACACAACTTTTGAGAAGAGAACTTTAAATGTGCTTTGCGTGTGAATAAAGCGAGTTTACTAATGAAAATAATTCTTTTGTAACTGGAAGTCATTGTTCTCAGATGACGAATGGTGTTGACTGTGGTCTTCTGTAAAGGTGAACTCCATGATGAATGTAAAACTAAGATTACACAACAATGCTCTCCAACACCTAGCTGAGGATAATCCTAATGACATTGTGGGATTGGTCATTTCTCAATTATATCGTGGGCTTATGGCGTCACAATAGATGGGGTTTAACTGGAAGAGCAAGGCAAGAGATCACGTTGAAATCAAACATCCAACATACGATCATTTGTACTTACATTTAATGTTCGATTAATGACATAACATAAAGAATAAAAGAATATGAGTTACCTGTCTGTGTGGTGTTAATTCCCATAAATAACATCATCCAATGTAGAATCCATAACATTATTCCTGTGGAACTCTCCATGCTTCCTCTGTGGATCGGTGGTTTGTCCACATGTGTTTGAGAACAGAGTTTACCTGAGCTTTACGTTTTATACCTCCAGCTTTGTGTGAAGGCCCAGGAGGGGCTGAGCTTGGATAGGTGCCACAATAGCCATCCCTATATGACTAAAACACTTCATTCATAGCAAAATCACATTTCTATGAGTATTTGTTTTGTGATTATATTTTATTGAACATTTTCTCTCGTTGTACATTTTATAATTCATGAAATTGTCGATGAGAAAAATTGTTCCTGAATTGTGTAACATTTAAAAATGGAAATGTCACTCAATGATTTTATTTATTTTTTGTTTGAAACAAGTTTATCTGGTTGTCTTTGAAAAGGTAAAGGGCATCCTTCAACCCAATTTACCCAACTATGGATTGCACAATTTAAAAGACGAGAAGATATGAGAAAAGTGACACATTTACAATTTCATGAAACTGCAATAAAATTGTGTATAAAAACATTTCTTAACGATGCATTCACTTCCACTTTTTTAAAGAAATGTAAAGAGGGATCTAACAAAATCAAAAGTCATTTTTAACTTTACTAAGGCTAATAAAACTTATGTTGACTACAGTAATTCTTCTCCATCTTGACCTTCTTGAATTTTACTTTCGTGTTGATTGTGTTGATTGTGTTGATTGTGTATATTGTGTGATCTTTGTTAAGCTATGGTTTACGCTCACACAAATATCTAGAAACTCCTCAATATATTTTAATTGAACACATTTTGATATCAATTTTCCAAAGTTGCACATTACTTTTGGCCTTTGCTTTAATTCTGACCAAACTGACGTTTGTCTGGTATTAACACTGAATGATGTAATTCACTCAGATTATTCTGGAAAATGAGATTTCTAGGTGTGTTAGTCTGATAAATCTATCAGATTTTGACTCACAGGACATTTTGACCGAGTCGTGCAGGTGTGGACCGTTGATTTCTCATTATAGAGAATGACTATTTCATATGACCATTGTGTTTCTTATCAACATCAGCCCATTAACACAACAAGATTAGAAGTTAGTCCATCAAAATGATTGTAAATCATATTTACTTTCCTACCGTTTGTATGTACAGCAACACACAGTAAATGTTTAAAGCCGATATCAGAGCTGAGTCCCACTAAACAGTAGATTCTATATCTTTAATCTATAAATAGAGAATAACTTCATGCCAACACATGCAGTCGATTTATCCTCCTTAAATATTCCAGTTAGAATTTAATCTCATAATCCTACATTACAAAGTATGACTTTGATCTCACCTGATCTTACTAAAATATGTAATATGTACGGCTTGATATGATTAATGACAAAACCCAGAGCAACACAAATGCCCAACTACAAGAAAATCCAGAATCCTTTACAAATAAAAATGTACATCTGCTCCAATAGTTTCCAATAGAAATGCACTTTTTCTTTTCAAATCTGTACGATTTTCTTTCTTTAGCAGAACACAAAAGACGACATCTAGAAGAATGTTGGGAAGTAAACAGCAGTGGAACTCATTCACTTCTAGATACTTCAAGGTATTCCACTAATAATATCCGACAACATTTATATGCTGGGGAAAGAGGAAGGCAATCAGGTCCATAATTATTGGGACATCAACACAATTCTAACATTTTGGCTCTATACACAACCACAATGGGTTTGAAAGGAAATTAACATGATGTACTTTCACTGCAGACTGTCAGCTTTAATTTGAGGGTATTTACATCTAAATCAAGTGAACAGTGTGGGAATTTCAAGAGTTCGCACATGTACCTCCCACATGTAAAGAGATAATTCAGCAGTTCCAGGACACTGGGGTGTTATTCCCTCATTATTCCAATTACTACGAGCAAATAAAATGTCCAGAGATCATTTCAAGTGTGCTATTTGCATTTGGTTATTGTTGATGTCAAGTCTCAAGATGAGATCCAAAGATCTGTCACTTTCAGTGAAGCAAGCCATCATTCGAATGAAAAGACAAGACAGACCCATCCGAGAGATCGCAAACACATTAGGAGCGGGCAAAATAACTGTTTGGAACATTCTTAACAAGAAGCAACGCACCGGTGAGTACAGTGACACCAAGCCGGAAGACCACTGAAAAAGAACTATGGTGGATCACTTAAGTATTTTTTTCCTGGTGAAGAAAACATCCTTTACAAGCTGACAGTCTGCAGTGAAACTACCTCTTGTTCGTTTCATTTCACATCCATTGAGGTGGTGTATAGAGCCAAAAATGTTAAAACTGTTTCAATGTCCCAAAATGTATGGACCTGACTGTATAAGGGGACACAACCAGCCAGATCTTAAAGGAGAAGTATCACGCTGTTTCATACATTACACGTGCTTTAGACTGTTAAACATGTTGAGTTCTCATGTTCAGCTTGATCCATTTGTTTCAAACTTCAGAGTTAGACATACAGACATCGGAGAGCTCAGAATATCTCGAGCATCATTGTGTAAATCCAGGAAAATTCCTCATGAGGAGATTGTTCAGGAGCGCTGCTCACCGAGATCCACCTTATCCAGAAGGCTGTATCTATCTTCTGTTAATGTAAGGAAACTTTTGAGTGATCTAATAACATGATTCTACACTACACATACTCACGATTAAGATGATATGCCATCTTTAAAGATGAAATTGCGGGCATTAAGGAGGTGTGAGAGATGTATGTGTGCTATCAGGGTATAGAAATCAATGCTGACCCAAAATTATGTGCATGCAAACTTTCATTAATTGTCCTCATTTGTATCGTGCCCAACAAAGAAATGTATACAGGTTTGTACTTACAAGAGATTGTGTAGTCTCAAGTAACTAGACCTTCATACGGAAGGTATGATCATACTTTTATTGGCGAAGAAAAACTTTTGACTGACAGGTGATTCCAACAAGCACATTTAGGTTTGTGTCGCATCATGTTAAACATGTTGACTGCGCATCATAACCTTGCACACTTTTAAGAATTTAAACGTTAGGTGATAGTGATGAATTTTTTTTGCAGACACAACAGTACGTCTCCCGGAAATTCTGTGGAATGCAACCAGGCATATGAGAACTTTGACCTCGCTGAAATGTTCCAAATAAAGGGTTCCCTATACATCAGACCTTCAGCCATGGATCGTGTGATATGGCAGTGACTAGAGGCGTGCAACATTTTAAAGGGGGGTGAACTATACATTAATGATGTTTGATATAGACCGTGTAAAGGTTCACTACAAAAACATCTTAAAAGCAGTCATCAGATGCAAAGAATAAACCCAATACTAAAACTGACAATAATGATAATACAAGAAACTCTTTAATAAAAATGTGATTCTTACATTTGATCCATTAGTGAGGATTTAAAACACAAAAAAACTATACTGGGGTCAGATACCAATATAGAATTAGACATATGTTGATTTAAACATCAATCCCATCAGTATCTATCAATCCAAACAAAACTCCTTCATTCTCAAACACACAAATGACTGACACTTGTGCTTATATGTTTGTGTGCATAAACTTAATTCAGATCAGCTAGAAAAACAATCCGCATGTGTGTTACTTCAACAATCCACATGTGTGTTACTTAAACAATCGGCATGTGTGTTACTACAACAATCCACATGTGTGTTACTTAAACAATCCGCATGTGTGTTACTACAACAATCCGCATGTGTGTTACTACAACAATCCACATGTGTGTTACTACAACAATCCACATGTGTGTTACTACAACAATCCACAAGTGTGTTACTACAACAATCCACATGTGTGTTACTTCAACAATCCACATGTGTGTTACTACAACAATCCACATGTGTGTTACTACAACAATCCACATGTGTGTTACTTCAACAATCCACATGTGTGTTACTTCAACAATCCACATGTGTGTTACTACAACAATCCACAGGTGTGTTACTTCAACAATCCACATGTGTGTTACTTAAACAATCCACATGTGTGTTACTTAAACAATCCACATGTGTGTTACTACAACAATCCACATGTGTGTTACTACAACAATCCACATGTGTGTTACTACAACAATCCACATGTGTGTTATTTCAACAATCCACATGTGTGTTACTACAACAATCCACATGTGTGTTACTACAACAATCCACATGTGTGTTACTTAAACAATCCACATATGTGTTAATTCAACAATCCACATGTGTGTTACTACAACAATCCACATGTGTGTTACTTCAACAATCCACATGTGTGTTACTTAAACAATCCACATGTGTGTTACTTCAACAATCCACATGTGTGTTACTACAACAATCCACATGTGTGTTACTTAAACAATCCACATGTGTGTTACTACAACAATCCACATGTGTGTTACTACAACAATCCACATGTGTGTTATTTCAACAATCCACATGTGTGTTACTACAACAATCCGCATGTGTGTTACTACAACAATCCACATGTGTGTTACTTAAACAATCCACATGTGTGTTACTTCAACAATCCACATGTGTGTTACTACAACAATCCACATGTGTGTTACTTAAACAATCCACATGTGTGTTACTTAAACAATCCACATGTGTGTTACTACAACAATCCACATGTGTGTTACTACAACAATCCACATGTGTGTTACTACAACAATCCACATGTGTGTTACTTAAACAATCCACATGTGTGTTACTACAACAATCCACATGTGTGTTACTTCAACAATCCACATGTGTGTTACTTAAACAATCCACATGTGTGTTACTTCAACAATCCACATGTGTGTTACTACAACAATCCACATGTGTGTTACTTAAACAATCCACATGTGTGTTACTTAAACAATCCACATGTGTGTTACTACAACAATCCACATGTGTGTTACTACAACAATCCACATGTGTGTTACTACAACAATCCACATGTGTGTTACTACAACAATCCACATGTGTGTTACATCAACAATCCACATGTGTGTTACATCAACAATCCACATGTGTGTTACTACAACAATCCACATGTGTGTTACTACAACAATCCACATGTGTGTTACTACAACAATCCACATGTGTGTTACTTAAACAATCCACATGTGTGTTACTTAAACAATCCACATGTGTGTTACTACAACAATCCACATGTGTGTTACTACAACAATCCACATGTGTGTTACTTCAACAATCCACATGTGTGTTACTACAACAATCCACATGTGTGTTACTTCAACAATCCACATGTGTGTTACTACAACAATCCACATGTGTGTTACTTAAACAATCCACATGTGTGTTACTTCAACAATCCACATGTGTGTTACTTCAACAATCCACATGTGTGTTATTTCAACAATCCACATGTGTGTTATTTCAACAATTCACATGTGTGTTAATTCAACAATTCACATGTGTGTTACTTAAACAATCCACATGTGTGTTACTTCAACAATCCACATGTGTGTTACTTCAACAATCCACATGTGTGTTACTTCAACAATCCACATGTGTGTTACTTCAACAATCCACATGTGTGTTACTTCAACAATCCACATGTGTGTTATTTCAACAATCCACATGTGTGTTACTTCAACAATCCACATATGTGTTACTTCAACAATCCACATGTGTGTTACTTCAACAATCCACATGTGTGTTACTTCAACAATCCACATGTGTGTTATTTCAACAATTCACATGTGTGTTACTTAAACAATCCACATGTGTGTTACTTCAACAATCCACATGTGTGTTAATTCAACAATCCACATATGTGTTAATTCAACAATCCACATGTGTGTTACTTCAACAATCCACATGTGTGTTATTTCAACAATTCACATGTGTGTTACTTAAACAATCCACATGTGTGTTAATTCAACAATCTACATATGTGTTAATTCAACAATCCACATATGTGTTAATTCAACAATCCACATGTGTGTTACATCAACAATCCACATGTGTGTTAATTCAACAATCCACATGTGTGTTATTTCAACAATCCACATATGTGTTAATTCAACAATCCACATGTGTGTTACTTCAACAATCCACATGTGTGTTATTTCAACAATTCACATGTGTGTTACTTAAACAATCCACATGTGTGTTACTTCAACAATCCACATGTGTGTTACTTCAACAATCCACATGTGTGTTACATCAACTATCCACATGTGTGTTACATCAACAATCCACAGGTGTGTTACATCAACAATACACATGTGTGTTACTTCAACAATTCACATGTGTGTTACTACAACAATCCACATGTGTGTTACTTAAACAATCCACATGTGTGTAACATCAACAATCCACATGTGTGTTACTTAAACAATCCACAGGTGTGTTACATCAACAATCCACAGGTGTGTTACATCAACAATCCACAGGTGTGTTACATCAACAATCCACATGTGTGTTACTTAAACAATCCACATGTGTGTTATTTCAACAATTAACATGTGTGTAACATCAACAATCCACATGTGTGTAACATCAACAATCCACAGGTGTGTTACATCAACAATCCACATGTGTGTTACTTAAACAATCCACAGGTGTGTTACATCAACAATCCACATGTGTGTTACTACAACAATCCACATGTGTGTTACTACAACAATCCACATGTGTGTTACTTCAACAATCCACATGTGTGTTACATCAACAATTCACATGTGTGTAACATCAACAATCCACATGTGTGTTACTTAAACAATCTACATGTGTGTGTGTTACATCAACAATCCACATGTGTGTTACTTAAACAATCCACATGTGTGTTACATCAACAATTCACATGTGTGTTACTTCAACAATTCACATGTGTGTTACTTAAACAATCCACATGTGTGTTACATCAACAATCCACATGTGTGTTACTTAAACAATTCACATGTGTGTTACTTAAACAATCCACATGTGTGTTACTTCAACAATTCACATGTGTGTTACTTAAACAATCCACATGTGTGTTACATCAACAATTCACATGTGTGTTACTTCAACAATTCACATGTGTGTTACTTAAACAATCCACATGTGTGTTACTTAAACAATCCACATGTGTGTTACTTAAACAATCCACATGTGTGTTAGTTCAACAATCCACATGTGTGTTACTTAAACAATCCACATGTGTGTAACATCAACAATCCACAGGTGTGTTACTTAAACAATCTACATGTGTGTAACTTTAACAATCCACATGTGTGTAACTTCAACAATCCACATGTGTGTAACTTCAACAATCGACATGTGTGTTACATCAACAATCCACATGTGTGTAACTTCAACAATCCACATGTGTGTAACATCAACAATCCACAGGTGTGTTACATCAACAATCCACATGTGTGTTACTTAAACAATCCACATGTGTGTTACATCAACAATCCACATGTGTGTTACTTAAACAATCCACAGGTGTGTAACATCAACAATCCACATGTGTGTTACTTAAACAATCCACAGGTGTGTTACATCAACAATCCACATGTGTGTTACTTCAACAATCCACATGTGTGTTACATCAACAATTCACATGTGTGTAACATCAACAATCCACATGTGTGTTACTTAAACAATCTACATGTGTGTGTGTTACATCAACAATCCACATGTGTGTTACTTAAACAATCCACATGTGTGTTACATCAACAATTCACATGTGTGTTACTTCAACAATTCACATGTGTGTTACTTAAACAATCCACATGTGTGTTACATCAACAATCCACATGTGTGTTACTTAAACAATTCACATGTGTGTTACTTAAACAATCCACATGTGTGTTACTTCAACAATTCACATGTGTGTTACTTAAACAATCCACATGTGTGTTACTTAAACAATCTACATGTGTGTAACTTTAACAATCCACATGTGTCTAACTTCAACAATCGACATGTGTGTTACATCAACAATCCACATGTGTGTTACTTCAACAATCGACATGTGTGTTACTTAAAGAATCTACATGTGTGTTACATCAACAATCCACATGTGTGTAACTTCAACAATCGACATGTGTGTTACATCAACAATTCACATGTGTGTTACTACAACAATCGACATGTGTGTTACATCAACAATTCACATGTGTGTTACTACAACAATCGACATGTGTGTTACATCAACAAGAGTCTGAATGTGATAATGATCTCGTGCAGAACCAACCACTTCCTTTCATCTGAATTTATACAACAACTTTAGTTCTAGTTCACCCCCCCAACTCTGAGATTAAACTACACACTTTTTATAAACAGATCCGCTCATCAGATACCTTAAGACAATACAGCATTGAGAGCAACATAAGAATTTCTACACGTTACTGATACGTTCAATGATGAATTTGTGAACAGATGCTGAGAAGTCCACTAAATCTTCATAAATCCCGTCAGAGATGATAAATGTGAACACAACATCCGGAGATTCACGGGATCGAGTAAAGCGCTAAACAAACCCACAACAAGGGCACAGTGCCATCTTGTTTTCATCTCTGCGGTTGTGTTTTTGTGTTTCGACACACATAATCCTCAACTCTTTTTTCCAACATTTCCAACATTAGTGTTTCAACAAACATTGGACCAAAATGACTTTAATACATCTAGATATTCTGTTTGAAGAAACATTTAGAATGATCTCTTCATTTTTTTCCAAAGCTGTTTATTGTATAGAATCGTAGGCTTTCAAACTTTTAGTAAAGGTCAAGTACTTTATTCAGTAAGCATACTTATATTGATGTACTAGTGTACTTTTTAGTGTACTAACAGCGCTTGGGACTAAATTCGCCCTCTTTCTAGTTTTTAAACATACACTTTTCCTAAATTAAGTTTAAAATAAGTATATAATAGCATAATTTTCTCAATGGGTTATGCATGATCTTATGGAGAGATGATGTTAATAGTATATGCATTTGATGTGGAACACTTGTGCAAAGTCAATAAGTTATTGGGTTATCTGAATGACAATCATTAGAAAAGTACGTTGAAGTAGTACTTAAGGGATATTTCTTTAGAGCTTGCTAGAGAGAAAGTGCACGAGACATAAGCATAATAAACTCAGTTATACATTTGTCATTTTTTGTCCATATTTAAGAGACAGACATTTTGATATGTTTTATTTAATAAAGGTAATTATTTAAATATGACAGTCACGATAGAGACAGAGTTGCATTGATAACTCATTGGACTTTGTTTGCAGAATAAATTACAGATGTTTTTATAATCCTGAGATATATTTAGTTACAGATGGTTTGATTGGAGCAGTTATTATTTTTTTTATTTGTTCAGTCGTACACAAACTTGTTCCTTCGACACAAATTTGCTTAAAGGGAGTGGACTGAGCGTGCTGGAGATGAGCATCAGTCAGTCTGGACCGAACATGTGCTTGGATTTATTGAGTATCAACACAGTTTGTCATTGACACATGTACTCTCGAACAAACATGTGTAAACCGCTCTCTGTTTCTTCAGCTTCTGTCATGTGTGAAGGACAAAACCTCTCGCATCAAATGAGATGAGCCCAAAAATATAAAAAATATATAAAAAATCAATATTATTGAGGAAATAAACGATCATATCTCATCAAATTGTACATTCATAAACACTTCATGTGCTTCATGTGCTTATAGTCTGAAGGAGTTTCTGTATTTCATGACAGAGCAATATCTCTGTGTGGTGACCACACAAATCTCCGCAGTCATATTAAGTTTCAATAATAGTTTAAACACATTGCATAGAATTTTTTCCGTGGAAAGTTTTAAAACTATTGATTGAAAATCCATTAGGTTTTTTTTTTAGTTTATGTAAAGAAATAATTATTTGATTTTTAGTATTTGGGTTCATTCGAGTTTTTTACTGACACATATAAAAATGTAAACAGTACATTTCCTTCAAAGCTTTAAAATATACTTTTTTATTGTATCACATAAAACAAATAAATGTTTTGGAGTGTTCACAAATTCCTACGGGATTGTGAATGTAAAGATCAATAGAGGTGTGTTTGCTTCATGAATGTCAGACAGGAAGAGCTCCTGACCATATAAGGCAAGTGTTTGAAACAGGATGTGATATAACTCATCTGAATAAAGGGAGACCGAAGAAATAAACATCTGCATTTACATTTATATAATCTTCAAGAAAAATAACAATCCTCTCATCAATTAATTCACCTCATGTGATTGGAAAAATGGATGCGAGGAACACCATGAAGATATTATGAGAAATGTGATTTGTTCACACAATGGAAGACATGCTGTTTAGTTATATTTTTTTTACATATGTTCTTTGGTGTTCTGCAAAAGAAAGAATGTCATACAGGTTTAACATGAATAAATGAAAACTTTTTTGCTTGATAACTGTAATGATGAGTTTTTGTTTTTCATGGAACTAGTATTTTAAAGTTTGTTTAAAGGAAAAAGTGTAAATGATATCATTTAATGCAAGCACGATTTGAATTGTACTCGAGCTATTGTTTTATTTGCGGTTAGATCTGGGATCTTTAACTTTTAGATCATTCTTGGCCTTAGATCATCATCTTGGCACGCTTTGACAGGACAAATAAAATGCCATGGAGTTGATCAGTAATAACCAAAGTTTCATTTTTAAGCTTAATGACTGAAATGCTACACATGTGTCTAAGAATAGTCCTGCGGGCATCATAAGATATTTGCCAATAAAAGGCCGAGCCACCACCAGACGTCAGCGGGTCAATATTTATGCAGCCCTTTCTTGAGCAAATATTTGACCTGAACACTTTATGACTTCTCAAAAATAAGAAAAGCTTGGCTTTCTCATGCTATTATAAAACTTAAACACGCTCCAGCACAATACACCTGAGGTATTTTTGGTGAGGGATGAACTTATATAACCCGCTGTTCTAAGACAACACGAGTTCTGTTTCAGCACTGATGTTCTGACAAGTTGTGTATTCAAATTCAAAGTCTGTGAAAATAAGATCTATTAAACACACACACACACACACACACACACACACACACACTGGTGAGAGAGTCGAAACCTTACAGTTCGGTAACATAAAATGTGTATTTCCTGATACATTCAGATTAAAGTCATTGTGCATTTTGATTGACATGTCTCATATGATGAATACAAAAGAAATATTACTGAAACTGAGTGGTGTTAATCGTTTCACTTTCAAACTGAGCTAAAATCATTTATTAACGTGAATATTGATTTGATCTGTTAAAGTCTATATATAATAAGGAACTAAAACCAAACTCTGGAAAAGGCCTGAAATATTCCGAGAACGCCTTGATCACCTTGCATGCCTTTATATGGAAATAAAGAAAATGATTTCTCATCCCAGCATCTCTGTATGATACGATATCTCGGTGTAGTGATACAGAAGAACTTATCAAACTTATCACACAGGGTTTTGTATATGAAATCATATAATGTGTTGTTTGGGAAGCAGGAGTGGCGGGTAGGACGTCACTTCAGCAATGACTACACACAAACACAAACTTCTCAAATGATTAAGTTCATTTTGGTGATTTTGGTACACTTTGAATACAAACATTACAGGAACTGATCTACGCCTCTTCTTATTCATTTTTATTCTAGACAACACGAAAACAGTTCTATCTCTACAAACAGCAGTGCTAAAAGTCAACTTATAAATCATATAGAGTTATTGTAGAATGTTCTTTATTCATCTGTAAAATAATGTCATGTTAGTCCTTTTTTCTTTTAAACAGTTTTTTCTCATGATTGTAGTATTTGTCTTAGACAGCGTTCCTGTAGTTCAGTGTGCTTACAACACAAGAGTTGTGGGTTTGATTCCAGGGATTGCACAAACCTAAAAAAATGTAATGTAATAGTATATTGTGGTGCATGTCGCTTTGGATAAAAGTGTCTACAAAATGAACAAATGTAAATAAGATTTTCTGCTTTGAAAAAACAATTTAAATGCTTTTCTGTCATATTTCTACAAACTAAGCACTTATCTGACCAGTTTAAAGACTTAACTACTAACAGTCAGAACTCTTTTCTCTTATTCATTTACATTTACATTTACATTTAGTCATTTAGCAGACGCTTTTATCCAAAGCGACTTACAATAGTCGAGGAGACAATGAAGCGGTAAATAGCCGATACAACAATAGATGAACAAGTGCTACAACAATGTTACCGAGTTACACAGAGAGAGAAGTTACAAAAAGTATATATATAATTTTTTTTTTTTTTTTTTTTTGATAGAGTGAGTAGGTAAGAAAAGTAGTGAGTTAGTGAGTTAGGTGTAGCCGGAAAAGATGTTCACAATGGTAAGGTTAGAGTTGACTCGTTCGATTCCATCTCACTAACGGCAGTTTCATGTTTTGTAATCTGAAAAGGTTTTATTTCATAAGAGATTGTGATAAAGAGGCCAAGGAAAATCTGAAATTCAAAGCCTTTCCGTCACCACAGCTCAAACTGCTGCGATGTATTTAAATGCCAATAAGTGTCCTAAAAATCTTCTAATGTTTAGTGAGCCAATGTCCTAATCAGTGCCCTAACTAGTGTACACTATATTCTGTAGTGATTCCTACAGTTCTCGGGAGTATGACACAAGTCCTCTATAAGAGAATAAACATGCACATGAGCCCTCTGTCATGATTCTGCCTCTCTTGGTCATGTTTTTCCTGTTTTTGGCAGAGTCATGGCAGACCTGTGTTGTGTGAGTGTCACATGGTATTGTTTTCTTACATGCCATGTGCTCTCTTGTCTCGTCTCTTGACCCCGCCCCCTTGTTATCCTGTCTATCTTCCCATCATTGTTTCATTCCCCACACCTGCCTCGTGTCGTTATCCCTTGTTATGTTTCCCTATATAAAGCCCTTGTGTTTTCTGTCCTGTGTCGCTGCATTACGTTTGTTACTCGTGTTACTCGTGTTCATGATCTTGTCCCTGAATCCTTGTTCGTGTTACGGTCTTGTTAGTGTTTTATGTTCCTGTTTTGATTGTCCCTGTTTTGCCTTGTTTTAGTTATATTAATATTACCTAGTTTTGTGCCCCCTCGTGGGAAGTCTTTTGTTTGCCCTTGTTATTGTTTTTAGTATACTGTTTTCCCCATCGTGGGTTTTTGTTTTGTGTTTTTTATTAAAGTCCTGTTATTTCATTGTATCACGCCTGCATTTGGGTTCTCTCCTTTCACCCCATCCCATCGTGACACCCTCCTGTGGATGTCCGAGTACAGACCGACTTCAGAATCAAGACTCAATGGTCTTGGGTCTCTGGTCAAATGAACACATCTTACTTTCAGTTTAATTAATTTAACTATAAGGGTTATTTTCACCAAGTAAAAACATTTTGTGAGTCAAATATCATATGTCAACTGGTTTCTTTGGCTCTCATACTATACAGGATAAAATAACAAACGTAATAACACAAAAAAACAAATATCTTACATTTATTTAACATTCTAAAATATAGATATAATTATGACATGATGTCCCCATAAATTTAAAAACAGCTTCCAACTGGACTGAATACGACACTGTATTAAAACCGGCCAAGAGTTTGTTCGTTATGAAAAAGAGTAGCAAAAGAATAATGTTCGACAATAAAAATCAGTTTTATCTTTTTTGATACAGTAAAGAATTTAAAAATCTTCTACAAAACACGAAAAGATATTTTGAATAACAGCAGAAAACCAAATTGACTTTTCTTATATGAACAGAATCCTTTATTTTTACGGTGCTTTACATAAGAAAGTGTCGCGTGTGTGTGACGGAATCTGTCAAGGGAAACCACATGTTTAAGCTGAGCTTTTATCACTTACACGTCACTTTAATGTCATAAATAAGTACACAAAAATGACAAACACGAGTCCATGTGCAGTTCATATGGGCTTTTATTGGCCTGTGGTTTGAACTTCCGGTAAAATCTTTACATGCAAAGTTCAAACATGAACATTTCCCTGCTGTGCCAAATACATGCACTATATATACAAGTACATCTGAAGAATGAGAGAAGAACGGCATATATCAATCTTATTTATACCAATATACATTCACAATCTAACCTGACAAATCTTTAAAAAATATCACCCGGCTGTGCTGTTTTAAATCCGAGCAAAGAAAAACGAATGCACTAAAACATGATGAGGAATCACATTATTTTCTAAGTCACTTCCAGTGAGGAGATAAAGAAAGAAGAAGGAGACTCTCATGCAGAAGGATTGGCGATGATAAGTGTCTTTTCATTCATCATGTGCTTTACTATGTTCTCTTGTGAAAGAGTTTTCTTATTGTGTTCAGTTCTGTTTTGTCTTCAGAAGTTCTGTTGACCTCTCACCTCTGAACATCTTCAACATCTCATTTATTCGGAACACTTCTAACACTGTAAACAAGATGGTCGCAGATGCGTCCCACCTTCACTGTAAACATTTTATTTGGCATCGTCTACGCTAGTACAGGATGTCTTGGTTTAAAAATGGGACCTTCTGTCCACACTGACATTAAGAAAATTAAGAATGAATCTATAAGCTACATCATTCTGAAAGGACAAACTATTTTTTTTATTCACAGTGTTTAAAGATGTATTTACTAATTATTACTTTTTTATTTGCTTATAATATTTTACATGCTGTCCAATATTTTTCCATATTTAAACTTGTTAAGTCTATCTAAAAAAACCTTCCATCGTCATTACACAACAGCATTTGCACATGTCATCTAGAGATTTAACACAACGTCAATTTGCATCAATTACACTTCCATGATGCATCAATAGCACATATAAAATATCTAAATATCGATATTAGGGACCTCTCCACATCCTCATTCCTAACAGATCATCCACCGACCGTACGTTTTCTGTCACATTCTGTTCAATTAAATGTTCATTAACAGCAATTGAGTTAAGTTAAAAATGTCACTGCTTTTGTCATAATATGTCAAGCTGAAAATCACAGAACACTTTAAATCATATTTGTAACATTTGTCTACTAAAGTGATCAAATGTAAAAGTGATGTCGGCTTTTACACAAAACTACATTGTGGGTTATCTCTGGCAATGAAGGATGCTCATTATACGTGATACGAAGGGTGCATCCGCAGACAGCTTTTCTAAACCTAGACAGATGTGATGACGCATGTGAAACCTTCAAAATGAAAGATTTTTTTAAAGCCATGCTCAAGTGAGGACGAAGAGCATTTGAAACAAAAAACGGTTTGTAAGTGTCTCTGGATTAGTGTAGACGCAGCCTTTGTCCTTTTCATTACATGTTGTTAAGACGCGTTTCTGTGTTGTACGTGATGTCAGAACAAACGTTACCATCACGTTCAAACGCAGATGGATCAGGCGACACGTGCCAACTAACAAAACCGCTGTCTTCACCAGAAGATCAATCTAAAGGTCCCAAACGAGAGGATTGGTAAGCATTCTTCAGCACTTGTTTTGTGTTTCTGCTCTTGTTGTGTATGTAAACATTGGTTGGTTTGTTAGTCATATTCAGGCTTGTCAAAGCAACTTTTGGTTTCAGTTATGAGAACAGGAAAGTGCAAGGTGACATTCATCGTTGACCTGTAAACCGGGCTTGCGATATTTTCTTTTTTCACCGTCGAATGCGATGAAGAGGAAAGACCTCCACCATTTTTTCGTTAACCGTAGTGAAACGTGTTTAAGAAACATGACATTAAGGCATGCCAACAAGATAAATATCTGCAGTTTTTACAGTTTCTATTCAACTAGAACGAAAATGCTTTTCTATTCTACGGTGGCCAGATAAGAGAAGTAAATAGCATTGGGCCGTGTTTTTGCACACAAGTGCTGACCTTTGCTCATTTCTATTTGAGTCACAGTGGACGGAGCTCCAGATGTCATCAGTATCATGTGATAAGCAGTACGTGGATGATTGACGGCAGGTGAGCGGAGCTTTAAGGCATGCACGCGCGTCGAGATTTTAATCGCTGGAGACGTGATTCTCATTGAGAAGAGTGTGCCAGCGCTCGATCTTCTTGTCTTTGTTCTTTAGGCATTCGTACCAGTGTTTCAAACGCTCGCCTTTGGCAGTGATACCCAGCTGACATCCACCTGCAATAACCAAAAATGATCAAACAATTCTGAAATATTGATTTCTTAATAGTTTGTTTTTAAAGCTTAAAAATCTCACCTATATAATCGTTGCTTTTGCCAATGTCATAGTCCCATACGGAGATATCCAGCGTTTTTTTGGCCAGTTCGGCGTGTTTAATATCATAACTAAATTCCTGCAGAAGAACAGAGACGAGCGTGTCACAAACATGTGATGTTTGAGATATATGAGCTCGATTCATACCTCATTAAACTCAGGGTTGAGGGTCTTCTTTTTGATCTGTGTCTTGTTCTTTGCTTTCTTCCCCATGTCAGGTTTCAGACATCTGCATCCATGAAGCGTTTAACACAAAAACATCATGAACGTCAGTTGTTTGGATGTTGAAGAGCTTTTTTCCAAATGCTTTAAAAGCCCAATTTATAACAATGAGTTATTGATCATAAGGAAAAAAGTTCAGATTGTCTGAAATATGGGATATTAATGCTTTTGCCTCTGCAGAGTTATTTCGTTTTTTTTCTGAAAAATGATTTGGTGAAAGTGTTGTCAGATCACAGGGTTTGATAAAGACTCACATTTTGACAAAAGGATCCGAGTATCCATTGGCATCCATGGCTGCGAGATGAACACAGCGTACGACTCCCACAATAAGACGACCCAGTTGAGTGTTGTACATGAGTGATATCAGAACACGACCTCTCTCCTCCATCTCAACACCATCTTTCCCGGGCTAGACAGAGAAAACACTGCATCACACATGATTCCGCACAAATGATCTTATCAACAGCAGAGAGAGAGTTTAGGTAAAGCTAAATGTGTTACACATCGTGAATATGAATTTATAAATGTAAAGATTCACTTCGTCCTCATATAGCGTGATTCCTCGGGCCCCTCCAGCCGTTGATGCTCTCTTTGTCTATGGAATAAGGATAAAAGGATAATAAGGATATGGAGAAGTGTTCATCTGATAATATATTCAGTTCATTCACTGATGGTTGTGTGGATGTGTGAGTCACCTGAACAACTCTCTCCAGACACACATTAAAGTTCTTCCTCTGATTGATCTTCAGTTTCTTCAAAGCCACTCGTGTTTCGCCAATAAACTCATTGTGGCCAAACTTATCTTCATCACACACAGATATTCTGCAAAGATAAATAACATACAAGAATGTGGATTTTCTCAAGAACAAAAAAATATTACTATTTAAAAATATGAACTATTAACAGAATTTAAATATTATATGTATTAAGATAAAAATGAAAACTGAAACATAGAAACATTTTGAAGTGTTTAAGAATATAAGTATATTAGTGATGAATGTTGGTAACCAGACAAGAAGGCATTCATTGACAAAAAACAACACAAGTTTATATTTTACAAATCCTTTTAAATATCTTCCTTTTCCTTGAAAGAAAGTCATACATATTTGATATTTAGTTTTATGATCTAACAAATATTTTGTAGTCTTTTTGGTTGATCAGGCCTGTGTTGAAGAAGAATCAAACCTGAGAGTCTTGCGCTGCATGTCTTCATCTGTCAGGCCGTGGTACACCAGCGTCTCATTCCAGTTCGGGTTACGGGTGTTTCGAAGTGTCTTAGTGCGCAACTTATTTGACTGCATTACCAAAACAGATTATCCATCATCACTTAACCAGAGGGAAAAACCTAAAATGTGCAGTGTTTTACATCATATGCTACTTTATATTCTATCACTGTAACGAACTGCTCACTGGTTAGAGATTATTAAATGCACTAAAACTCATGTGATCTCTTTTATCACCACCGGGATTATTTGATAAATTTAAGCTCAATGATTGATGCTAAAGTTATTTACTCACAAACAATAATAAATCTATAAATCTCTCTCTCTCTGGTCTCTCTCTCTCTCTCTCTCTCTCTCTGGTCTCTCTCTCTCTCTCTCTCTCTCTCTGGTCTCTCTCTCTCTCTCTCTCTCTGGTGTCTCTCTCTCTCTAACTCTGGTCTCTCTCTCTCTCTAACTCTGGTCTCTCTCTCTCTGGTCTCTCTCTGGTCTCTCTCTCTCTCTCTCTCTGGTCTCTCTCTGGTCTCTCTCTCTCTCTCTCTCTCTCTCTCTGGTTTCTCTCTCTCTCTCTCTCTCTCTCTGGTCTCTCTCTCTCTCTCTCTCTGGTCTCTCTCTCTCTCTGGTCTCTCTCTCTGGTTTCTCTCTCTCTCTCTCTCTCTCTCTCTGGTCTCTCTCTCTCTCTCTCTCTCTCTCTCTCTCTCTCTCTCTCTCTCTCTGGTCTCTCTATGGTCTCTCTATGGTCTCTCTCTCTCTCTCTCTCTCTCTCTGGTCTCTCTCTCTCTCTCTCTCTCTCTCTGGTCTCTCTCTCTCTCTCTCTCTCTGGTGTCTCTCTCTCTCTAACTCTGGTCTCTCTCTCTCTCTAACTCTGGTCTCTCTCTCTCTGGTCTCTCTCTGGTCTCTCTCTCTCTCTCTCTCTCTCTCTCTCTCTCTCTCTCTGGTCTCTCTCTCTCTCTCTCTCTCTGGTTTCTCTCTCTCTCTCTCTCTCTGGTCTCTCTCTGGTCTCTCTCTGGTCTCTCTGGTCTCTCTCTCTCTCTCTCTCTCTCTCTCTCTGGTCTCTCTCTCTCTCTCTCTCTCTCTGGTTTCTCTCTCTCTCTCTCTCTCTCTCTCTCTCTCTCTCTGGTCTCTCTCTCTCTCCCTCTCTCTCTCTCTCTCTCTCTCTCTCTCTCTCTCACTGTCTCTCTCTCATTCTCACCTTACTTGCACCAGGTAACAGGTGAAGCTTCACATACGGGTCCGCCAGTCCATTAGAATCCATCGGCTTTAAACCCTTAACACAGAAATCAAAACCAATTCAGTATTTTCCATTTGCATGATATGAATACAACACGGATCAAATAAAGTGACTTTCACCTCCTGTTAGAGCATTTAAAGAGGTTTAGGATTTGAATAACCAGCGGAGAGAAGATAACATGGAAGACTTGAGCTGTGAGTTAATGAACTGACCTTTGCTCTGATGATGTTACACTGAAGACTGTTGTTCTGTTGATCATACAGTAAAGTGAATTCCAGAGCTCCAAGAGTAGCTGAAACATAACACAATCATTACACATCATATCATATATCATGTCATGTCATATCACATCACATCATATTTCATATTGTATCATATCACATATCAAATCAGATATAATATATTGTCATATACAATATTTTATTACATTATTTATATTGTTTTTTTCTAACCATTAGTACCTATCTTCTATTGTATATTTTATAGTTTCGTATCGTTTGTAATATTCTATTTAATTTATCATATAATGTTTGTACCGTATCGTATTCTATAGTCCCATACCACATATCATTTCTATATTATCATATATCATATAATTTTTATTATATCATATAATTGATCATTTAATCATTTTATAAAGCATCACATATCATCATATCTCAAACACATATCATATTATGTTCTATTGTATCATGTCACATCACATAAAGCATAGTATATATTTTTTGTGATATTCATCAAAAATCATATTTAATCTTTTCTAATATATCATGTGAAGTCGTGTCATATCACATACAATCCTGTACTGATCTATCTGATGGACTTATAAAAGGAAAGATAAAGGGACCAAATGTCTTGACCTATATGTGAAAAATCCCTCTACGGTATTTATTTCTTAGCAGGGTTAAAGTTTCTATCAACCACAGCCCAACGTTCTGTATCTGTATAATGAAGTTTCTCTACACCTACAGTCAGAGTCTCAACTGTGGGAGGAAAAGAAGCTGCTCCACATTTATCATCCTTGTTTCTCCAGCCTCTCTCTATTACATAAGCCCTGAAGAGGTTTGATGGAATATAACATTGAACTCCATTTTATAATGATTTACTGCCAACAAGAATACATTATACATATTAGTTCAGCAGGCACTTGATCTAACGTGAATGCTAGGAATGTTTCCAGATGTTCTGCATCATCGACATACACACAGTACACCGAGACATCAACTTCTTAAAGGACGTGAGAAAGAGATCCAACGCTCCCCAGCACAGAAAGGAAACAGGGAATATTATGGAAGGTTATTTATAGCTACAAAGCCAGAAACTCGTGAGATAAACCCAAAAACTGATAACAGTGATGAGACACACACACATTAGGACTGGAGATCATATTTCAAGCCCACTTACTTGCTTCATCAGAGTCATAGCTGTTGGTTTCATCTTCATCATCCACCGGCGGAGCGCTCTGATGTTGGTTATTGACAGTTCTCCTCCGGTCGTCCTGCTCAACAGGGGGCGCTCTCTCCTGGACAACACCGGACTGATAGGTCCTCTCGGCATCTGTATGAGACAACAATATCACTGTGCAATCTTCCACGTAAATCAACGAATCATGTGCAGTTCCAGTGTTGTATGGTCTGAGTCCTCAACTATACATAAGGGCCGTGAAATCTGTGAGCTCCGCCTCCCAGTGGACTCTGATTGGTCAAATGGTCTAGGCTACTGTTATTGGTTAACTCAACCATCGGTTACTGCATCAGCACCAGTGATGCGAGGACATCGTGTGAATGACAGTAACTTCCGTAACGGATGTCTGACGACACGTCACAGACGTAACCGAAGGCGGAGAACCCTGATGTGTAGTGTAGTCCAACACATCTGATTTCTGTTGAAGATGAGAACTCATTCTGGTATTTGTAACTTCTTACAAAGGTTTAGAATCGTACAAGCACTTTAAAGGTTCTCGTGACCATGTGTTGTGTTGTCATGTGGATGAAGTACATGTATGAGACAGAACCTGGCTGGGCCGGTGCTGATGTGATGGGTCGGCCTGCGTTCACATTCACCGTCTTCTTCATCACTACAGGACTGTTCTGAACACTTTCCTCTGAGTCCGTCGAACAGCGAGACTGAAGACCCATGGGTTTAGGAGCCACGGCTGGTTTTGAAGACATCGGTGGATTTCTTGTCGACTCTGAACCTTTACAACAGAATAGATCCAAATATATTGTGAGTACACTTGCATTGGTAGGTGTGTTTGGATGTGTAAATGTTTGTGGAGTTCTCGTTTATTTGATTCCGGTATTTCATGAGCTCAGATTACTTCCCTGTGTATGTAAAGCATACTTGGCAATAAAGTATTTTCTGAGTCCAACAAGTGAATAAAAGCGTTTTTGAAAAAAATATACAGAAACATTTTACATATCAACAAAATGTACCAAACAACATTTAGAGGAATGTTTCCGATCAATGTCTTTGTGAACGGATCTCCAAAGAAACACAAAAACCACGATGTGGTTCAAATCTGAGCTCTTACTTGTAGCCTGTGATACTGAAGCAGGAGCGCGACTCTCTGCTGGACCTGAAAACCAGATTACAAGTCAAGAAGGATCTGAGGTGGACTTAACCAACCAAGAGATCATTGAAGTGTCAGATGTTTAGCTGACCTGTGACCTGCCGTACAGCAGGGGTCCTCTGAGGACTGGCATCTTTGGCTTTAGAGATGGGAATTGGTGAGGGTAAGAACTGTTTCGGAAGGCCTTTGAAGAACCAAGCTCCAGATCGTTTCCAAACCTTCAATAAAACACATGAGAGTTGTGCTGTACTTCTGGAGGTCACTTCTCATCACAGGTGTACGAGACCACTTGCTCACCTCTCTCTGTTCACCGCAGATCTTACAGAGCCAGACAGAACGCGGTCGAGTGTTTGTCTGCACTCCACACTTGGTACACATGTTCTGCGGAGAAGAACAGCACTCCTTTGACTTTGAAATGCATCAGCTGACGTTTGAATTTTAGTACGTGAAGTTTCTTACCTTCTTGCAGTCTTCACACACCACAGAGCTCACACCCTGAGCTCCCAGCTGTTCTCCACACAACAGACAGCGTGACACCCATCACCACACACCGTTTTCTTCATGTTGTCCAGACGATTCACCAGACGCCTGTGGGAAACACAACACACACTCATCACGACATATGCTATTAAAACACATCTAACTGATAGTTTTCACAGAAGTCACATATAAACAGCTTCTGTTCTTATAAAGTTTTGTGTTTGTGTCCTGTATATATTATTCTTCCTGGAAAGAATTGTACATTCTTTGGTATTATCGTATGCCCTTCTACAGCTTTGTTTCAGAAATAAACAGAACAGAACTGTTATTGTAGCCAGGTACAGTAGACAATAAGGCCAATGTCCACCTTTTGGGGCGTTTGAGATTCAAGTTCGATGAAACCTAAAATAAATGTATATTACACCCCCCCACAAATGTGTTACTTTATTTATTTTTAGATTTAAAATTCAGGCCATCTAAAGAACTACAGCTGGACATGTCAGAGTCCACAAACCTATCGGCCGAAACACAAAAACCATCATCTCACCCGATCCTCTCCTGCTCCATCGCCTCCATTTTTTCAGCCCTGGCGATGACGCCATTGATGATCTCTTTCTCCTCATCAGTGAGCTCAGCTCCAGCACATGATCCTGACGACACATGGACGCCTTTAGTGGCCATCACAGCATCTGTCATTGCGAGCCAATCACTGACAACTGTGAAGAGAAAGACAGCCATACTCTTAATTCCCAAATCAATTGCGTTTCATTCAGAAAATCATAAAACATTCGAACTAAAGTTCATATTCTTAAAATGTACATTTCATGCCGTGTCTTCTGCTCGACTTTCTGCATCGAAACAAGACAATGTTAACTGACGCTTAATAACACTACATGGTACCAGACATTGCATTGGTTTATTTGGACTATACAGTATGTCAATATTAATTCAACTTAAATAGTTTTCCCATATCTCTAACATGCTGATCACATACATTTATCGTCTGGATTGATTCTTAAAGACGATCTTTGCATCTGTAGCAATTAATTTTAATGTAAATTTATAATTTTAATGTAGGTGATGTTTAAAACAATATAAATTGTTTCATTTCTTTAAAGAAATAGCACTGAATATAAAACGGACACTTTCAGTGATGTCAAGTTGTTTCGACTCTCTTTCATCCAAAACCCGAGATTCAGGCTGAGATGCGGACACACATCTGAAACCAAACTAACTAGATTTGCTCAGCAGTTTTGAGATTGTGATTTAAAGTGCTTCACTTTCTTTAAGTCTTATGTTTCACGGTCATCTCGGCGAGCAGCGGCACATAAATCTACTTACAGTACGCCTGAAAGCTCAGACTCTGCCACAGGATTATTACAATCATAGCTGAACTTCAGTCCGACTGACAGATTTACAACGGTTGGAGCTCCTCTATACCGCACAACATCTCTTCAGGAAAGAGTTCTTAACATCTGAAGGGCTAGCAAGACATCTGTTTCTAAAGTGATAGTGCAGTGCACCCAAATATTAAAATGCTGGTGTCATTTACTAACACTCCTGTCATTTCAAACCTTTGTTCTGCAGAATACAGAAAGATTGTGTAAGGCACACATTCACCGGCACTTGGTTTTTTGTACATGCAATAGTAGTAATTGAGTGCCACTCCTGTTCAGTTACATTCTACTAAATATCTTTTTGTGTTCTTTAGAAGAATGACCTCCAGCATGTTTCAATAATAAAATCTAATCATTAAAGGTATACAGCTAGACATTGTTTGGTCAGGTCTGAAGTTCTGGTTTGAGAATAAAATATTTATTAACATTTCAAATCATTGTGAATGTTCGAATGTTTTCATGACAGTAAAATGAAGTTTGAGTCTTGAGGTGAACCTCACAACACTGAAATGAACTGATGGATCTTGAAGATCTTGGGCATTATGCCTGACAGTATGCTGGGGTGGTGCTGATGATGGTGGGCATTGTCTATTATTATAATAACCACAGAGCTGACTGTCGGCATCACTGTTATAACTAATACTTCCTGATGTTCTGGTTAAAGGAACATTTTTTTGGAGCCAGACAATCATAAATAAATGAATCTGACTACTTTGCATCTACCAAATTTTTCCCATGATAAATGCAAATTCAACAACCCTCTGAAATACTGGCTTGTATTCTTAAGTATCAATGTTGTAAGAAAACACTGCCCCACACTGGCACAGAACATACTGCAGCTTATGTGACACAACCTGTCACATCTCATGCATGCACAAATAAAACAACCAATACAATTACTGGATGATAAACCAGCC
>CM065654.1:5006993-5019493 GCA_033220385.1 Triplophysa yarkandensis
TGATGATGATGATGATGATGATGATGATGAGATGATGAGATGATGATGATGATGATGATGGTGATGATGAGATGATGATGATGGTGATGATGATGATGATGATGAGATGATGAGATGATGATGATGATGATGATGGTGATGATGAGATGATGATGAGATGATGATGAGATGATGAGATGATGATGATGATGATGATGATGATGATGATGAGATGATGAGATGATGATGATGATGATGATGGTGATGATGAGATGATGATGAGAAGATGATGAGATGATGAGATGATGATGATGATGATGGTGATGATGAGATGATGATGAGATGATGAGATGATGATGGTGATGATGAGATGATGATGATGAGATGATGATGGTGATGATGAGATGATGATGAGATGATGAGATGATGATGATGAGATGATGAGATGATGATGATGAGATGATGAGATGATGATGGTGATGATGAGATGATGATGAGATGATGAGATGATGATGGTGATGATGAGATGATGATGAGATGATGATGAGATGATGAGATGATGATGATGATGATGATGATGATGATGATGATGAGGATGATGATGATATAGATGATGATGATGGTGATGATGATGATGATGATGAGATGATGAGATGATGATGATGATGATGATGGTGATGATGAGATGATGATGAGATGATGATGAGATGATGAGATGATGATGATGATGATGATGGTGATGATGAGATGATGATGAGATGATGATGATGGTGATGGTGATGATGGTGATGATGATGATGATGATGGTGATGATGATGATGATGATGATGATGATGATGATGATGATGATGAGATGATGATGAGATGATGAGATGATGATGATGATGATGATGGTGATGATGAGATGATGATGAGATGATGATGATGGTGATGGTGATGGTGATGATGGTGATGATGATGATGATGATGATGATGGTGATGATGATGATGATGATGATGATGATGATGATGATGATGGTGATGATGATGATGATGATGATGATGATGATGATGATGATGATGGTGATGGTGATGATGATGATGATGATGATGATGATGATGATGATGATGAGATGATGGTGATGATGGTGATGATGATGATGATGATGATGATGGTGATGATGGTGATTATGATGATGATGATGATGATGATGATGATGATGATGATGATGATGATGATGATGGTGCTGGTGATGGCTGATGATGATGATGATGGTGATGATGATGATGCATGATGATGATGATGGTGATGATGGTGATGATGATGATGATGAGTAGATGATGATGATGATGATGATGATGAGCTGATGATGATGATGTGATGATGCTGATGAGGATGATGATGATGATGATGATGATGATGCTGATGATGATGATGATGCATCGATGCTGATCAGCATGATGATGAGCTGATGCTGCATGCAGTGATGCATGATGATGCATGATGCATGATGATGCAGCTGATGATGGTGATCGATGATGATGCTGATCATGATGCATGCATGATGCATGATGCATCGATGATGCATGATGACGATCGATCGAGATCATGCAGTGCATGATCGATGATGGTGCAGGTGATGGTGATGAGTGATGATGATGATGATGTATGCATGCATGATGCATGCATGATGCATGTGATGCTGATGATGCATGCATGCATGCATGATGATGATGCATGATGATGCATGATGCATGCATGCAGCAGCTGATGCATGCATGATCAGGTGATGATGCATGCATGATCGATGCATGATGATGCATGCATCGATGATGATGATGCATCTGATCGAGCATCGATGGTGATGGATGATGATGCATGATCGATGATGATGCAGGTGCTGCAGTGATCTATCGATGCATGCTGATGATGCATGATGCATGCATGATGCATGATCGATGCATGATGCATGCTGATGCATGATGATGGTGATGCATGATGCATGCATCAGATGGTGCATCGATGATCAGATGCATGATGCTGTGCATGGTGATGCTGGTGCATGATGCATGCATCGATGCATGCTGATGCATGCATGCATGATGCATGCTGATGATGCATTTGATCGATGCATGATGCATGATGCATGCATCGATGATGCATGCATGCATCGATGATGCATGCATCGATGATCGATGCATGAGCATGCATGGTGCATGCATGTGATGATCGATCAGCATCGATGCATCGATGTGATGCTGATGCTGATTATCGATGATGCATGCATGCATGCATGCATGCATGCATGATGATGCATGCATGCATGCTGATCAGATGATGATGATGCATGCATCGATGCATGCATGAGTGATGCATGCAGCATGCTGCATGCATGCATGATGCAGCTGCTGCATGATGATGTGATGATGATGCAGCTGATGCATGCTGCATGCATGCATCGATGCATCGATCGATGCATGCATCGATGCTGCTGATGCATGATGATGCATGCATGCATGCTGATCGATGCATGCTGCATGCATCAGCATGCATCGATCGATGCATCTGCATCGATCGATGCATGCATGCATGCATGCTGCATGATGCATGTGATGATGCTGCATCGATCGATCGATGATCTGCATCGATGATGCATCAGCTGGTGATCGATGCATGATGCATCGATGATGCATGGTGATGGGATGCAGGGATGCTGCGCATCATGGTCCCGCCCCCAGGCGCTCCCGCAGTCATAGTGATCTCCAGTGATCTCGCTCCGCATACATGTGACACCCCATACCCTTCTATGATAGCCCCCCCCCCCCCCCCCCCCCCCCCCCCCCGCCGCCCACCCCCCACACCCCCTTCTCTCAGCACACCGTCATTCATCCGCGTGTATTTCATTCATCCGCGTTTGCGCTTAGGATCACATCCCCCCGGGCTTTATCATTCATCACAGATCTTCATGTTCTCATGATCTCATACAGCTTTTACATCACAGTCAGGAAATAAAGTATTTCTCAGAATGTGTCAGACGCGAGACGTCTGTCCGCATCGTCAGAAACGCGTGTCATTAGAACGCGCGTTGCATTATAACACCCGTTCATAAAACACAACATTTATCTAAATATATTTAAATATATTCTCACCTGCTGCCCGCAGTCCGCTGACTGAATCAGACTGCACACAATGCGGAGTGAGACTGCGCACACAACAGCGCGACTGCGCAGAGAGAAGAGCTGCACACACAGAGAAGAGCTGCACACACACAGAGAAGAGCTGCACACACACAGAGAAGAGCTGCACACACAGAGAAGAGCTGCACACACAGAGAGAAGAGCTGCACACACAGAGAAGAGCTGCACAGAGAAGAGCTGCACACACAGAGAAGAGCTGCACACACAGAGAAGAGCTGCACACACAGAGAAGAGCTGCACACACACAGAGAAGAGCTGCACACACAGAGAAGAGCTGCACACACAGAGAAGAGCTGCACACACAGAGAAGAGCTGCACACACAGAGAAGAGCTGCACACACAGAGAAGAGCTGCACACACACAGAGAAGAGCTGCACACACAGAGAAGAGCTGCACACACAGAGAAGAGCTGCACACACAGAGAAGAGCTGCACACACAGAGAAGAGCTGCACACACAGAGAAGAGCTGCACACACAGAGAAGAGCTGCACACACAGAGAAGAGCTGCACACACAGAGAAGAGCTGCACACACAGAGAAGAGCTGCACACACAGAGAAGAGCTGCACACACAGAGAAGAGCTGCACACACAGAGAAAAGCTGCACACACAGAGAAGAGCTGCACACACAGAGAAGAGCTGCACACACAGAGAGAAGAGCTGCACACACAGAGAAGAGCTGCACACACAGAGAAGAGCTGCACACACAGAGAAGAGCTGCACACACAGAGAAGAGCTGCACACAGAGAAGAGCTGCACACACAGAGAAGAGCTGCACACACAGAGAGAAGAGCTGCACACACAGAGAAGAGCTGCACACACAGAGAGAAGAGCTGCACACACAGAGAAGAGCTGCACGCACACACAGAGAAGAGCTGCACACACAGAGAAGAGCTGCACACACAGAGAGAAGAGCTGCACACACAGAGAGAAGAGCTGCACACACACAGAGAAGAGCTGCACACACAGAGAGAAGAGCTGCACACACAGAGAGAAGAGATGCACACACAGAGAAGAGCTGCACACACAGAGAAGAGCTGCACACACAGAGAAGAGCTGCACAGAGAAGAGCTGCACACACAGAGAAGAGCTGCACACACACAGAGAAGAGCTGCACACACAGAGAAGAGCTGCACACACAGAGAAGAGCTGCACACACAGAGAAGAGCTGCACACACAGAGAAGAGCTGCACACACAGAGAAGAGCTGCACACAGAGAGAAGAGCTGCACAGAGAAGAGCTGCACAGACACACAGAGAAGAGCTGCACACACAGAGAAGAGCTGCACACACAGAGAAGAGCTGCACACACAGAGAAGAGCTGCACACACAGAGAAGAGCTGCACACACAGAGAAGAGCTGCACACACAGAAGAGCTGCACACACAGAGAAGAGCTGCACACACAGAGAAGAGCTGCACACACAGAGAAGAGCTGCACACACAGAGAAGAGCTGCACACACAGAGAAGAGCTGCACACACAGAGAAGAGCTGCACACACACAGAGAAGAGCTGCACACACAGAAAAGCTGAACACACACAGAGAAGAGCTGCACACACACAGAGAAGAGCTGCACACACAGAAAAGCTGAACACACACAGAGAAGAGCTGCACACACACAGAGAAGAGCTGCACACAGAGAGAAGAGCTGCACACACAGAGAAGAGCTGCACACACAGAGAAGAGCTGCACAGAGAAGAGCTGCACAGAGAAGAGCTGCACAGAGAAGAGCTGCACAGAGAAGAGCTGCACAGAGAAGAGCTGCACACACAGAGAAGAGCTGCACACACAGAGAAGAGCTGCACACACAGAGAAGAGCTGGACTTTAGATTTAAGAGTCAATCGAATCATAAATTGATTGATCGATGTTTATTATTTTAGTCTATCGTTATTGCATCTTTTCTTGGCAGTTGTTGTGTAAATTCTGTTAATTAATAAAGATAAAAACATGCTCTGCTTCATCTGTAATCTCTACATGCACGTGTATGAGGTTTAATCTCTCGTCACGTGATGTTTAAAATCACTGTACAAGTTTAAACTGGTGATCTCAGTGTAAAGGGGCGGATGTGACTTCACTTGAAAGAGATTTAAACACAGCTAATAAAAGCACCGTTTATTCTCTGATGAACTCTTTCTGGCTTTTCTCAGAGGTCTTCATTGACTCTTCTCCCTGTCTTAAAGAAAGCAGAGATGTTACGTCATCAGTTGATGATGATTGCTGTAATAATCGAGATGTCTCACAGTGAGGATCCAACACCAGACTGCGTCCGAATCTCCTCACAATCTGAGAGTTTCCAGCTGACTTTTCTCCTTTATTCTCAGGAGTCTCCTGTGAGCTTCTACTGGACCAGATGGACATCCCATCATGTGTTAAATCAGTGCTTTATAACCACAGACAAGACTCTGATCTCATCTTATTTATCTCTATGTGATCATCACTGGGAGCCAGAAACCCTTCTTCACTTTAATTTAAGTTTGGTTCTGAAGGATGACAGCAGGGTCTGTGAGGTTAAAAGCACTTCAGAAGAAGAAGAAGAAGTTTGTAAGATTGGACAGAAGGAGTTGAGAAGGAAACGCGCATTGTTTCTGTTACCTGGAACTCTTTGGTGTGGAGGAGGATCAAATGCCAATCATTACCAACAACTGGGTGAACCTTCAGATCTTATCATACATTCATACATGACAACATTCATATATGACAACATTCATATATGACAACATTCATACATGACAACATTCATACATGACAACATTTATACATGACATCATTCATATATGACAACATTTATATATGACAACATTTATATATGACAACATTTATATATGACAACATTTATATATGACAACATTCATATATGACAACATTCATATATGACAACATTCATATATGACAACATTCATACATGACAACATTCATACATGACAACATTCATACATGACAACATTTATATATGACAACATTTATATATGACAACATTTATACATGACAACATTTATACATGACAACATTTATACATGACAACATTTATACATGACAACATTTATATATGACAACATTCATATATGACAACATTCATACATGACAACATTCATATATGACAACATTCATATATGACAACATTCATATATGACAACATTCATACATGACAACATTCATACATGACAACATTTATACATGACAACATTTATACATGACAACATTTATATATGACAACATTCATATATGACAACATTTATATATGACAACATTCATACATGACAACATTCATACATGACAACATTTATACATGACAACATTTATATATGACAACATTCATACATGACAACATTCATACATGACAACATTCATATATGACAACATTCATATATGACAACATTTATATATGACAACATTTATATATGACAACATTTATATATGACAACATTCATATATGACAACATTCATATATGACAACATTTATATATGACAACATTCATATATGACAACATTCATATATGACAACATTTATATATGACAACATTTATATATGACAACATTCATACATGACAACATTCATACATGACAACATTCATACATGACAACATTCATACATGACAACATTCATACATGACAACATTCATACATGACAACATTTATAGAACTATAACACTTTACATTTCATCAGATCTGGAGAATATTGTTTAAATGTTGCAGAAAAATGAACACTGTTGAGTTAAAGTAACATTTGTTCTTTTGATTGTAGAATGAATAAATGCACAGTTAATGTGATATTGTTGTTAATGCATTCTGTTTATTATTCCCTTGATTCCTCTTTAGGAATGTTTGAGAATGCAGACCGGTGTTGTAGAGAGCATGATCATTGTGAGAACATCATTGGAGCCTTCTCGGTGAACTTTGGTGTGTTTAACCCAACACTCTTCACTCTCTCTCATTGTGATTGTGACTACAGGTGAGATCTTCATCACATTCCATCATTCACATCCTCAGGGGAGACTCTTGAAACACATAACTCATCTTTTCCATCTTCCTCTCCCTCTCTCTTTATCATGTCTATTTATGGGAATTCCAGAGCATAATCTGTACCCGTGTGATGTAAAGTGTGTGTGTGACTTTATCATCTCTGTTAGATTCAAACAGTGTCTTCTCGCTGGCAATGACACCGTCTCCAACATGGTTGGCTACAGTTTCTTCAACATCCTTAAAATCCGCTGCTTTGAATTGGACCAAAAGATACGATGCATTCAGTTCAACTGGTTTGGAACGTGAGTATGAATAAAAAAAGTTCATGTTCAGGTCTTTGAGATTTGACTAGCTGTCATACAGCAGCATTGATTTACACTTGACAGCTCAGTTACTGGTAAAGAGTTTTGGGTGTTGGACCACTTTTATCACCTGCCAGGCAGAGACACAGTCATTGTAATGATGGTTTGTCACCATAGCTTCTGGTTAACACCGTCTCAGATGAGAGTTTGTCAGTCATGATCAGCTAGATCTTTACCTGCCGCTCTTGAGTAAATTTAAACAAATGAAACAAGACAAGTCAAGTCTCCCGCTCACCTCCAGCAAGTCAAGTCCATTCCTGCACTTTACCAAACAGTCCAATTTGTTTTACGATAGTTTACAAACATACATTTTTCTTTTTTGAAGGTTCTGTCCCAGCGTTATGGACGTGACATTAAAATGCATATATTTGAGAATATTTTATTACCAGTAAACTGACCCACTGTTTATATTTCAAAATCAATGTTGATATTAAAATCAGAACAAGTTTTCTATTTAAAAAATATATAAATGTAACCTGTAGTATGGACGTAACAAAAAAGACACTGTTTTTGGGATACATGAGACTTCTTAAGATTTTTGCTAACTGTATAAAATGTATGAATCAAACGTAATAATATCCAACAATTGGACAAGAGATAGCTAATTACTATACTTTTATTTTCATGTGTCCGTTTATGAGTAAAATATAATAAAAATACAATATAAGGATAAAATACAATCCTTAAAATAGCCCTTTTTTGACTATGAAAAAAATAAAAAATAAAATGCACTAAAAATAAAATTAGTGCTATTAAACTTCAAGAGAGACCACACTTGGGTTAGTGAACCAACAAATGTTGACAAATGTGTTATTAAAATAGTAAAAACATTTATTAAGAACGCTAAATTTACTTGACAAAGTTGACATTTTCAGGGAATTGCCCATGTATGACTTTCATGCATGACTTAATTGCAGAACACAAAAGAAGATATTTTGAAGAATGTTTACCCCATTCACTTGCATTGGTTTTGTGTTCATACAACAGAAGTTAATGGGTGCCACTGCTGGGTGCCAACAACATTCATCAAAATATCTGTTTTTGTGTTTTGTGGAAGACAGACCCATGCAGCTCTGATGAGTAAACGATCACAGAGTTTCTATAATGTTGAGCTATGGGATTATTACTTTTATTGACATGAGCTTTTTTTCTACAGGTGTACATCATTTCAGGCGGCACCCGTGGCAGTATTAAAAGCTTCCATACCATACAATTCAACCAATCAGAATGATTCAAGCAACGATATCACTGACCTGTCAAGCAAAGGAGAGCGGATGAAATCACATGAAAACAAACACAGCAGCTCTAAATCTACACAACTGAGGCTACAAAAGGAACCGAAGAACTGTGTTTCAGTCAAGCAGGCAAAGCAGGACACTCTTCAGCTCAGTCCGAGGTCAAGAAAGAAATGTGATAGAAAAAAGAAGACACAAAAAGCCAAAGCTCGACCCCCAATGAAGCGGAGGACATCTCCGAAGAACATAGCGAAAACTAAAACCCTTAAGAGAACCTCACAGGCCAGCGTGACTCCTTCTTCTTTATCTGCAAGACAAACGCTCCTGAAAACATGGACCACTACGTCAAAACCAACAGCCACCAAACCCGGTGTTCAGAAAAAGAACAACAAGAGGAAGAGTCTCAGAAGAAGTGCATTACAGTCCAGAAAGTCAAAGAAATCAAACTCCCAAAGCAGCCCCTCTCGTGCTTCAAGAGGAGATCGTCACCGTCACCGTGGCAAGAATACTTCCAGAAGATGAGACGTCTTCATTCAGTCGAAAGCCCCGCGTGATGCAGTCGGGTTTGGCATTACCAACGCAATGAGTTTTGTAGGTCATGAGTGTGTCGAACTTCTCTGTAAAGAGTTTATTTTTCACTTGAGTCCTTATGTGTCATGTCGAATCAAAACTATGTAATACCAGAGGTCAACCAAAGTAATTCCTCATATTGTGATGTAAAGTGTTCATTCAATGGATGCTTTATTGTGTCTGCACAGCTTGAACAACACAACGAGTAGGAAAGATATTTCAGGGGATTCTGGTGGGCTGCATTTGGACAGAATTTCAAGAATCACTGACATACTGTACTATTATAAGAGAGGTTTATATCCTCCCCAGAATATCTTGGATCCGTTATGCACACAATATAGGGACGATGCAGAATATTGTGTTTTTGACTGGCTCTTTGCAGTCTCATACACCAAACTTTTGAAGCTTTAATGACATCATATATTAATCTAAAGAATGTGTATTTGCATATAGCTGCCACAGACACTGTGTCTTTTACGTGACCAAACAAGTTGAACGGCAAAATGTATGAGAACGTAACTGGTAACATTTGTGTTTGTAGAGAAGCCTTTTAGGATGTTATTGAATAAATATTTAGAAACGCGAGGAATGTTGAAATGGTGTGCAGATCGTGTGAATTGGGCTTGAATCTTCAATGATTACACTGATCTGACTTCAGTTTACTCTCCGCATATAAACATAAAGTATGTGTAATACATAAGCACTGTGATTATGTTACTTAAACATCCGAAATGGCTTTATAATCGTTTTATATTATTTTCAACAGATTGTTGGTAACATGCATCCATTCACTTTCATTGGTTTTCTGTCCACGGAAAAGATGTAGAAGGAGACCACTGCTGTTTGGTTATCCACTCTCTTTCAAATCTCAGAAGAAGGTCACACAGGTTTAAAATCACGATGAGAGAACTTTCCTCTAGGGGTTAGCCATTGCTTTAATGGATTGTTATTTTTTACTTTAAAATTGGTTCACAGAACTTTGAACGCAGCCATATCGAGTTCCAGCGCACCCTGTGTTCTGTGACAACCCAATCGTGTATTTGTACATGTGTAAGAATGTTATCGCTGTCAGCTGTATGTGAACCTAAGGCCAGATTTAGTGCTCAGAGCTCGTGGGTTAACATGTCTGTGTTTGCCGTTATAGCTGCAAGGCAATTCATACGATTGTATCCTGACTTCTTATGATCAAATATATATTTTGTTATGAATCAATGAAATGAATTATATGTCAAGAATCAGGCCCTGGATCTACACAGTTATACTGATGTAGTAAATGATAAAAAGCATCTGAGGTTGTGCTTTAGGAACAATTGCGAATACTTTTCTTACATGATCCTATTCATCACACTTTATATTAAAGATGTTTGATCTCTTGTCCAAGAATGAAGAAGGAACAGCTAACAACCCCCAGCGATTCCCAGACGCTTTTATATTTGTTTTAATGTGATGTATTTGACAGACGCTTGGCTGAAGCTGGAGCTCTGTAAGTGTGACGCTCATGCGAAGGTGTCGCTTGTACAACAGCAGAAACTTCGTCTGAAGAGCCTGGAGACGGATTTCTCTTAGGACAGAATTCATCTCAGATATCACAGAGCAACAGAACATAAAGCACAAAATGTGTAGTTGTTGGAACTTAAACTCATTAGAACATATTGTTTTCCTCCTTGCTGCGTTTCTTCATGCTTTATTGATAATGTTAAAGTGATAGATCTCATTTAATGTCCATTCTTTGATTGTTTAGTCTTCTTCATGTCAACCCTGACCTTTAATCCTTTGCAGAACACAAGCGAGACATTTGTGGGCTCATGCGTGTCGTCTTTCAGCTCCTGAAGCGTTGACTGGAGGCGAGGAATGAAAGGAATGCCACAGATTTTAGTTCATAGAGCGATCTTGATTATTGTCTATACATGTTCAAGCTGATATTAATTAAATACATGGCATTGACTGGCATTTATATTCCGTGTATTACGTAAAAGCAGAACTTTCGATTTAAAGTTTGAAAAATCTTTTCACTACAAGGATTTAAAATGAATTGCGGATGTTAAACTTTCCTCGTAGATCCGCACAGCCTGATGAAAACACATTTATCCTTTTGATAAAATTATTGATTTGTTATTTGACTTATTTGGGTTTAGATGAAAATTCTCAAATCTTATGATGTGATATGATATTCACATTTAAAGGGCCTTACATTTTATAAATGCACATTCAATGAAACAGGAAGTAAAATCTAACTACTCAATCTATCAAAAAAAAAAAAAAAAAAAATCTTTTGTAACTTCTCTCTCTGTGTAACTCGGTAACATTGTTGTAGCACTTGTTCACCTATTGTTGTATCGGCTATTTACCGCTTCATTGTCTCCTCGACTATTGTAAGTCGCTTTGGATAAAAGCGTCTGCTAAATGACTAAATGTAAATGTAAATGTAAATCAGGGCAGCTTAGCAAGAGAAGGCCTTACTGCTTTATAAGTGTTCTTGAAGACGTCTTACCCCTGATTACTCTACACTGATAGATGAACACTGTATAATACTGTAAGACACTATGAATAAAAGCGTCTGACAAATGAATAATTGTAAATGTAATCTGTGTTCTCACTCATTTGTGTGTGTCTTACTCTCACTTGAGATGCAGTGATACACAATTTCTTCAGTGATTCTGAGGATTTCAGATCTATCTTCAGATAGTTTTGTGGTCCGTATAAATGATCGAAAGCTTCTTACAGTGCGTTATAATGAACTTTTGATTCTGAGAATATAAAATCTGTGGGATTGAATCCGTGACTCTGTGCTAAACCAATCATTGAGCTCCAGGACATTTATGTCAATTTAATTCCAAAAGATATATCGATCATTTATATAATAACTACAAATACTGAACATTACATTGATGGTGATAATAAACACTTTATACAAACACACAAGTGTGCTGTATTTTCCTAACCTCTTCTGATTGACAGGACCGATCCCAATAATGGATATTAGAGCATATTTAATTTAAGTGAATAAAACTAAACTTTGAATAAAGATCAGATGTGTGTTGTATAATACTGTAAGATACTTCAGATAAAAGCGTCTGGTAAATAAATGTAAATAAATGTAAATATGCATTAAATAAAGTACAATTAATTGAAATCAAGCAATAAGAACTAAAGCAATATTCTGGTGTGGATTAAATCTTCAAATATAATCCCATCACTCATTCTACACACACTTTACAT
>CM065654.1:5021993-5051993 GCA_033220385.1 Triplophysa yarkandensis
TCATGTGATCGGCTCGTGTGTGTGTGTGTGTGTGTGTGTGTGTGTGTGTGTGTGTGTTTGTGTGTGTACAGTGTGTGTGTGTGTGTGTGTGTGTGTGTGTGTGTGTGTGTGTGTGTGTGTGTGTGTGTGTGTGTGTGTGTGTGTGTGTGTGTGTGTGTGTGTGTGTTTGTGTCTCCACCACACTGTTGTTGTTGTTGTTGTGTGTTTGTGTCTCCACCACACTGTTGTTGTTGTTGTTGTTGTGTGTTTGTGTCATCCACCACACACTGCTGTTGTGTGTTTGTGTCATCCACCACACACTGTTGTTGTGTGTTTGTGTCATCCACCACACACTGTTGTTGTGTGTTTGTGTCATCTACCACACACTGTCGTTGTGTGTTTGTGTCATCTACCACACACTGTTGTTGTGTGTTTGTGTCATCTACCACACACTGTTGTTGTGTGTTTGTGTCATCCACCACACACTGTTGTTGTGTGTTTGTGTCTCCACCACACACTGTTATTGTTGTGTGTTTGTGTCATCTACCACACACTGTTGTTGTGTGTGTGTGTGTGTCATCCACCACACACTGTTGTTGTGTGTTTTTGTCATCCACCACACACTGTTGTTGTGTGTTTGTGTCATCCACCACACACTGTTGTTGTGTGTGTGTGTGTGTGTGTGTGTGTGTGTGTGTGTGTGTGTGTGTGTGTGTCATCCACCACACACTGCTGTTGTGTGTTTGTGTCATCCACCACACACTGTTGTTGTGTGTGTGTGTGTGTGTGTGTGTGTGTGTGTGTGTGTGTGTGTGTGTGTGTGTGTGTGTGTGTGTGTGTGTGTGTGTGTGTGTGTGTGTGTGTGTGTGTGTGTGTGTGTGTGTGTGTGTGTGTGTGTGTGTGTGTGTGTGTGTCATCCACCACACACTGTTGTTGTGTGTTTGTGTCATCCACCACACACTGTTGTTGTTGTGTGTTTGTGTCATCCACCACACACTGTTGTTGTTGTGTGTTTGTGTCATCCACCACACACTGTTGTTGTGTGTGTGTTTGTGTCATCCACCACACACTGTTGTTATTGTGTGTTTGTTTAATGATGTTTGTGTAGCTCGTGCTGGGTTTAGTATCTCACATGACTGCTAGTTAACAGTTAACCTATTGACACTGGTCATGTTAACCAGGTTAATGAGCTTGACAACACATGTTTGTGTGGTTTTGTGTATCAGTGGATGTTTGTGTGTTAAAAACAACATTGACAGATATATATATATATATATTCATGTGTTATCATACAATATAAATGTGCTTTTTATCATATTTACTAAAGATTACTAACTGTTGTGTATTGTACTGTTAAATATTGAGTTTATTTCCATATATGATATTATACACAAATAAATAACTGTACAACATTAGACACAAAACCAATAATAAGTCCTGTTCTTTTAATTGTATTGATGATGTAATGTTGTGATATAGATCTAAAGAAGTTGTGTACATGAGTCTTCTCTTCTCATTCAGTCCATCACTTCAGATCTCTTAAACTATATTGTTCTGTATTATAACTATATACATTTACATTTACAGTTAGTCATTTAGCAGACGCTTTTATCCAAAGCGACTTACAATAGTCGAGGAGACATCATGCTTATATGACTGAATAATGTACAAAGCCTTTAAAGACAGACGCTTTATTATGCTTCATTAATCCGCAAACACTTGACTTGAACATCTTTGATTAGAATGATAAAGTGTTGTTCTTGTCACTTTAATGCTTTGGACAGAGCATCTGTTAGCTCCTCCCCTCCAGCTGTCACTCTTCTTCTTACTGACACGCCCACTTTCATTCCTCAAATCAATATGCACTCATATCATTTACATTTACATTTAGTCATTTAGCAGACGCTTTTATCCAAAGCGACTTACAATAGTCGAGGAGACAATGAAGCGGTAAATAGCCGATACAACAATAGGTGAACAAGTGCCACAACAATGTTACCATATAAACAAGCCACACCTCTATTCTTCATAGATGATGTTTTGAGTTCTACATTACATCTTTTTCATAGCCTGTCACGCTATTGGATCTATAACACGTGTTGTGATATATACGATTGGACAGTCTCTGTGTAAATGCATTACATTTCTGTCTGTACAATACCTACATGTTTATTATTCGTGTATTATTATATATCAATGCACCCCAGATAGAGATCGACCGTGCCAAAGTGAGTTTAATTCAGTTAGAGCCTTATTTGTGACCTCTAAAAGCATCTGTCCAAATTCCTGGCTTTTATATCCAGTAATGTTTTAAGGAATTGTGTTTTATTAACTATTGAATTCACCAACACCATGACAACATTAAGGCTGACTAATTATAATGATACAGGAATAAATTCAGATATATAGTTTTGGAAGGACAGCAATGATATGTTAATATTTACTTAAACATCCCATTTTAAAAAGCTAAGATCAGTATTGAGAAGGTTTTGCCGTCCATAAGCATTACAGAGGCGTGGGTTTGATTCCAAAAGAACACATCTCATAAGAAATGGACCGTACGTGTTTTAAAAGCTTCTGCACATATACAGAAATGTAATGTTATAGTTTGGTTTGAAGTGTAGGTGATCTTTGCTTCGGTCATCGTCTGCTGCATTTGCAATCTGATCTTCTCCGATGTGGTTTGTAACTCGGTCAGAGCTCTGTTTCATCTCGCTGTAAATTAGTGGTGATCCAGAGATGCCTGAAGAAAAAGCCCTCATATGGACTATTTTATTTATAGTTATTAGTTTTGTAGATTTTGATTTACTAAGTGAGTATTATAGTGAACAGGACTAAAGAAAGAAATTCTGAGGTGTAGTAGATTGCATATTTACCCATAAAAAATGTGCAATTTGCATCTGTACTACACACTCCAGGAACATAACACGCTTAAGATTGCGTGTTTCACACCAGTCAAAAAACATGAGCTTAACATCTGTTCTTAACTCTTAACATCATTTATGTAGATGTTATGATAATGTATATATTATTAGAGTTTTGTCGCTCACTTTTCCAGCATGTTTAAATTCTGTTTCTTCTGCAGATCTTGAGCTTTGAAACCAAGAACGCTGCGGAGCTGTCTGAGCGCCTGCGAGCCGTCTGCGGGAACCAGAGCAATGCCTACGCAAGACTGTTGGAGTACCGTCTTAACGCGCTGCGTGGACTATGGGGCGCACAGCGACAGCTTGCCATGGAGGAGCAACAGGAACATGAGGGGGTATCGGGGACTCATGGAGGGGGCGATGATGAGGCCGTTACCCTGCTTAAACGCCAGGGCTTCCTACAACACCATCACCACCCTCACCATCCACCCATGACCAGCGGGGGGGATCAGGCTCCCTTTACCTCACGGGTCGGTCTCCTTTTGGTCTTTCCTCTATTGCAGTCCCAAACGCGACACGACCCATCGTTGTGTGGCGTCACGGCAGAAGTCCTGCTCGCGTGTCTGCGCGACTGCCAGCCCCTTAGCCTCGGCAAGGAGCCTGCGGACTGTCTGAACGGCCTGGAAAGATTACTGTGCTCCTGGCTAGAGGGAGGGAGCGATATGGAGGGTTCCGTGCAGGGACGCCCGCTGCTCACCCAGCAGCAGAGACAGAATGCGGCTGCTGCGCTGGTGGCTCTAGCCTGCGCCAGGTGTGTGTCACAGTCCCTTATATAGATTACAGAGAAAACTTAGTGAAAGCTTGTTCAGACAAAAATATTTCTAAGATCAAACAGAAAGTTTTTCTTTTGTCTGTGATTGTAGGGGATCTTTGAAAACGTTCATCCATACGGTCCACCTGCTGCAGAAACAGACGGACCTTGGTCAGCTTCCTGTAGCTGATGTTCTCTATCGGTGAGTCAGGACAGATTTTATATTTGTCATGGTGATCTTACAATAGAGAGCCACAGCAGTTTCAGAAAAGATTAATGAAAGGCTTGAATTACAATACCATTGGTTTTCTTGCAGACTCTTGCTGCTTGAGGGGGGTCCAGGCTCTCCTTCCTGTTTATTAGGGGGCAAACACAGTGTGTCCTGGGGCTTTGAGGACATGTTGCCCACACCAGAGAGCAGTGCTGCTGGATCTGACATCAAAGGTGAGGATGAGTGAAGGATGTAACATCGGAGATGATGTTGTGAGGTCACGTTGAGATGGGAAGAAGTTGAACAGATATAGTGGTGACCAAAGGTTAATGACCTGATTTTTTTATAACTAAAAATGATAAGGGTGTTTTTTTATTGTTTATTTTTTGTGTGTTTTACGGGGCAGGATAGAGGAGAGTAGACAGGACAGTGTTAGGCAGGTAAAGTATGGAACATTAAATTGAACTTGAGTTGCTGGTCCACTCTCGGCATACTAACCATGGGTATCAGGCCAGAGGTTAAAGTCTTTAACTGTAAAAAAAAAAAGGCAAAAACAGTCCATCTTTAAATATTGACTGTAATTAAATCAAATATTGAGTAGTTTATATGATAATAATTTTTCTTTTATTTTTTTGACCTCAGAAATCGTTTTCCTAACTTTCGACTCCACAAACTTTGCTGTACAAAATAAACTTAAGTCTTACAAAATTCTGTGGGTATTTGTAAGAAATTACTAACAAACACTGGAATGCACACTACTAAAAGAAGACAATACGTTTTAGGTCTTCTCACCTTTAAATGATCGCTACTGAGATCAACGGCTTTGTTACGAATCAAGAACTGTTTGTTAATAAATAATATACTAACATCTGTAAAGGATTTACAAATAATTGCGGTCACGGTCACTATCAAACTGTCCATCTCTTTCTTTCCTTTCTTTGGCTTTCTCTGATTTGCTGTCTCAGACACAGACCTGGGCCGCAGTCTGGCTACAGATGGTTTCTATCTGTACACAACAAACTCTTTTGGGAAAGGCTTAAGCAAGTTGGGCTCTGGGCTGCATGGGACATTGAGGTAACCCTAGAGTAACACCTGTAACTTCCTGTACGTTCTTCTGTTTCTTTTCTCATTTCTGCTGTGTGAAAGAGGAGAATTCCATTAGTCATCGGTCTGTGTTTGAGTTTTGAGGTAGTTCTTTTACAGATATTTCATTTGTTACCTTTTAGCAATTATCCTGTTGGATTGTTTCATACCTCATATATGAAATTAGCAACATTTAATCATTAAATTATTCATTTTTTGTTCATTACATCGTCTACAGAACATGTGCACAGTCATTCTTAAAGTAAAGGACTTTGCTGAACTCTGTATGTGTCATTGTGGTCTTTCAGTACAGTCTGGTGGCAGCTGGAAGGCACAGTAGAGAGATTGCTTCATGTTTTTTTTGCTTCTCATTTTACAGGGGTTTCGTGTACTGTCGGAACGAGGAACTTGAGGCCGGGTGGGTTGCACACGGCAGCGGCTGTTTACTGCACCGCCCCGCAACCTTTGACACTAAACCTCATCAGCTTTGTCAGGTTATCGATCCCTTTACACTGCAGGTGTGCGTGGCTCTCCACCCATTTTAAAACTGCAGGACAAATGTTGGTACAAATCAAAACACGTCATCATGTAATTGTGTGAAAGTTTACCTTCTCAGCGTTTCTTTTGCAGGTTTCACAGGTAGTAGTGATGCCTCTCCATCACTTCCCAGCGGGCAGCAGTCTGACCACTCTGCGCTTGTGCTCGGATGGCACTTACCTCTACTGGGTGTGGTCACCTGTCAGTCTCAATGAAAAGACTCAGAAAGGCCACTCTGTCTTCATGGACGTATTCCAGCTGAAGGTGTGAACATGATGAGAGTTGTCTATAGATGTGTCTGTTGCTGCAGAAGTATATGAATATATATTTATATTGTAAGTATATGTTGACTAAAGTGTGTGTTTTTCAGACTGAAGCTGGTGCATGCGTGGCCAGTCCCACGCAAGATCGAGTCATCCTCTCGCGAAAGGAAGGCGAGTCGTCCAAGTGTTTGAATGAGCTACTTCTGAGTCGCATGTCTCGGTTTCGAGCTTCTCACTCGTCTACGCTGGCAGCGCTCACCGGCACGGCCATCACAAACCCTGTCAAAGAAGAGCAGTCTGGTAATGACTGTATTGTGCTTTTGACTTATCTTAATATTTTTGTTGTGTTTATATTTGGGCCTTGATATCTGTTTGTCTGTTGTCTTAGTAGTGAACACCAGCTGTGGTCTGCCTATTAAAACATTGAGAAAGAGTCCCATGTACGTGTGTGGAAGTTATCTGGTGATACTGGGACCTGCTCCGGGTGTAGCTGGTGGTTCTGCTACTCGCTCGCTGTTCGGCGGCTCCAGCGGCCTATCATCACTGAAGAGTAAGTCAACGTACAACGTCTGGTTAAACATCACACTTTCAATTAAAAAGAATAGATTTCCAGAATGCCTTGTAGTGCTATATTTAGCATTTTTAATTTAGCTGTTATTGATCTTTTCTAACATGCTGCAACACTTCATATGATATTAATTTTAAATTCACTTACAGTATAAATTAATGCTTGACAGTGTTTATTGTTTTAGAAACAATAGTTGTTATTTATCATCTGCCTCTTTTGTGTTTCAGTCTTAGCCTCTAGCTTAGTTTTTAATCTGGCTGATGGTCAGTTTAGCAACCGTGCGGACCTCATTGATGCTCCTGGAAGTTCTTTGGGCCGCGGGGCTCAGGTGGCAGGACTGGGTAAGAACCTGAGTCTAAGCGCACCTGTAACGAATACAAAACGAGTAACTGTGGAACCTCATTGAATTATAATGGTTGATGTTGTCATGTTTACTTTAGGAGCATGCTACGATGCTCTCAACAATTTGATCTGGACCTGCTCTGGGGACTACATGGACCAGTGGTGTAATCCTGGCAACCAGGCCTTCCATCACGTGTGCCATAGACTCGGCGTCAGTCACGTCATCCGACAACCGAAAGGTTCAAGATGATTTAAAAAAAAAAAGATTTTTGTTCATGGTTTATGTTTGTACAAACCAAAGGCTCATGTTTTCAACATGTCATGTGCAACAGAGGACATGATTGACACATCTGAAGTGATAAATCAGCTCCTACATCACGTGGGTGCGATGTGCATCCATCAGCTTAACGCTCTGGCGGCCAGCAGCGCTTTACACCTCAACACCTTCATCGGGAAACAGCCCATGGAGTCGTGTCACTTCAGCTTCATCTGTGATGTCATGGAGAAGGCCATGGTGAAGGGAGACACCTGCATCATCCGCTGCATTCTGGTCGTCTTTCAGGTAAAGAGAATAAAAATGTAAAGCATTTGACCTTATTGGCTATATAATGTGCAAACGGGTGGATTTTATAGCTTGTTTTTTGACCAGCACTCATTGAATGAAATTCTTGTGTGTCCCTGCAGGTGGTCTTTCAGTTTTTCAATCTGAATTCTGAACAGAACCGTGAAAGCATCAGACGCTCTGGACTTTTACTCTGGCAGTTACTTATGGCTCCTCTGGATCAGATCCAACCGGAAATCCAAAGAGAAGTGTGTCTCGCCATCAGGTATAATAAGCATTTATTCAACATTTACGAATGTTTTTATTTTAACACCATTCATAATTGTGTCAGCTACACAAGTATGAGCACATCATTTTTAAAAGAGATTTTAAATAAATGGAGGAAAATTATTCAAACACTTACATTTATTGGAAGTATAAGTTGTGTTACATTAGTACCTCAGTTGTTTCTTCTATAATTGTCTAGGACAAAAAAATTTTAATATAAGAATGTATTTGTTAAGGCTGGACTAGACTATTAAAATATTTAAATATTTGATTGGTGGGATGGTTTCGATTTTAAAGTTTTCCATTGGATTCCAATATTTGTTCTTTTTATATGACATCAATCCAGTGAAATGTTTCTCATTCACCCATGAATATGACTTAGAGCACTTAGAGGCTTAAAATTTAAGCCCTTGCCCATCTCTTGTCTGATAAGATGCCTAACTAAAGCTTGTTTTCACCTGACGTGTTTAACAAAGCTTTTAATACTGTGTAAACGTTTTTAAAGGCAAATTCATTTGTTTTAGTTTAGTTTCATTAAGTTAATTTAGAAAAATTTAAGGATTTGTTTTGGTAATTTGAGGTTTGATAAGCTCATGCGAGTGTTTGTTGTTATGAATAAGACTGTTTAAACTGCTGCAGCCATTATAATAGTTAACTTTGGTTTATTAAGAGGAAATTCTGTTTTTTGTTTTTTCTTTTATACTACATTAGTTTAGAAAAATGTTTGATTTTTGCTCAGGCGTGTAATGCAGCTTATTCGCCCACTGCGAAATGCACACCTTAATGCATGATGGATGTATTTGCGTGCGTGCGTGTTTAAATAAATTTGTCCGAGAAATGCAGGACTCTAATACGAGTTGCCTAAGCATCAATGCCAACATCATGATTTAGTTTATCTTAAGAGAACACAAAAATGCTGAAGATATCAGATGTGTAGAAGTTCTTTAAATTGACTGAAGACAAAACAAAGCCAGTGTGTCAAACATATGATCTGAAATTGCCTTTCTACAACAGCACAACAAGTTTAAAGTCTGTTTTAAAGTACTACACGAATACTCAATATGTTTTTGGTGTAAAAACAAGATTTTTTTGGGCATCTTTATTTACTGTGCTGCTAATTTGGGAGAGATTTGTTTGTGAGAAAAATGTTGGTCTACTTTGCAGACGTGTGTTACTGTCTTGTGTCACTAGTGCAGTGTAGTGTTGGTTCTTAAAGCATTTAAACCCTTCCGAAACACTTTTATTACCTGGCTTTCGACCCCTTCTTTCATTTATTAAAAGTTTTTATTTGAGTTTGGATTTGAGTTCAAAGAAATGTTTGAGCTCTTCAAAAATGTTGTCTTTTGATCACAGATTTGACACATCGGAGTTCTAATTGCATAACTTTTTTCATAATTCTCTTTCCAGCTCAGGTTTGAGCACATTATACCAGAGTGAGACAGAATTAAACAACTTACTGAAATTAGTTTTCACAGAAGGTAAATTGAATTTTTACACGTATTACAGAACTGTTTAATCTTCAACGTGACCTACGATTCCCAATAACAATATTTTCTGTACAGGAGAGAGAAACACGGGTTTGTCTCAATTACGAGATGTGATATTAAACAACCTTTCCAACCAGCTTCAGAAGAATCGCTTTTGTAGTGAAGATGAAGATCACTACAGGTAGTGAAATTAGTGTTTATTGTCTTGAATAGCACAAACGTCTACTCGTGTGACCAAAAGGTTGTCTTCTGCAGGCTCAAAGATGAACTGTTGCAGTGTATACTGAAGACCGTGGTACGAGAATCATGTCTACTCATCACTAAGTGTCAAACCGTTTCTAAGGAAGACCTCCAGAAGCTTCTGTCCACGGTGCCTGTATGTCACTTCCACATAAGTGAATTTTAAGCAGAACATCAGAATGATATGGTTGGAAATTATGACAATATGTCTTTAATTTTAGACCTCTTTTCAAGAACTTCATTTGTTCAGTTTCTACAATGACAGTGTCATGACTGACATCACTTGTTTTGCTCACTAAACAGGTGGTGTCTCCAAGCTTACGTTATTTAATGGCTGTTCAGAATCATTTGCTCAGTAACACCGTTCTGATCCACCCCGATGATGGAGATGACAGCGACAGCTCCCTGCAGGGTGAAACAATGAAGGTACAGGTAAACATACCCTTTTAAACTATCACACAAACACAGCAATGTCTTTCACATTTTATTTATAATGGCAGATTTCAGTTTTTTGGGAATTTCCTTTTTTGACTTTTGTGAGACACTTGTTTTAACACAACAGCTATATGAATAAACCAGTCGAATGAAACAAATACAAAATACACTCGTGTGTTGAATGTGTGTACTGTGTCAGGAGATGCAGGCGAGTATTCTCTCTCTGGCATCTAAAGTTCTGGTTGGATGTGATGAGGTGCTGGAGACCCTTCAGCAAGTTACAAACGCTCTGATAAACAGCACCATCAGCGATCGTGAGGCCAGGTGTTTGTTTATGTCAGTTTCATGCACTTATCTCCACTTCATGCGCGTATTTTCTTCACACAGTTTTTGTTATTCTGTTTTTAGACTCAGGGGACTCGAGCAGGTGACGAAAGCTACAATGTTGGGTCACCTGCTGCCAGTTCTGTTGACCTCACTGATGCATCCCAACCTGCAGACGCTCACGCTGGCCGATGCTCTGATGCCTCAGCTGGTTCAACTGGTTCTCTACACCAGTCAGGTGTGTGCAACCAACACACTGTTCACTACTAAAGGAAGAAATGCACTCTGTGGTTATTCATTTGCAATAATATAACTATGAGTTATTATTTTGTAGCATTTAGAATTCTATAAATAAATCCTTTTTTTAAAATTCCACCTCCTATTTTGCAGACACCAAAAGATTTTTTATGAATAATAAATTATTGAATCCGTCATATATTTGGATTCACTTCAGTAAATCATCATTGTGTTTTCTGCATTGTAAAGTTAATGATCTTTTTTTTTTTAATCCTGACACAGACGGCTTTACTTCTGAAAACACATTCACCGGTGTTTGTCGAAGATTCTCCTGTAAGCCAAACTGCAAAACTACCATCTTCAAACGACAGGTAGAGTTCTCTTATTGAAGCAAATTTTCAAAATGTTAAAAAGGAAAAAAATTACAATAATCTGAAAAGCAATTGTATATCTTCATATAGGAAATAACATTTATTGTTTTCAGAGAAGACTTACCTTTTTATAATTTGGTTTTTAAATTAAGACTCAATTATTATAATTATTATATTAAGAATTATCCAAACTAACAAAGGGTCACACTCAAAGTTTGCAAAGTTAGTAAAAACTTTTACTTAAATGATTAAATTAACACATCTGTAAACTTAAAATCTGTGTTGTTAATTTTCTTCTTTTGTAATTATTATTTTTTCTTCGTGTTTTTTTATATGTTATATTATCTATATATATGTATGTATATATTATATTATTATTTTGATAGATCTAAAGACTTCATATATTTTAAAGGGAATTTACTTAATATGGTTGTATTTTAAATTTAGCTTACAGATACTGGATGAGAGGGAGGAGCCAGGCTTTCTAACCGGACTCAAGATTCCAGCCCCATGGGCAGCTGGGAAAACAGTGGAAACTCTTCATCCAGTGAGAGATAACTACAAATTTAAAGACACAGTGCACATCCCTGGAGCTCGCTGTCTGTATCTGCGCTTTGACCCACGCTGCTCCTCACAATACGACTATGACAAGGTTTAAAATTCATGTTTAAAATCAAATCCTACATACTGAAGGCTGCTGTCATTGTGGAATGAGATACTGAATCATTTATCGTGTTTATAACAGCTGGTGATTTACGCCGGACCGAACACAAACAGCCGCAAAGTAAGCGAGTATGGAGGAAACATTATGGGTTATGGAAGCCGCAGTGTCTTGGGTACTGGCTGGCCCAAAGATCTCGTCAAGGTAGAGAACACGTTATTGCATATGAGCGACAGATACATTTAAAGGCGTCTATTAAGCAGTGTATTTGCATGCATGTTATGACTTAACCAGATATCATTGTATGATTATTCATGTTTAAGATTATCAATAAGAACAAAGTGTATTTATAATAAAGGATGCGTGATTTTTTACAGGTGGAAGGAGATACAGTGACCTTTTCTTTTGAGATGAGAAGCGGTCGAGAGCACAACACACCGGATAAAGCCATGTGGGGTTTCTCATGTACGGTCCGAGCACAGGTACAAATGTCCACCTCTGTCCGAAATCACATGTGTACATGACAAACTCTTGTGACCCATGTACTTTCAATGTTCATAAACTGATGTTTGTGAAAAGTCTGATTGTCAAGTTCCTAAACAACCTTTTAGAGTTACATTTCATGTGAAACATTAACCATCACATTGATGAAGGGGTTGTGCTGATAATGTTGTAGGAGTCCTCAGAGGATGTTTCCGGCGGTCTTCCGTTCTTGGCTGATCTGGCCCTGGGTTTATCAGTGCTGGCCTGTGCCATGCTGCGGATCCTTTATAACGGTCCTGACATCACACGAGAGGAAGAGACCTGTCATGACCTCTTATGCTCCAAACTCCTGCAGAGGTCAGCTACTCTCCATCATATACTGCACTTACTTTTATGCAGATACTTATAGACAGGGCCATATAAAGTGACATTCTTACTGGAGCTGATATTTTCTGCGGATAACTGCGATCAAGGATTTCATATCGCCCTGTTTATAGACATAAGGAAACTCAAATCCAAGTAAAGTTGCATTTTGAAGAGGTGGTAAACACCTATAATAATTTGATTGATAATGGAAAATGAGGGAGATTTAAAAATATTCTTATTGGTATGGCAGCACACTTTATATACAGGTGTCATGTTTATTTTATAAATGTTACTTTTGATCAATAGTTGAGAACTGCAGTTGATTTGGATGGAAGAAAATGGTTTTATATAAGCACACCTTATAATCCAAAAATCAGTTTGTTTAAATTAAATAGACCCTCTCTTTATTTTATAACGCAATGTTATTTTGACTTTTTTTAAGTACAGCACATTTAAATATCTTTGTTTTGTGTGATGTGTCAGATGTCAGTGGCAGGTTGAAGCCAATGGTGCTATATCTCCTGCCCTGACCCCCTCCCCATCTCCACTTCCCTTAACCATCGACGAGGAGAGAGAGTTCACCTACCCTTCAGACATTCTCATACCACCGCCTGGCCCCATGCCGGGGACTAGCTGCGACCTGCCACGCATACACCTGCCACCAGGCATCATGGGTCGTCTCAGGGAGCTTTCCGGCAGGGCCCGTCCTCAGTTCCGCCCCAGCATTAAGTAAGCTTGTGACAGACACTGATACAGATTATGCTCCTGTGATACCGGTGTGCAGATGTGTTTGTTGTCGTCAGGGAGGTGATTCGTCCTGATGTCATGGAGGAAGTCATCGTGTCGTGTGTTATCAAACATCTGGGTTTGGTGGATGCTCTGCAGTCACTCGTGAACTTTCAGTACAGAGAAATGCATAGAGAGGAACACGACCTGCTGTGTAAGATCATGGCCGAGACCTTCAAGAAGATCAATGCCATGGAGAGACAGTTACAGGTGCAAGTTACATGCATGAGTGTTTGTGAACGTGTGTGTGTGTGTAGTGATGGGTGTAAGTTCACTGCATGTGCTTGTATGCGTATGTTTGTCAGACTGTAGCTGAACTGGAGCAGAAGTGGCAGAATGAAGTGGATGAAGCTCATCAGGAAAAGCTTGAGAACAACGCACCGTTCTTCCATGACTATCACTTCTATGAGGTAAGAGATGTTCATCTGAGCAGAACAAGATGTAGATGACTTCTTTCTGTTAAATCATTTTGTATTTCCCCTCAGAACAAAATGAAGGAGCTGGAGCTTCTGTGTTCTCTAAAGGAGGTTTCACTAGACTGCACAGATCCGGAGAATGCTGTGACAGCTCTGAGGTTTGGTGTGAATCTGAACAATGATTTTTGTTTATGTGGGGAATGAAAGCCTTAAGGTTTTTTGGGGGGGGGTTTTGTGCAGAGAGAAGTTCTTCCATGAGGTGAACACCACACAGCAAACCAAAACTTGTGTTCCACTGGCTAAAACTAAAGCACTTATGAAAAGTCTGATCAACCGCTCGGAGCTGCTTCTACATGTCACCATAGCACCACAGTGCAAGAATCTGACCTCCACACCTACATGTGCTCCAGGTGACACACCTGCGCAGACATACACACCTCTGCGGTCCTGCGGGGACATTTGTATGAGTTTAAAGGTCCTGTTGTGTTCTCTCGCTTACAGCCTGCAAATCTGTATCAGACGCTAAATCAATCCTTCCTGTGACGAAGCAACCTGTGTTCCTACGAAGCATGTCTGCACCATCAGATCTGGAGATGATCGCCAACAGTGACGTGGAGTTCACACACGGAGCTCAGAGGTGAAAACTCAAATTACTTTATATTATTGTTTCACACTTTTTAGGGAAATAACTTTATACAATGATCTTCTTAAATCTTGTAATTAATATATATTTGATTGTGATTAATAATAAAAATAACTTTGTAAATAAGTTTCTTTTATCATAGTGTCATGATTTTATTGTCTCTCTAAGGAGGCGTCTTCATCCCTCCAGTCACAGGAGCAGTTCCTTCACACTTCTTCAGTCTCTGGCCATTGAAGATAGTAAAGACAAGCCCACATACAGCGTTCTGTTGGGTCAGCTCTTCGCTTTCATCGGAACATCTCCAGATCAGGCTGTGAGTTTTAATTTGTGTGCGGTATCAGATAGAGAGATGTGTACCCTACATGTTTGTCATTGATCAGCATCACTGACTGCAGGTGTCCAGCAGCAGTTTTCTGTCAGCCGCTCAGACACGCTGGCGTAGAGGTCGCACCCGCAAACAAGCTTTGGTTCACATGAGAGAACTACTCACCGCAGCTGTACGTGTGGGAGGTGTCACGCACCTGGTTGGCCCAGTTACCATGGTACTGCAGGGCGGCCCCAGGTACTCTCATATCTAATTGTTTAACAGAATACAAACAGGCAGACAGTTGTATTCCGCAGATGCAGAAATATACAGTGGTGGAAATATTAGTCTTTGTATGTGTGTCTAGAATTGAGGAATTGACCTGTGGTGGAATGATGGAGCAGGTTCAAGAGGCTTTTGGAGAGACGATGACATCAGTGGTTTCTTTATGTGCCCGGTACCCCATTGCCTGTGCCAACAGCATCGGCCTGCTGTGCACCATCCCGTACACAAGGCAAGTAATACATCACAGGTCTTTAACACCTTAACTGTGAACTTGCTGTAAATTCTAAATAAAGAGGTTTTGTGGATTTTATCTCTTGTGTGTTTAAATATGCAAATGTTCTTCTTAAAGTGGATTTAAAAAAATCATATGGAGATATGGCTATTTTTTATCCTATGCCGATTTTGGCAGGTACTGGTCAAGATATATTTAACTTCGGTGATTGAAGTCACTATTTTATTATTCAGTTTTAAATAAATTTAGATTCAAAGGTTGTTCTTGTTATCAAATAGCAAAAAAGATTATGACGTTTTTGTAATGTTTAGATGCAAGCATATTATATTTACAATTTTCTTTCTTCTTGTAAACTAATAAAATATAATACCCATTAATAATTATCAAAAAATTAAATAACAACTGGATTAATATTCAAACAATAAAATGCTCTTTACAATGTATGTTTTGCCCCTAAAACTATGAAAAAGTTTTTATTTTTTAGATTTGGTGAAAACGTTATTGTAATTCTGATTTAATGTTGACTGTACGTCAGAGGATTTTTGTTAAAGAGCACCTTCTTTATTCCCTAACCTCGGCTTCAATAAGAGAAACTGTGTTGTCCAACACAATAAGAGAGGGATATATGACAAACAAGATAAATGAAGTATAAAGCAAAGATGCCTGAAGATTACTGATGCCGTGTTTAAAAAGGAATTGTAATGGTGTTTTGTATGTAGGAGCGAGGAACAGTGTCTTGTGCGCAGTGGTTTGGTTCAGTTGATGGACAGACTATGTAGCCTGAGCAGTCAGAGAGACTGCAGTTCAACTGAAAAGCAAACCAAAAAACAAAAAGTAGCTGCTATGGCCTGGGCTGCGTTTCAAGTGCTGGCCAACCGCTGCATCGAGTGGGAGAAAGTGGAAGGTGAGGAAGACATATGTATAACACGTGCAATAAAAAATATCTTTAACTGTACCTGACCCTCTGGTTTCTGTTGAACAGGTGGCTCAACAGACGCTGTGCATTCTGGGCTGGCACGTCAGGTGTCCAGTTTACTAACCAATCATCTGGCTCGTGCGACGGACTGCTGCGGGAACCAGGCAGCGGGAAATGATGCTCTGCAGGATGTCCTCAGTTTACTCAACGATCTATCCAGGTTTTGCAACTTTCACCCAATTATATGTAAATGCAACAACATATTGTATTTTTCTTAATTTGTGAATTCTTCAAAGGAGTCACATTGGCAAGACCATCCTGAGTCAACCCGCCTGTGTGTCTAAACTTCTCTCGCTGCTCTTGGATCAGCGGCCATCGCCCAAACTGGTTCTTATAATTCTGCAGCTGTGTCGTGCTGCTCTGCCACTCATGAGTGTGGAGGATTGTGGAAATGTAGCGCTTCCTTCCTGGAGCTACTCCACCAGTGCTCTGGATGCCGAACAGCAGGACGCCAGTGATCCAGCCTTTTGTATCGCCTCTCTTCTGCTTGCCAAACTAGCAGACTACGTGGTGCCTGGTAAAAGCCACAGTGAATGTGTATATTCAGTGAAGGCTGTTCAAAATATATACGGGTACCCAGTGCATTGTGGGTATTGAGATGCTTTTTCACATTAATGTTTAGGATGCCAGACTCTGCTGTCCCCCAGCGCCTCTGAGCCAGACACCAGTCTCACGCGTTCCTGTCCGAAGAGCAACGCGAAAACAGACAGAGATGCCGGTGAGGAGGGTGAGGCGGTGGATGGCAAACTCTCCATTTTCATCCACAAGAGAGAAGATCAGTCATCTCATGAGGTTCTTCAGCCTTTACTTAGGTAAATCCACTGATTCACTGCTGCAGACAAGGGCGTTTGCCACGGGTCCACTTGTAACATCTGTGTTTCTTTGTTTGATGCCTCGCAGCAGTTCAGAGGGAAGACCATTCCGTCTGGGCACCGGAGCAAACATGGAGAAAGTGGTGAAGATGGATCGAGACATGACAAAGGTCAGTGGCGTTTAAATCGTCTATCGGTAAATGAAACTGTAATTGTTAACTTTCAAATGTGTTTTCAGAGTGGCTGTTGTGAGGTAATCACAGAAGAAGCCTCGTCTGCTCTACGTAAAGCCAATAAATGGGCTCAGTCTGGACTGATAGTGAGCGTTGGACCGCCGGTGGAGAGCAGCAGTCAGGAGAACACCGGAGGAGCATCTACAGGAGATAAGAAGAAGACGGCTCAGTCTACCGTGTGCAGAGAGAGGAACGCTGAACTGGCTCGGTAAGACACAAACATCTCTACATTCAGAGGTTTGTTCTAGATAGATTTCTATTGTTCCTCTCTCTCACGCACAGGTCAGATCCAGTGCGGCCCTTCATCAGCGGTCATGTGGCTAACAGCATGGCCGCAGAGGTCATCGCTCTCCTCCACAGTCTCCTTACAGCACCAGAGTCGAACACGGCTCAGATATGGACCAGCACTGCAGAGAAGGTCATAAAATATATATTTTTTGAGGGGCGAAAGCCTTCAAAGTCTTATACTAATACCATCTCTTTCTTTCTCAGGTGTTGTCCCGGGCTTTGATGTTCATACCTCAGTTAGGGAAGTATGCTGAAAGTATTTTAGAGAATGGAAACAGCAGTGGCAGGAAGTTGGCTAAATTGCAGGCGATTGGTCGACAGGCTGTGGCGGCTCTCTGTGCGTTAGGTGGATTTAAAGAAAACATCAAGATTGGTTCTGAAGTACAGGTGAAATATGATTTTTCTGGTGCACAGTTTATGTGGTTTCACACGATTGTCACACGCTTATGATGAATGATCTGTGTGGCAGGTTGTTGGTACAGGTGTGTTGGACAGTATTGGTGTTGTCATATCCATCAATGAACAGGAAGGCATCGCCACTGTCAAGTTTCCATCCTGCGAGTATCGGCGTACAAGTAAAGCGTCTGATGTGCTGACGGTCCCCATCTCTCGTCTCTGTACGCCCCGCTCTGAGGTAAATACATCTCTAATGTTTAATGAGGGCCTGTTATTTATTTACAGCATATTAACAACTACTTTGTTTTAAGGCTCTGCCACTCCACAAGCTGTCCATCACAGAGAAGGTGGTGCAGGCTGTTCAGTCCATGCTGCTGCCGCAGGAGGGCAGTCTATCCATCCACACATCCCTCCCGGCGTCTGGAGATGGGTCTAGCCCTGTGATGGCTGTGGTGCGCCTTCTGGCTGAGATTAGAACACGGTCAGGCTCCAGTGTGCTGTGATCTCAGGTTGATGACGATGTGATTGTGTATCAGGTGTTTATTTTTCTGTGTTTGTATATGTCAGGGCATGTCTGGTGATGGCTCAGTTGCTGGAGGATAGCTCATTCTGTGAGGAGTTTATTCAGCAGTGTCCTGCAGCTGTGGAGGTTCTCAATCTCATCGCTCAAGAGTGCAGTCCAGGTGAGCCTGTGTAACACATCATTGACATCCATTCCTTCTTTCTCTCGAACTACTGTTTTCCTTGAGTTCCTTACATTATGATACCTTTACCTGTGTGCGTGTGCATGTAGGAGAGCGTCTGGGTGTTGTGGAGGCTCAGTGTGAGAGAGTTCGAATGCTGTATCGAGACTGTGCACGTCCTCCTCCACCCCCACTACAGACAGATCAACGACAGGTCAGTTCAACATCTTCAAAGTTAACCAAGAAAAACCGATTTTTTTAATCAATTACATCTAAAGTTATTCACTCTCTGTCTCTCTGTGTCACGGCAGCCAAAGGAAATCACATGGTGTCCTTCGCGCGTCTTCCCGCCAGTGCGTGCCTGTATGTTCTCATCACACTTGACCTCTGTGACCTTCCTAGCTGATCCAAGCGCTGGTGGAGGGCTTCCCAGAGGAACCTTTATCTATGCCACCTCACCTGTGCCTGTTCAGGTGACTATATACTTCAGACCAATTGCTCATCATTCAACACCTAATTACATTTTGTTGTTTGTGGCATGTAAAGTCCAGATGAATCTCTTTTTTATGTCTTTTCATCTTTTTGGTTTTCAGGCTCCTTCATTTTACTGGGAGATTGAGATCATTTCTTATGGAGACTCTGAGGATGACAGTGGTCCTATCGTTTCTTTTGGATTTTCTCCAGAGGCAGAGAAGAGAGATGGAGCGTGGACCAATCCTGTGGGCACCTGTCTATTTCACAAGTACTCACTTACATTCATCCTTTACTTCATTGACTTTCTCTTCTGTGCAAAACCACATTATATTTCTCTCTCTCTCTCTCTCTCTGGTCTCTCTCTCTCTCTCTCTCTCTCTCTGGTCTCTCTCTCTCTCTCTCTCTCTCTCTCTCTGGTCTCTCTCTCTCTGGTCTCTCTCTCTCTCTCTTACTCTCTCTGGTCTCTCTGGTCTCTCTCTCTCTCTCTGGTCTCTCTCTCTGGTCTCTCTCTCTCTCTCTCTGGTCTCTCTCTCTCTGGTCTCTCTCTCTCTCTCTCTCTCTCTCTCTCTCTCTGGTCTCTCTCTCTCTGTCTCTGGTCTCTCTCTCTCTCTCTCTCTCTGGTCTCTCTCTCTCTGGTCTCTCTCTGGTCTCTCTCTGGTCTCTCTCTGGTCTCTCTCTCTCTCTCTCTCTCTCTGTCTCTCTCTCTCTTTCTCTCTCTCTCTCTCTCTCTCTTTCTCTCTGGTCTCTCACTCTCTCTCTCTTTCTCTCTGGTCTCTCTCTCTCTCTGGTCTCTCTCTCTCTCTGGTCTCTCTGGTCTCTCTGGTCTCTCTCTCTCTCTCTCTCTCTCTCTCTCTCTCTCTCTCTCTCTCTCTCTCTCTCTCTCTCTCTCTGGTCTCTCTCTCTCTCTCTCTCTGGTCTCTCTCTCTCTCTCTCTCTCTCTCTCTCTCTCTCTCTCTCTCTCTCTCTCTCTCTCTCTGGTCTCTCTCTCTCTCTCTCTCTGGTCTTTCTCTCTCCCCTCTCTCTCTCTGGTCTCTCTCTCTCTCTCTCTCTGGTCTCTCTCTGGTCTCTCTCTGGTCTCTCTCTCTCTCTCTCTCTCTCTCTCTCTCTCTCTGGTCTCTCTCTCTCTCTCTCTCTCTCTCTTGTTGTGTTAGTAATGGTAGAGCTGTGCACTATAATGGTTCCAGTTTGCTGCAGTGGAAGAGTGTGAGATTGGATGTAGCTCTGCTTCCTGGTGAGGTCACATGTCTTTATTCACATGAATTATGTGTTTAGAAAGTTTCTTATGTTTAGTGGTGAGTTCTCAAATCTTTGCTGATGGTTTTATCACAGGTGATGTTGCAGGCATTGGTTGGGAGCGTTTGGAGGGAACACCTCCTCCTCCAGGACAGCCGCCTAAGGGCAGAGTATATTTCACCTACTGCGGTCAGCGTCTCGCACCTTACCTGGAGGATGTAGCTGGAGGCATGTGGCCTGTTATCCACATTCAAAAAAAGGTTTGGGAGAAAAATAATTGCCTAACATTTAACGTTTTAACGTTGTTTATAATTATTTTCTTTAAAAAAAATGTGTCTTCAAAACATAACATCCAAATCGCATAGATGAACCCAGTACACATGTATATGAAATTAGTTTGTGTACATTTTTTATTACTTTAATATATTTATCTATAATGTTTTGTTTACATGCTCAGTCTTATTTATGTGTTGTTGATGTTGTGTAAATAAATCTGCAAAGCTAGGAAAATGACTTGAATACGGGTTGAACTGGTGAACAGATGACGTGTCATATTTTTCAGAATACAAAGATTCACGCAAACTTTGGCTGTCGTTTGTTTGCGTACGCTGAGGGTCAAGCGCACCGCAATGCTGCTGATCTCTGTATGGACTTGTCAGAAGAAATCAGTGCGAACTTCGAGGCTCTACCATTCGCCATGGCATCGGACAGTGACAATGACGCTGGCACCAGCGTGGCATCTGACACAGGTTCTCACGGACCCCCATGTCGAATCGCTTCGGTTGTCACGGCACAACAACGTGAGTTTTTAAAACAAGTTCAACAGGCAAACTCATTAAAACATTTTGATATTTCATTGACACTTTCTAAATATTCCAAAGCACAATGGAATATCGAAAAACCTTAATATGAAAAATAAAATGCAAGGGTATTTGGGGTATTTGACAAACAAAATGTATGTAAATATGTCTTATGGTAAGAAATAGCAAAATATAAAAAACAAAAATAAATATTACATTACATTGTTAATGTTTAGGTTTATAAAACTGCATAAGAGATATTTATCTTAATTTTTATTTATTTTCTTCACGCCATAAGTAAATTTGTATTAAAATCTGCAAACCACGCACATATTACAAATATCTTTCTTTAATATCATCTTGTGTTTTCAGAATACAACACAGATGCATCTTGCCACTATAAGTTAGAACTGAGTTATGAGAATCTGGTGGTGTCTGGTCCAAACACTCACCCACCACCCACTGCTGATGATGACAGTGAGGACGAAGATGATGAAGATGTTCCCAGGGTAACCAGAGCTCATAACCTCACTATAAAAGCAATTTTAACCCATGAACATTTACAAATCTTGGTTATCCTATAACCGTCAGGCTTCTTGCGTTCATTATCTGTTTGACTTTATCAAGGAGGATCATTACGCTCTTTTAGTAAAAGCCTGGGAAACCAAAGTGTTCCCGACCATCCGTCGCCGTTTTAGGAATGAGGCAGAGAGGAAGTCTGGTCTTGATCAGATTAAAGGAGCTCTGCAGCTGGGTGAGCGCCTCATCACTCTCTCGCTCTCTAACATCACCGTTCTGCCAAGTCAGTCTTTAATTATTGTAATCTACACACAGGTATGGTTGACATTGCACGTCAAACTGTGGAGTTTTTGTATGAGGAGAACGGAGGGGTTCCTCGTGATCTGTACCTTCCAACCATCGAGGACATCAAAGACGAGGCCAATAAGTTCACCATTGACAAAGTCCGCAAAGGTTTGTGTGACAGCATGATTGATTGTGTATTAGGTCATACTAAAAACACTTCTCACATGCAATAATTTTAACATGATGTTTGAGATGATGAACCTATAGGTGTGCTGAAAATATAAAAAAATTGCTACAAATTCAAGCATTAAATTACAAAAAAATTATATTTTCTCGATTTTTTTAGAATCTGTATTAAAAATGAGAACCATAATATTTTAAATCCATTCTGCAGTATTCCACAGATATTTCTAAAAATTCTGTGCAGAATTAGCAAAAAACATGCGCATATTCCTGCTGTCCCGGATCATGAGTAAATGTAACTAAATTTACAACAGTAAGTGTAAAATAAAGTGTATCAAACTGTTTGGTTGAATTTTCCAGATGTCTGTTTTGTGTTATTTGACTGGAACCCATGTACACAATATTTCAAATGGTGATGGAGAAATAAAAGCTAGTTTAAATGAACGAATTTTATGATGATGTGTTTTTATTTGATAAGGTCTGACAGTGGGTATCCGCTGCCCGGAGGGAAACAACGCCTGCAGCACAGGTGGCACAGCCTTACCCAAGTTTGCCATCCGAGGGATGATGAAGACATTCAGTTTGCATGGAGTCGTGCTTGATGTCGACTCTGTTAGTTTCTTTTATCAACATCAGATGTCTTTTAGAGAAATTAAAATAAGAAACTAAACATTTTGTTATGCAATTCAGTGGTGGTTTGGGTTGAAATGTACAGTTATTTATCGTTTGCATGTGTTAAGGTAAATGAACTGGTTCAGGTAGAGACGTACCTGCGGAGTGAGGGTGTGTTAGTGCGGTACTGGTACCCCATCGAGATGCTGGAGAGACCTCCGGCAGGATCTCGCAGGGCTGCTGCAAACGGCCTGGTGTCTCTAGACAGCAGCAACATTCAGATCCACAGGTAATGCAGACACTGCTGTTTCTCTGTGCATTAAAGCTGATGATCATGTTCACCATCATCATCTTCTTTTGTTTATGTTGTGTGTGTGTCTAGGGAACTGCTGCGTTGTGAAAGCGCTCTGGCTCGTCTCTACTGTCGCATGGCTTTACTTAACATTTTTGCCCCCAAGAGTCCGCACACATTCACACGACTCTTCCACATCCCTGCCGTGCGTGACATCACCTTGGAGCACCTGCAACTGTTGTCCAATCAACTGTTGGCTCCGCCTCTGCCAGGTAAGGTCACAGAAATAATTGGAAGATGAACTTGCGTCAAATAACATGTGAGGCTTTGTGAATGTGTTGTGATTGAAAGACTTTGTCTTTTTACAGATGGAAGTATCAGCTGTAAGTCGATCCTGTTGACTCAGTCTGTTCTTCATGAGCTGCAGGGTCAGAGCTGCTCGCCCACCGATCTCTTCTATCAGGGTCACGGCCAGAGCATCCGTGAGTGGCTGGGGGTGGCCATCGATCGAGCTCTTCATCAGGGTGAAGATAGTCTTCTGGACCTCACCAAACAAATCTGCTGCTTTCTGCAGGTCTCATAAACTTTAATGCTTGACACACTCACAGTTCTGTCTTCATTTCAAATGAGATGTTCTCATTATAAGAATGGTGAATTTATCCAGCTGATTTTGTCTTTGTTTTTGCATTCAGAGTGCTCCTGAGCAGTTTACACTTGAAGAGTTTCCCATTAGTGAATCAAAGGTCAGCATGGACGTCAACTTCCCCGGCGCTGCCTTTGTAGCCGTCTCATGTAAAGAGAGTCAGCTTGGTTGTCGCAAAGAGTAAGTCCATGTTATTCAAGTTAAGTCAACGCTGACAATACAGGATAATTAAAAAAAATCTCCATACAAGCATTTATCTAATGTTACAAAAATGTAATGTTAAGTAAAATTGTTAGTTTTTAACGGTCCCAACCTTTCAGATAAGCCTCCATGTCTGTTGTTTTAAAACGTTTCAGTGCTTAGGAATCTTAAATAAGATTAACTTTTACAATTTAATGTATTTGTACTGAACATGTGATGTTTTGTACATCCCAACTTTTAGTCCTCATCTGGTCCTATCCCCTTTATCTCTTCCACTTCCTGTCCTATTTCCTAATATACTTTTGAAAAAAAGGCAAAAACTGCCATACTTTCTAAAATTCACAACCAAATAAGCTTCTCAAAAGATAAACTTGATAAAAAGAGATGATCTAATACACGTGAAGGAGCTACCATGACCTTCACTTTATGTCAATAAAAACACAGTTAAGCTTGAGTTAACTTTTATAATTCTTGCTTTGTCTTTTTAAAATTTGATTCCCCCTAAAAACAAAATCCTACTTGGTGACAGATATACAGAACAGTAACATGGAATGTCCAACTGATTAAGATCTTTTATATATACTCGCATATAATCTCTGATGTTCTTCTCAGTTCTTCTCTGTATAAGGCTCCCTGGGCTCGTGTCATGGTGTATGGTCTCGGTCATAAGGTGCGACGAAATGGTCAGCTGAATCTAATGGAAGCGGTTTGTTATCCACTGGACGCCTCTCCATCAAACACAGGCCTCACTCCTCCTCCCACAGCCAACCAGTATCCCAGTATCATCCTCCCCACTGACAGAGTGCACGTCAAACTGGGTACTACAAAGAAACATCATCATTCCTCATCATCTTCATTATACTACTTTAATCCAACTTTTTGAAAATATTTACACTGTTAAGGTGTTTGATAAGCAAGTGTCATAATATCAACTAACAAATAAGTTTGCCAATAGCCTTTGAGACTGACGTGGCGTTATAAAAAATAAATAAAATCATCTTCAGCATCATGAAGGCCAGTTAAAGTTGATCACATTAATCTTTGTGTTTGGCAGGTGTGTCTCCTCCTCCTGGTGCGTTGGTGGTGTTGCACTCTCTTCCTCTCGAGTTTCCATTGGCTATGGCATTTGCAGAGCAGCTGTTGACCTACAGCATCGGAGAAGCCAGCGATCGCTCTGAGGATGAGCTGGACACTGTACCCACATCTGTGCTTCTGCAGGTCGTCGAGTTGTTTGGTGAGAATGGCACCCTCACCTTCAGCTGAATTTAACTGCTACAACGGTTTCTTGAATTAACTGTTTTTCTCTTAAAGGTGGGCTCTTGTGGACCACCGATCTTGCCCCTTGTATCAAGGAGCTGATCTTCCACCTGCTTGCCGAGCTTCTTCGCAAGATCCACACCTTCGAGCGGCGCAAAAGCCCATCTGGTCTGTCAAGTCCCATTACACTGCTTCTAAACCCCTGCCTGACTATGCTCATGGTTCTCCAGACAGAACTACGCAAGCTTTACGATCATGAGACACAGAGCTGGGGGCCCACCGGTTCCTGCGGTCCTTCCAAGGGTGGTGGAGGAGCGACGGCACTCATGGGTGAGCGAAGCCGTCTCTCCACTTACTTTCACGCTCTGATGGAGGTTTGTCTGGCGGTCGCTGAGGTGACTCTTCCTCTGAGCACCGGGCAGGGTGCATCTGCTGTGGGAGCTCCAACATCTAGTAGCACCACCAACTTTAGCGACTCCTCATCTTCTTCTTCATCCTCCCCTGGACAGACGCCACAGAGTCCAAGCTTGCTTTCAAAGCGCAAGAAGGTGAAGCTAAAGCGCGAGCGGGCCGCAGTCACAGGGAAACACGGCCCTGGGAACGGCACTCGAGTATGCGATGGTGACAGTGCTCTCCTGAGCATGAGCGGAGGGAAGCCAGAGGACATGCTGTGGTTCCACCGAGGCTTGACTTTACTCCTTATTCTCCGACATCTGACTAATAAAGACCCACAGGGGTTAGGTGTCACCGGAGATGCCATCACCGATGCCTGCCAAGCGCTGGTGGGATCGACAGCTCACAGTCGCTTGCTAGTGCTCTCAGGCATCCCAACTCACTTGGAGGAGGCTGTGGTGCGAAACGCCATCCGCAGGGCTTGTAACGCTCACGGGGGTCTCTTCAAAGACGAGATGTTCATTCCGGTTCAGGACGAGGAACCTAACAAATCTGAACCCAAAGCTGAAACCCTAGTGGTCACTCAGGACGGGAGGAGAGATCTTCCCCCCACAGGAAACCCAAACGGCAACAACTTAATGAGCACCTCGCCTTCCACTAGCCAGATCTCCAGAGGTGCCATAGACCTTCCGGTGGATCAGGAGGGGCTGTTAGCTCCAGTCCCTCCGTCACAGCCTCTGGATCCTCACACAGTCTCCAGTCAGGAGAGTCTGGACGTGTCTCTCTGCAGCACAGGAAGTCAAGGGAGTCTCGGCAGTCTGGGAGAGCAGCTGGATAGTGGCGCCACATCAATCTCAGATGGAGGATCTGTGTATACTGTGGCTTCCTCAGACATCAGTGCCAGTGTATCACGACCCATCAAAGGTTACGCTGTCATAGAGGTGAGTTATTCATTTGTACCATGATAATCAACAACAACATGATTTAAATCATAATCCAAGGATTTTATTTCACAATGAAAAAATCATCTCCAGTTAGTCATATTTACTGTACTATTAGATTAAGTTATGCTATTAATGCTTTTGTAGGTAAGAGCAAGGGCTCAGGTGGAGAAGATCCGTGCCAGTCTTTTCAACAGCAGCGATCTCATTGGCCTTTCTAATCTGGAGAGGGAGGAGGAGTTAATGGAGATGACCAATGAGGAGATCCTGACCGTCTCAAGTGTCAATCAAAGTCTGTTTGACACTCAAGGAAGCTCTGCTCTGGAGGATTATTTCCTGGAGAAGTCTATCAGAGGTTAATTTTGTTTGTTGTGTTTCTAAAGTTTGGTTCAATCTTTCATAATTTAGTTCTGAGATGTATTCTCTGCTGGTTTTTTAGGAGATAAACTGGTTCCCAGAGCACGTGACATGCTGACTGATATCTTTAAAAGCTGTGTATACGCAGAACAAATGCTGAGCCCAGTACCGACTAAACCAGTGAAAGTCTCAGATATTTATCTGAGCAAAGAGCAGATCAACTCCCTGAGCCCCGGTAACCTGCTGCATGTGTTCTTCACACATATACGGCCACCAAAGAAAGTCCTCGAGGATCAACTCACACAGGTGACCTCTCTAACACTTAAACTTCATTCTTCCTTTTATTACATTAGGTTTCCTTTAAACTTTAAAATAATCAAAGGTCATCTTTCTTTAGTGGAACACAAAAGATAATATTTTGAGAAATGTCTCTGTGGCTTTGTATTCATGCTGTGAAAGTTTCAGTGCGGCTCAAAATTGTTTGGTTCTCAACATTGCCCAAAATATCTCCTGTGTATTGCAGAAGAAAGAAGGGTTGAGATGAAAAAGAATGAATGATTCAAAATCATCAATGTAGGCGTTTGAAGAAGCTGATGTATTTGACTAAATCAGAAATCGCTCGCTCTTGTTCATTTTGCTTATAGATTCTACGTAAATATGGCACCATAAAGCCTAACAAGAACAAACACAGCAAGGCAGGCAAAGAACAGCATCAGGGTAAAGTGGTCAGTACCAAGAGACCCATTACCAAACCCCCCACCAAAGAGAAATCCATGCTGAACAGTGTTCGGTGAGAAACATATGCTTTCAGATTTCATTCTGTATGCAAAATGAAAGCACTTTTATGTAGCTGTTCTTATGTTGTTTATTCCTGATGTTTTTAGAACTGTATTAAGTGAGAAAAAAACTGTCCTGAAGCCCAAATCTCCTGAGAAGACCAAACCTGATGAGAAAGATCCAGAGAAATCTCCTGCCAAAAGACTAGAAGGTCAAGACAAATCAAATTCTTGAATCTGGTTTCAATGGGTTTTGATGAAAATAGATTTAGGTCATAAAAGGTCATGTTTTATCTGATCCAACAGTGCCAGAAGAGAAGTTCTTGACCCTGGAGGGCTTTCACAAGTTTACTCTCGATCGAACCAAGCAGGACATCCGCAGTGTTTGGAGAGCCATCCTAGCATGTGGTTACGATCTGCACTTTGAAAGGTTCGAACCTCAATAAAATCACTGTGTGTCACCGTAATATGTCCAACTTAAAGTGATGCTATTAAAAGTTAAAGTAAAAATAAAACATAATTTGATTGGACGATTGCTGTTGTGTTTTTGTTTCAGATGCACATGTATCGACTCACGTAACGCTCAGAAAGCCAGCAGAAAATGGACTTTTGAGATGGATTTTGCTCTAGTGCAGTTTGTGAATCGTCTCTGTCGGCATCTGGCCATCACGCCTGCCCGTCTACATCCTCATGAAGTGTACCTGGACACCAAAGACACAGCTGACCCTCAGGTCACATGTTTGTTAGGTACGCCCATCAGGATACTGGCTTGTGTTATCTGAAGTTTATGACACAGATCTGATGATAGTGTCTTTGATCTCTTAGGTGTGCCCGTGGAGAGTCTGAGACTCAGGTTCGCTCTATTACAGTCACTCAACAGCATGCTGGAGAGCTTCTTTCTTCCTCTCGTTGAGCTCAGACAGACTCAAAACTACCAAAACAGCATTGCAACTCTTTTGTGTGAGGCCAAAGGTCAGTCGCTGAACACACTCACTTTTCTTGGTGTTTTCTTGTTCTCACGTGTTTCGTGTGAATTAATTGTTTTTGCAGGTCTTATTTTTTACGACACCAAAGTGACAGTCATGAACCGGGTTCTGAACGCGACCGTACAGCGGACCGCAGACCATGCGGCACCTGAGATCACCCTGGACCCACTGGAGATAGTGGGAGGTAAGCAATGGAGGCACACGTCAAACAGAACATCATTAATGCTGTGTGTTCCTCATGTTTATTTGTGCGTTCGCAGGTGAGACACGTGCTGCCGAAAACACATACTTCTGTCAGGCGGCAAGGCAGCTGTCCTGCGTCCCCTCCTCTCAGCTATGCGTCAGGATTGCCAGCGGAGGAGACCCCACATACGCCTTCAACATCCGCTTCACTGGAGAGGAAGTGCACGGCACCAGTCAGTATCAGCATTTCTTGAGCTTGAGTGAGTTAATTCATGTTCATGTGTTATATGTGTTGTGTTTGTCCGCAGGCGGATCGTTCAGACACTTCCTGTGGCAGGTGTGTAAGGAGCTGCAGAGTTCTGCCCTGTCACTGCTGCTGCCCTGTCCCAGTGCTGCTGCCAACCGCAACAAGGTGAAAACCACCCCACATACAGTCCATCTGTGGAAATCTTTCCATGCTTACTTTTATCTAATGTTGATGCCATACAGGGGAAATCCATCCTGACCCCGTGTCCCATCACTTACTCTGAGGAGCAGCTCCTGCACTTCTTCGGTCAGCTTCTGGGCATTGCCATCCGGGCCGATGTTCCTCTACCTCTGGATCTGCTTGGATCATTCTGGAAAGGTCTGGTCGGTGAAGCACTGGACCCAGAAACTGACTTTCAAGAAGCAGACCTTCTCACCTATAACTACATCAAGAAGTTTGAAAATGTAAGGGATATAAAATAAGTTATTATTTTCCTTTCATAATCCATATTTTTGTTTTGGTCAAGTGTCTCACTGTGTTTTAAAAATCAAACACCCAAAAATGTAAGTATTGTTAACTACTTTTTCATTTCCTGAATAACAGAGCATTTGGACAGTAATGATTTGTAAAACATTTTGGTATGCAAAACTGCACAAATATATGTGATGATCACAAACATCTTTTGGTCAAAATCTTAAAATCAAACAAAAGGAAAATTAATTTATTTTCTTCTTTAAGAAAATTATAATTTATACAACAATACAAATGATCTATTTGATAAAAGATTATCGTTAGCGTAATGCATAAAAGCATTGACAATAGAACTGTTTGTACCCATAACCTTTGACCTCTTTATTTTATTGGCAGCTGGTGGATGAAGCTGAGCTGGAGGCGTTATGTGCTGAGTTGGCTTCTCAGGGTCACACCAGCGAGAGTCCTGATTCACCCGCTCGTCCCTGCTGCACCTTCACTTACGTAACGATGACAGGAGAGGAGGTAGAGCTGTGCCAGGGCGGCCGCGACATCGCTGTCAGGTATGAGCCAATCACATGTTTGTGTGATGCTGTTCATCCAAGTCCATTTACAGTTATGTCTCATATGTGTTCAGCTGGGAGAGTAAAGACATGTACGTGCGAGCCGTGCGGGATTTACGTATGCGAGAGCTACAGAATGTTGAATGTATGTCCGCTGTACGTGCTGGACTGGGATCCATCATCCCACATCAGCTCCTCACCCTACTGAGCCCTGCAGAGATGGAGCTGCGCACCTGCGGCCTGCCGGACGTCAATCTGGAGTTCCTGAAGGTCAAATATTCATTTTAACAGCACCCGTCTGAAACTACCATGAATAAAGACAGTGTGTCTTAAAAAGTCTGTCATCTTTGTAGGCTCACACTATGTACCAGGTGGGTCTGATGGAGACGGATCAGCACATCGAGTTCTTCTGGGCGGCTCTGGAAATGTTCACTCAGGA
>CM065654.1:5061993-5069762 GCA_033220385.1 Triplophysa yarkandensis
GAATAATTCTTCTCAGGAAAGAATAAGTTTGAGTCGGTGCCTTTTGAGTCTTTAAAGTTTGGGGTTCATAAAGCACACAAGTTTCCTAAAGGATGTTTCCAAAGCTTCAATTAAAAGTATATATTATAAAATACTATACTTAAAGAAAACAATGTTTTACATATCTTTGTCATTTTTACATGTCAGTGGTAACAAACATCACATTTGCATCGGAAATATCCCGAATTAAGCGATATATTTCCCCCACTTTATTTTTCAGGATTATGACGATGTCCCTGTTTACATCAGATGTTAAGTTATAATTTGATGACTAATTGTTTCTCTATAAATGAAGCGTGCTGACTCTTGATTGATAAATGAAGAGCATTTGTTATCAAATTCATTTTTTGAAAGTTAGAAGCAGTGAATATCTGAATGTTACATGGTGATAACACTTTGTATTTACATTTACATTTCTTCATTTGTCAGACGCTTTTATCAAAAGTATCTTACAGTATTATACAGTATATATATATATATATATATCTATCACAGAGGTAAGATGTCTTCAAGAACACTTCAGTTATTGTCTGCTGACACTGAGATTCAAACCAACAACCTCTCTTACCACCAGACCACGACTGACAGTATATTCTGATCATTCATATGATTATTGTAATGAATAACATCATCACTACAGTGTTTAATAATAAGTAACTTACTTTCTGTTGTTGGGATGATATCCACAGAATGAGACGTTCTTCAGATGAAAGAAGTGACTGTACTGGCCATTCTGGGAAGTGTAAAAAGAATAAGATTCATAAACCTAAACGTGTGTGTGTGTGTGTGTGTGTGTGTGTGTGTGTGTGTGTGTGTGTGTGTGTGTGTGTGTGTGTGTGTGTGTGTGTGTGTTCTTACACTTTGATATGGGTCATATACGGTGAGTTTGAGTCCTTTCACACTGATCTCCAGGCTGCAGGATGATGGTGGATTAAAGTGAAGCGTCTGTCGTCTGTTTACTGCGATCTGAAATCAATCATAATGCTTCTTTTACGTCTCTTTATATTTCATGAAGTGTAAATGAAAACATTTGTGTCATCACTATATCACAGTATGTTCATTTAATAATCTTAAGGATTGTTAATTCATTTTTGGTTCGTTTATGACATAAATCTATGCATACAAATCCAAACCCATCAGAAGAGTCTGATCCAACAGAACAACATCTTAAAGAATGTTAGTAACCATAGAACACTGAATCCCATTGACTTCCACACTATGAACAAAAGGAATGGGCAAAAATGGTACTTGATTTTCTATTTTAATTCTATTTTATTGGCTCCCAGCAACACTGAAAACAAAATAGTTGAGATACAACAATTATTGTGCCCCATTCTGTTTTTATAAGATTATAATCACTCTTATAAATTATTAAACTAATATAATAAAAAGGAAGTTGAGTGATCATGTCTGCTAATCAAGATCTTAATATTTGATGAAATCGTTAGTGTAATTTCTGTCATAATCTAGCAGCCCTAAAGAACCCAAAACAGATTTCTTAGAATTAAAAAAACACTTCTCAAAGTATAATCTTTTGTGTTTGACAGATGATAGAGTCATGTACATATGAATGATAATTGAATTGTTTGGGAACTCTTACTATTATTTCACAAACCTTCTGCATGGCAGCACACAGCACATCATTGCCTTTGTGATGAAGAACCTGAACAGATCCGAGGAACTTCAATCTGAACTCATCTATCCAATCAGAACCTGCAGCTGAACACATAGAAACAATCACAACTACAATCCCCTTCTCACACATGATCTCTTCTAAACATGTTGCATTAACACAGGTCGGTGATTCAATGGTGATAGCATCAGCAGCATGAAGAGATGCTGGTTGCCATGGAAACCCAACATCTCATGTGTCGTACTCTTTAGGGCATCTTCTGACTCTTTGAAGACCTCGGTGGCGTAATATCCAGGAAAGATTCCTCTCTCTCCCGTTCTCATGTTAAACCCCTCATACCAGAAATCTTCATCTTCCATCAACACCAGCAGAGGATCGTTCACATCTAACTCCACCTCATCATCATGACGGGGAACAAACCTGAGACACACAAAACACACGAACTCAACATCTTCATCATGATTTCAAAGGATGTTTGTGTTTGTGTGTTCACCTGTAGACAGCTCTGTGTGTTTGTACTCGCTCCTCGTCATTTATAATGCAGGAAAACAGACCGAAGGATTCTGTACCTGCAGCAAAATATGAGTCATTACACACAGATATTCAAACACTCGCAGTTAGGTCTCAATTTAGTCTCAGGTGGTTCTCCTCAAGATTTTTAGGAGAAATAAAAACACGAGCGTGTAAATGAAGCTCCGTGAGTATGGAGGTGTAAATGAATGGAGAATAATTTGGATTCGAGTGCGATGAGAAATGTTTGAGTTCATATTGAGATCTTCTTTAATATTGACTTAGATTGCAGACTTCTAAAGAAATCTGAGCTCAGTTTGAGATATTGTTGAAATGTCTTCTGCAACTTTAATGAAGCCAATTGTGAGATTTCTGAGATACAGATCAAATATAAGTAAATGTGTATGTATTGAGGCATTTCGGACTCTTCCTCGGGCGAGATATCTGAGACACAGCTTAGAATTAACAAAAGTTTCCATTTCCTCTCAATTTCATGTCATTGATGTAAATGAGAAACGGTTGAGAAAACAAAAATCTCATCTATGATTTCTCTTTCTTATATTCGGAGAAATGTTTGAGGTTTTATTGAGATTATAATGACTTGTGATCAAAGACTTGACGAACGTTGAGATCTCTTCTGAGACTTTGATGGAGACATTAACAAGACTCTTTTTATCTCGGGTGAAAGCCTGAGTTGCAAAAGAGATGTCGGCCAGATCTGTGTTTTCCAGCAAGTGTTTGGTTTGTACGAATGTGAACTGGACACGTACTGGATGAGCGTGAGCAGCCGCTCATAAAAACATTGACGAACTTCCGTGAGAAGAGTCCATCAGGAGTGGAGCTCTCTGACGGGCACTTGGAGACTTCGTGTTTGACTTCCTCACGGTTTCTGCCCTCGTCATCATCCTGTTCCTCATCATCTCTCTCGTACGGAGATGACGCGCAGTTGTCATAGACCGTCGCCGTGTCGCTGTCATCGCTGTAACCATGGTAACAGTCCCTCAGACTGACCAGCTCCAGCTGATCGTGTTCATCCACCACCAGCGTGTACTTGACCGAATCGTAAGAAAGTCCGCTGGTGTCCGAGTGGCTCAGTATCCCAGAATGCATCAGAGTCTCGTGAGGGGCCTCGCCCGCACCGCAGTCTCTATAACACAGATCTTCCGCTCCCGTGACGTCCTCGCCGCCGCTGTAGGCCTCTCGTGAAGCCAAGGCCTCCACGCACGAGGAATAAGGAGGCGGCTGGAGCTCGTCCTCGTGCTCTCTGAAGGAGGAGATGGTGTGCTCGTGGAGCGGGGACCGGTAGGGTGGAGGAGGTTCGCTGTCGGAGCTGAGATGCGCGGAGGGTCGGTCGGTGCAGCGCTGGACCGGGGTCAGGTAGATCTCTTCGGTCGGCTCCAGACGCACGTCGGTGTGGTAACGGATCCGCTCGCAGGTACTCGTCTCTCGGTGGGTCCCAGCTCTGCAGGGCTGGGGGTCGCCGGGCGGCTGGTCTGTGGATGTGCCGCAGTCTTTCATCCGTGTTCGAGTCTGAGCGCTGGACTGCTGGATCTTCTCCTCATCACTGAGACACGTGTGCTCTCGAGAGGGGGTCAGCTCACCTGAAACATCACACACCTGAGTTAAGACACGTGTTAGAGAGTGTATAGAACTCTCGTGACATCTTACACGCATGTTGGGTTTAAATGGTCCAACAAAAAAAAGAGCTGCATCCTGTCTCTAGATGGACAAAAAGCTAAAGCGTATATGTATAAAAGTTTACAAATGTAAAATACTTCATATCTTTGCAAAACATAAAGAACACACATGCGTACAGGTACATTTCCATATTTTAGATCATTCAAAATGTTGCGGTTTAGTTGCTCGTTCAATACATTTATTGTCTAAAGCTAGTAAACCATCAGTTATTTTTTTATTCTCAAGTTAATTTTTTGACATAATTGATCACTTATGTAATATGTATATTTCCCTTTTCATATATTTCTATGTCCATTTCACTATATTATATAATATTTCATGATTATTTCAACAATAAATATTTTTCAGGAGAATTTTCTGACCGCTCTGCCCGCTGAACAGAAGTTATAAAAACACTTAAATTAGATTTGGGAAATTCCAGCGTTATGGATGGGACATAAAAACAGTTATGTATGTGACAAACCTGAAAGTATCCCTTTCTTGACTATGAAAAACCATGCATTAAATATAAAAAGAATAAAGATCGACCTCGCGTGGGTATCTGAACAACAACTGTTGACATGTATTATAAATGTACTAAAAACCTTTGGTTTAAAAACGCAATATTTTCCTGGTAAGGTGGACATAACGGAATGGCCCATTTATAAAAATATAAAAATAAATACACAGTACAGACAATAAAAGGAAATATCATATAAACATAATCAGTAAATGTCACAGAATTCATCAAAAGCAGATATATAGATAGCAGTATTTTGGTGTGAGGGACCTCGTGGCATCTTCAACACTTCTTACACTTTTGATGACTTGAAATGACTTGATTAAGAGCAACAGATTCAGAATGTGTTTCAGATACAGATGAGCACAGATGAAGTGCTTTTGTAGATGACTGAGCTGAATCACACGCACATGACTGAAGTTGGCAGCACAGCTCGACTCTTTTGTTTCCGACACAACAGAGCTGCAGATTCAGGACAGAATGAATCTCTCTGTAGAACCGGACGACATCATTCCTCACTGACCTGTTTTCAGCGGTGAAGATGTCTGAGAGATCTTCTCCTGCCAGCTGAACTTCTTTGCCAACGAGTTGTTGTTTAAAGTGTCCTGCGGATGACATGAAACAGACAATCATGAAAAAAAGAAGCAAACTTATAATAAACTTTTATATAAAGAGTTCATATTCTGGAAGCTGTGAAGAGCTCTTAAGAAAAAAACTCCGTACTATCACAAAGAAGTGAACTCAGACACACAGAAAAGTTTGAAATATGAAGTGAAAAGATCTCAGTGTCAAACTCTTCCTTAACTTTCTCATCACATCATGAACGGTCAGCATTCATTACCTGTGTTCGTGGTAACTGTGGGAACAGGTTGAGAGTGGTGGGTCTTTGGGACGGTAGGTTTCCATGGTGACAGGAAGAGCAGAATCCACAGCAGGTGCTTTGCTGTCGTGGTAACACGTCACTCTCTGACTCCTGTCGGATGGTTCGGTGTGATGTGAAGAGTGGGTTTCTGTCCTGTCCCGACCCACTGCACCTCCCTCCATCCTATCCACACCACTACTGGCTGCCTGCTTCACATGATCCTGCAGGGATTGGAGAGATCAGCTGTCAATCAAGAGCGGGAGGCAACAGGCCTCACCATCAGACCGGCCTATTATCTGAACTAACAAAGACTATTCATGAACGCTGTTTACTCACAGCATTATAATGAGACACACACATGCACACACACACAAACACACACACACACACACACAGACTCACACACACACGCACAGACACACATACGCACAGAGACACAGGCACACACACACACACACACACACACACACAGACTCACACACACACGCACAGACACACATACATACAGAGACACATGCACACACACACACACACACACACACACACACACATACGCACAGAGACACAGGCACACACACACACAGAGACACATGCACACACACACACACACACACACACACACAGAGACACATGCACACACACACAGAGACACAGGCACACACACACACTGAGACACATGCACACACACACACACACACACACACACACACACACACAGAGACACATGCACACACACACAGAGACACATGCACACAAATGCACACACACACACACACACACACACACACACACACACACACACACACACACACACACACACACACACACACACACACACACACACACACACACACAGAGAGACACATGCACACACACACAGAGACACATGCACACACACACAGAGACACATGCACACAAATGCACACACACATCACACACACTCACAAACACACATGCACATGCACACAAATGCACAAATACACATTACATCAATGATGTCTCAAACTGAACTGATTATGTATTATAATGTTATTAAATGTTTCAGTATGAACTACATTTGATTTTTGTTTTTTCAGAAAATAATTTTAGGAGAAATGTCTGAGAGTGAGTTGTTAAAATGAGTTATGAAAGAGCAATATTATTTTTTCTATTGTACAGACTTTTAAGATAAATATAAATATACAAAGGTTAAGAATGATTTATTTTAAAGAAAATATTACAAACACATCGTACAGAACAGAACATGTCTTTTAAGTCTAAGATATTATTTTAAATAATAAACTGTTATAGAAAGTGTGTGTTTGTGTCCTCACCAGCGTGAACTTAAGAAGAACTGACATCTCTTAACAGATCACACCACACATCAGTTTATATCAGTTTATCATTTAAGATGTCATTTCTTGTCATTAGTATTAAATTAATTAAACATTTAAGGACAAAACGGCAAAAAACGGCAAAAAACAATAAATGGCAATATTCTGTTGCATACATTTATATTTCCTGTAACTGAATCTGATGGATAAAGAATCAGTCCCAGTATGTTGTTTGAATGAAGGTCTGGATTTTTAACAGTGTAATTGTGAGATGATGACATTTGCTTTGATATTCTGTAATTGTATGTAATGGCATTCTAATGTATATAATGTCTACAATATTATCTACGTGTGTTTATCTAAGTGAATAACTCCATTTCAGTGTCTGTTACGTCCATATGGAGGGGTATAAACAGAAATAATGCGTTCAATGTTTTAATATGAACACTATCCAGAAATATGACTGCAGACAGAAATCTGTTTGATGGACGGCCCAGAGAAACACATCACAGGAACAGACTAAAATAAGCAGAAATCAAATAAAAAATATAATTTAACCCTTTTACTGAGAAAAAAAGCATAAAATCCATATTATAATTTTTTATATTGGTTTTGAAGTGCAGAAGATATGAGGACGCTTTTGCTTTACCAATCAGAAACAAACGCTGACATTATTAAAAAGAAATAAGAATAGAAATATTGTAAGTCTAACATTAGCAGCAGAGTGTTTGTATTCTCCGGATTCTTGATGTCGTACACCCATCAGTCGGTGTAACACTACATGTGTCAAACACACTGATATAAGTTCTTTGGTTTTTATAAACATTAGGAAATGTGCTGATGTGCTACACACAGATGTACAACACTGAAAGATTATGGATTTAAAAACCTTATGAAATAAAAGTGAATAAAGATGTTGACAGAATATCATACACATTAAATTAGGCCATTTCTCACCTTGATCTCAGAAGCTTTGCTGGACCTGATGACGAAATCATCGCTGATCTCTGTGATTTCAGACAAATCTGCATCTTCAAATTCATCCAGACCAATGTCATGTGTCAACCTGTCAACATGAACAAACCTGCACTCATTCATCAGAGAGACGGGATGACAGCTCTTACAGAATAATGAGAATATACGAACAGCAAGTGAGGAAAACATCAAGTGTTCATTTAATATTAATGTGTATATAAGATGACTAAATGACCTTAT
>CM065654.1:5070262-5095262 GCA_033220385.1 Triplophysa yarkandensis
CACACAGTGATTTGTACAGAAATTGGACAAACGTGCATATGGGTCAGAGGTCATACATCATGTCATTCGTATGGTTCAGAGAGTTCTCTTTGCACTGTAGCAATGCAGTGTCCATTCGTCCCATCAGCGAGTTTATGCACACATTCAAGATCTGCAGTCTTTCAACCGAATGTGAACCCCTCACCTGTGAGCAGTCACAGCGGCAGAAAAAGGTCTTATGGTGGATGTCATGTAACTACCCTGCCCAAATGTAATATATATAAATATATATTTTATTAAAGTACGTTTATATATGAAGAGCTCTTTTCCAAAACGACCAAAAAAAACAAAAATTAATAAATGCTCACAACACGTAATCCTAAAACATATGAAACATAATTTTACCCACTGTTTTATAAAATGAAAGTCTGTCAGCACGTCACACAATAAGAAAAACGCAAACAAGGAAGAGAAAGCTGCAGATGGTAATGCACGTCGATCTTTACTGGCTGTTTTTCTCTGTGATGAAAGTCCTAAATCACTCTAAATGGTGATGGTTGCAAACAGCCATAACATTAAAACCTTTACAAACACTAAAGTCGCAGATAAATAACTCAAGACATTTTGAGGAGGAAAGAATCAAACTGCCTGCAATTAAATTTTAAAAAGGAGATCATTTTGTGTTCCTAAAGCAGTTAAATGGAAGAGGAGAGATAGAGCAATGGAGTTAATGAGAAGAAAGAGAACAATGCTAATGATTGATTGACCCTTTAAATCCGACTGATCACAAATCAGCAGATCCCATTAAAATCTGATCAATCAATATATACTCAAGACATTTAAATACGGTTAGAATAGCGCAACCGTATAATCAGAGATTTACAGAAATGATGACTAAATCCACTGTTGACAATCAACAAGTATTGATAATTCATAAAATAACTTCACAACCCCGTACAACATAAAGAAAAGAATTTCATCTTTAGGACATTTAAATATAATTTAAAGGTAACCAGAAAAATAAAGACGAAGAACAAATTTTCAGCTGAACATTATTTTTGACTTACTTTGTTTATCTCCTTTTGTGCTACATTCCAGAAATTTTTGTTTTTGTGTCAACACTGATTTTATTATTTCAATGTAATTGTAATGACTCTTATAGATTAGGTCTATGCATACCATTGGGCTAACCTTGAGGACAATTATTTAGGGCTTGAACATGGTCAAGGGTGGTTCTTTTGCGATATTGAAGGCAAAGGTAAAATGTACTTAACTTAACATTCTTTATAAAGAATTTGTCATTCATTCTTTATGTGTACATTTGTAAGGCCTTGACATGGTTTTTAAGTGGTCTCAAACCATATATAGTACACATTCAGATTATGAATGCAGACAGAACAGTACTCAGTAAAGCTCTCCAGTTTTTCTGTAGCAGGGACTTGTTGGTTATGGTGAATCCCCCACTTCCGTCAAAGCAGACGACCATAAAGACAGCAGAGTTACCTCTGGAGAAGACAGACATCAAGAAGATTCAGGTCTCCTCACCCCACGTGAGATATCTTCTTATTACACCGAGCCATGGCAGAATGAGAGCACAACAACGCGTAAAGTGGAAATGTCACGGAGGACAGCCGTGGGAGTTTCACTCAGGCCAGAGCTTGTCCACTCATATGGAGTGTGACGGCGAGAGACCTGCCCTCATGAATAAGACATGGAGCGTCCCGCCCGCAGGGACCCGCGCTGTCCATTTGCCATTTGCACGCTTGGCCAAAGCTAAGCAAGAGGTGAAGGGGGAACAGAAGTCAATACAGTGCGCCGGAGGAATTGGGGATCTATGGGGAGACGGAACGGAGGGTTCCATCAAACGCTTTTGAAGCTCAACGTTAATGACTTTTTCGATTGAGAATCAAAGTTCACTATTCACATACCTTGAGTTCTGGGACAAGACGAACCATACAAATGACTTGATAAAAATTTATGGTGTGAGAAATTAAGAGCGCCGGCGGTACTGGAAAACTGGAAATGTCACAGAATGTTAAAATTGTGATTTTCATGCCTGGAAAAGTCATTCTGTAATGAAATTTCTATAGTGGGTATAAACAGGTCTAGTTTTGCTCTGCTTGAGAATATTTTATAAGTCTTGGCACAGACTGTTATGTTCCTTCAGAACCAAATATGTTTTAGGAAATAACTCTTCTCTTAAACAAGGTGTGAAAAATGAATAAAGAATACCAATTATACCCAAAATGACAAAGTAGATCCGGTGTTAAAACAACACAGGATTTCTTGAAGAATAAAAAAAGGATTATAAAGGCACGATTAAAAGCTCAAACGTCCCCTTTCAACACTATACGATTACAAAAAAATCCAAATAAAGAGACATATTAAAAGTAAAAGCTATTACAATCATCTCTTTAAAAGCAGGATAATTGATTTTAAACAAAAGTTCTCCTAAAGGCTAGAAAATGTCTTTTAATTGAAGAATGAAGAATAAAAACAGAATAATAACCGGCCAACCGCGAGAAAAACTACATCTCTCCTCAGCGTGAGTTCTGGAGCACTTTTTGTCTTTTTCTTCCTCTGCGCTGGGATATTGATGTCCCGTAACGATTGGGAATAATGGCTGATATCTTACAGTCGCAGCATTTAAGTATTCAATACCCGGAGAAAAAAATGTGGAAAATTGCATAGAGATGAGTCTGCCGGTATTCATTGAAGAACATAAGAGCACAAAATAATAAAAAGTTATTTGAGCGTTTCTGCTCGCCCTGGCAGCGTAGAATCGGTTAAAGATCGCGGTGAAGCAGGAGGTCACGCCAACATCGATCCGTCTCTTCTGAATCTCCTTCTTTCTGGCAGAAGATGGCAGAGGAAATCGATAGAAAACAGATAGCAAATAAAGTTGTTCTTTAAACGTTACCGAGTGAACTTTTACATCAAAAGGAAGTTCTGAAATGAGATGGAGGGCCGCCTGACCCCTTTGATGCTGAGGATGAGGGATGGGTATCATTAGATTGGGGTTAGAAGTCACAGACGGGCGCGGGGAGGATTACAGGTCGAAACACAACGTCATAAATGAAGCAAGACTGTTTGACAAACCTTTTGGTGTTTAGAGAGAGGTCAGAAGATTTCAGTCTTAAAGACAAATCCGACATTCGCTCACATAGAAACGGATTCGAGAAAGTGAATTGAAAGATGAACAGTCACATTCTGCAAACAACGGCTTCAACAGTTCTCGCTTCATATTACTGTGCTTTCATATATTTCAAATCACCTGTTCCAATGAAACAACAAAGCAAGAGTAAAAAAATCTTGCCAATGAACTTAATATTAATCATTCATCATGGTTTTACATAATCTGTTGGTTGTATGGTGTTCCAGCATTGTGTAGTGTTAAAGAATTGGAACATGATTTATCTGGACCTATTTTTTATATAAGGCTTTCCATAGAGGTCTATGGAACATGTTGAAACTTTAAAAACATATTGCTAATGCATTTGTTATTAAAGTAATACTGTTATTAAATATTTAACAAAGTTGTAACAGAAAATAAAGAAGGAACTTTCATATGTGTGAGAAGAGACAGATCTGTCATATTCAGCATCCTCAGCATCACCGTACAAAGAGTGAGTTACATTTCTTTACAAAGACTACTGAAATCTGATTTCACTCATATCTGTTATATTTCATGATTGACATCTCTTATGACTCAAACCCACAGGCTATGAAGTTCTTTCAGAAAAGCTTTCAATTAAGAAGGTGGAGTAAGAGAGGAAAGACAAGTGGAAGAAGAATTCTAACCTGAAGGCATCAAGCTGCATTTGGCAAACTGAGATCCATCAACACAAAGACAAACAAACAGTGACGCAAACACGCACAGATGCTCTGCAAAACCATTTACATTTGTTGTTTCCTATGACAAATGATGAATTGTGTTGACTCTTAAATCACCAAAAGAAATGTTTCAATACGATAAACTTAGAAATAATGTCCTGTTGACAGTTTAGAAACGTTGTCTCTTAACCTACTTTATGTACATCAGTATTGTTTTTTTTAAATGAATATAGACCGAAATGAAATATGAAATAAACCTTTCTTTGTAATAGCAATATAACTTTGAAGTTACCAGATGGAATTCACATCGATGGAATTTAAATCACATGAAATTTACATCACCGGCACAATTATACTTAATACCTTGAATAACACAGAATGTATGGTTGTGAATTGTTGAGTTGTAAGAACGCCAACCTTAAAATGAAAAAATATTTTTTTACCAAAGGTTTAAACTCATAGTACAGATGACAACATTTGGTGGTTGAAGTACTCATGTGAGGTCTCTCTCTGAGTTTTAAAGCATTTGTTTGGTGCATGATTCCTCATAGCAAGGCAAGGGCTACATTTAGGATTGTCACATCCATAACACTACATATTCCTCATAGATAGACACAAATAATAATATTAATTTTAATATATCATTTAACTATTTTATGTTCTATAAAGACATTTCTTGTTCCTTTGTTGGGTATTATTGCTGCTGGTTTGTGAAACTGATCAATCAGTGGATTGTGAACAACCATTATGCTTAAATAGTTCAATTAGGAAAAAGTAAGCTTGGATTTTTTATTATTTGACCAAATCAATCAATGTATGACATCCTACACACTGTATACAAATGCAAAAGGTATGGCTAGCTCAAGTTAAAAGTCATGAACAGATTTTCCATTTCAACTGCAACCTCCGTTTAGATCCGGCCTAAGCATGACGAACATTTAGCAAACAAGAGTCCAAAGTGAAACTCTCTGATTGAGTAGAAGAGAAAAGCATTGAAGAGCTTCTCTAATTAAAGCCGAGCAGAACGTCTCAGAAGACACCTGAGGGATGAGGTTTGAGGGAGGGGATGTGCAAACGGCTCCAGTGCCCTGCACTCGCAGAAGGGCTGGTGTGATAATTGTAATTGTGTTGGGGAACAGAATGAGAAAAGCATGAAGTGAAGACAGACACGGAGTGAGACAATCACTGAATGCTCGGCGGGAGTCCGGGCTGCGGCGGGTTCAGTAATTGGAGGTGATGGCTGCGGGATGCTGAGTGTCGAGGGTGGCGGAAACGGAGGGGTGCGATTTTGCGGGGGTGGCACCCAGCAATGGTGTTGGTAATTGGTTGGCAGGCAGTTGGCAAGTGGAGAACGGGCTAAATAAGCTATGGGATGTGTTCTGTTCTGCACATTCTCTGGGGGGATATGGTAATGCTCAGAGGTTGCTTGTTAACGGCTCAGGAGACATAATGAAGTTGTCTGATGTTCTGTTGAAGTATCAATTTGTGTCAGATGTTTGTTCAAAAAATCCTCCCGGGAAAATTAAATATATGTAAATGATATGTTGTGATACAGAAGAACACAAAAGAACAAGACAAAGACATTCCTCGTAATATCTTCTCATTTCAACTTCATGAGGGGGAATAAACGTTGGCAGCTTTGATAATTTTTTTCCAAAGATCTTGGTTTTTTCTTGAAAGGATTATTAACCGTGCTAAGCAAATGTGCACAACCGATATTACGTAATCATTTTTTTTTGGAATCAAGCGCTAAAACAATCTGTGGTCTACACGTGCAGATAATCGGCTGACACAATGCATCCTAACCGAACCTCCATGTGTCCGTTTCTCATGGCTATAATCTCATTGTGAAACAATCATCCATTAAAAGAAATATTTTCCAAACACGAAGTGACAAAATAAGAATGGATTTACTAAATTCTGCAGAATGTCGTGGTGGCATGAGCGGAGATGGTGAAAGAGCAGGATTGGAGATTTCGGGAGGAAAGAGAGATAAATAGATTGAATAGATGTGGGCTCCGAGTTCTCAACATCGAGAGGCAGAGAAGTGGAAAGAATGATATTGGACTTTGGAAAAGAAGAAGTGGAGAGATAGAGAAGACAGAGGAGATGCTGTAATGAGACATGGAGTAAGAGAGGCAGAAGAGGACAACAGCAAATAGGAGACACATGTGAAGCACGAGTCATGAGGGATTAGAAAAGATCCGGCAGCCGAGGAAAAAAAAGTGAGAAAATCTCAATTACAGGAACTGGGTCATGGGATCCGTTTCATTATAAAGCCAGGAGAAATAGTGCATGTGTAAGTGCAAAGACCAAAAACAAATCTGAACATAAAGTCACATTTAATCCCGTCTGAAAGTCACTGCATAAAATACAAACTAAGCAGCTTCACTTTCTAAGGATTTTCTTTCTGTAAATATTTGCAGGACTCACACGGAATTGAAAGATGACAAATAGAGAAAACACCACAATAATGTATCTCATCGTGAGCGACTAACCTTTAAAATAATACAAATATTTCAAATGTATTAAGTTCTTAAGTACAAATCAAGAACTTGTTTATTTAAGTATACTTGAAATATATATATATATATATTTATTTATTAAAATGGCAAATATATATAAATATATATATATATATATATATATACAAAGTACACTTTGAAGTTTACTTAGCGTATAAAAACTGCAGTAGTATTATTAAAAAGTAAATGTGTAAGTATGAATCCTCCATTATATTATTCTTGTCATATAAGCGTGAATCGTTGCTGTGGGACTGAGAGACAGAACCTCAAAATGTCCCACTTTACCGGAAATAAAACGGAATTTTCGTAATACTTTTTTCAATACTTTTTACTGAATGATTTATGAAATTCTTTATCAAATAACTGATGAAAAAATGAAGAAATGCAGGATTACAAGGATCCTCTCAATTCATTATGCATTTAAAATCTATCTGGACAGGCCAAATAGGCTTGGACTATTCTGTCTGTAAGCCAAGTATCGTATACTATGGTAGACAAGTCTTGTGTAAAATACTTATGCTGTCTTTCTTTAAGAGGAAGATCTCCTTTAATTTTCTAATGAAATGGCTTTCATCTATTTTTAAGTGTGGCTCAAATGTTAATGGAGCTCCTGCGGTGCTGTCATGTCGTGAATGTTTACCATTCCAAAACATCTCAGATCCCAATGCATTTACATCATCTCTTAATCTCCGGATTCACAGCGGTTTACCAAAGTTCTTTCCAAAGATCTCCGATCACTTCTGCCGTTGTTGCGATCTGAATATCATCATCTTCCTCACATTCTCCTCACCTCATGAACCGTCAGATGATGAACGTAAACACAAGAACCCATCGGGAGTCAGCGGGAGCTGTGATGACACATTAAAGACTGACACATTAAAGATGCGTGTACGTTTTGCTTAAATTCAAAAAGGTTTTTTCACTCGTGTGTTTGGGGAGAGCCCTTGATATGTCAATCAAGTTCATTCGGAGCCACACTGGGTCGTTGGGAAAGAGACGATGGGGAAATGGGTGTAAGTGAATAAAAAAAGTTTCTGATGTTTCTGGCTCACTCACTACCTCCTCCTGAGATACGGGAATCAGGAATTAATGGATTGGAAAAGAAGAAAGGAGAAAAAAAATGCAGACGAGAATTACAAACATTAAAGAACAGGACGAAAGTCTGAACTTAATTAATTCTTGCAAGACAGAGGATACCAAATTCAGAGGAAGTTTTATCAACATTTAAAAGGTTAGCACGAGTTAATACAAAATATTTTCCGTGTCAATCTTCTGACTTCTTTCTGTAGAGTACAAAAATAACTTAAATTTGGTGACCCAATGGAATATTTAAGAAATATAATGCAAAGTGTTCATATAATGACGGATAATAACATAAGATTTTTAACAGGAAATATTAAAATAAAGAAGTAATATCATAAAAAGGTTTAAAAGTAGTTTTATATTTGGAATTTTATTCTTAAGTTTTGGTATGTTTTTTGGGATATCTTGTTTTTTTATTTAATTTTATCTTCAACAATTCAGCAGAAAACACACATCAATTTAGGAATATTGCCACACTGCGTGCTTATGATTCGGTAAAACGTACGAGAAAAGTATTTAAAAATAAAACTAAGATAAGCATGTACATTGCATATCTGAACAATGACCCAATCCATAAAATGAAGCCTGAGTTTGTGATCCCTTGGACCATCAAAAAAAAGTGTATGACACTTTGACACTGCTCCCACATTTGACATGTCAAATCTTTTACGTTATCGAAAATAGAAAACCACAAAACCACAATGTGTGAATCACAACATTTTCTTCTTTCCCAGCACACCACAACATTTTCACAAACACAAGTCCAGCACAGTTTATCTGTTGAGGAAACGCACACGTACACACACACACACACACACACACACACACACACACACACACACACACACACACACACACACACACACACACACACACACACACACACACACACACACACACACTGACCAATAAACCCCACATTTCAGAAAACATGTACACACATTAAATATAAGAACACATATCCTGCTTCAGTGAATCTTCATCATTATTGTACTTTACATCAGCTCTGAAGAACCGTAGCTCTTCATATTTTGTACGTCTTCTTTATTTAACTCTCTTATTCAAATCATCAGAGCAAACATGTGCCATGGGTCTCCAGGACTGAAATTCAGATATTGTTTTACAAGGTGGACAACATCTATCAATGTGAATAATAAGAAAACTCGGAACAATTCTCAAAAAACAAAATGAACCGAAATCTAAATCAAACTAAAGGTTGCGTGTACCATCCAATATCATATGAATTTGTATAAATAGTTCTTTATGTGGACTTGAAACAAATGTATTATATTCAATTATTTAATATTATATATATTATTACTTTATATTATATTATCTTGATCTTACAAAATGAAAACAATAAAACCTGAAATATTTTACATAACCTGAGAATATATGAGTTTAACTGACAAAAATAACTTATAATATAATAATATAATAAAGACTATATGTGTTGAAAATGTTTGATCTCGTTCATGATTTGTCTTTTCTTTCCTACAGTCTCAGAGAGCGAGTGAAGATAAAACCAACAGAAGCTTGTGTTTGCGAATCTTCGACCTGCATGAAGCCCGGACGCTTAGAGCTATTTACAAACAGAGGAAATGTTTTCCCACCAATCAGCGTCCTGCGACGGGCACACAGAGGAGGGCCGAACAGGGCAGGAGGTTAAATGACCCGTCCACACCTGTTCAAAGCCACACCCCCAATATCATCCCAAACCGTCCGACTCCTGAACACATTCACGTTCAATCTCTCTTTACGAGAAGCCTGAGCTTGTTGCTATGGTGACAGTGAAAGAGGGGAGGAGGGAATCTGCCGCATTGCTGCTGAGTTGAGCGTGGGGCGTGTGTTTGTGCGTACGCCTGCGTATTTGTGTGTTAGTGTATGCATCTCACTCTCATGGTCTTGAAAAGAAGCCGCCAATGCTGCTGCTGATGTGTGGGTTTAAATACACAACGTGACTTCACAGAAACAAAACCAGGCACTGCCGTGACACAACAAACACAAGAAGATGACGTGTCAAACACTTACAATGTGACACCGTACAAAAGTGAGCACATTTTATTATAAGTGTTGGAATGAAGTTGCGTGCTCGTAATATTCACAACAGGCTACATTTGATATATTTGTTCTGTAGAATGTACACTAGTATACTTAAAATGACAATGAAGTATTGTGAGAGCACAATTAACTATAAGGCTTGTTGTTGTTTACTTTTTGGTTAGATAGACTAATAAATACTTTCAAATTTCCATACTTAAAATGCAACATTATAAAAAGTATACCCACAGTATTAAATCTACTTAACCAGCTGTTTAAAATATATTTAAAGTGTACTTATGTTAGTATTAAAATGAAGTTGTTAACTCAAAACAAACTGAGTATACAACTACAATATACTTTAAATTAAACAAAAATTATAAAATGTTCAACATGACACATAGTTGTTTGAATGCAAAAAACTTTTAAAGTGTAGTGTAATGATATAAGTATACATAATTTTTTAAATAAAAAATAAAAAAATATTTAATGTAAACAAATATAATTGCCCCATATATACAATATGCAATATTTAAAGTAAACAAACATAATTGGCCTATATATACTATATCAAATATCTGAAGTATACTACATCACTATATAGTATATGTAGTTTAACTATAATGTAACAGTTTAGTAAGCACGAATATTTTATGTAGCGTATATAGATTAATTATAAGAAATATGAAGTGCGTATACAAAATAAATATCTTAAACCTTTCGCAAATGAAAAGAAGTATTATTAAGTATGATTATTTATCGTAAGGGTATTAGCTAGTGGTTCATAGGCGTTTTGTTGACTACATTGATATTCTGTTTCTGTGTTTCAGAAACCTTGAACTCATCCACAGTTAATGTTGTGCTGAGCATTCATCGTTGAGTTGATCATCACCTGCATGACTCACTAGATCTGGGACCCTATAAAGGCCAGCACTGCACTGCATACTAGATGTGTCTGAATGGTCAATTTACCATCTGTTTGTGAGGCTACACAAGCGCTTCCAGATGGACGAAGTTTGGCCTCTTGTTGCCGGCGGGCCCGTGCGGCGTTGAGACATGCCGTTTAAGGACACCAAAGAGATATTTGCTGGGACATTCTCATCCCGCGTCAGCCGAGCTGCATCTCGATCGATCTCAGCGTCTCATCGGGCACGTTTCCTGGAAGATTCAATTCCCATCACATCAACATCCCGGCCTGAGCATTTTGTTCCAGACACGGCACAATACAATTGATCCCAAACCTTCACCATAGATGCCGACATTCTCCTCGGTGTGCAAGCATGACTGCTAAAATAAAAGTTTGTGTGTTGAAGGCATAAATTCATCTAATCTGTGACACATGATAGAGATCTTAAAGAAGTTATAAAGGTACAGATAAACCGGTGAAGGTGAAAGTAGAGCTGAATGATACAAATCCTTCAAAGTTTAAAGACTTATGCAAAGAATGAATTTGCAGTCCATTTAATCTTACTTACAATAAAATGAGATATAAATGAGATCCTATGTGTGATTTTAAGATTGCATCCTTAAAAGTGAAGACTAAAGCCTCTGAGTTCAATCCTGGACGGGTCATTTCTTTTCTAATCTCATGCCTAGGGTTTCTCGACCACCTCCCTCCTCTATTAATCCTTCTGGTTTTCTCTCCGTAATCTTCTAACACACGCATTACAGATATGACTGACACAATCCTCTAACCGTTTCTCATTTCTCTCTCTCTCTCTCTCTCCTTCAAGCCTTAATTACTGAGCAATCATATTTACAGATTCCCTTCTGCCTGTTTATTCTTCCCACCCCGCGTCTGAACGCTGAAACTGTGATCATTTATGCGTCTCCGTCTTTCCTTAAAAGAAGAAATAATAAACTGCCAGACGAATTTCATTTGGAATTTAATTGAGTAGGTCAGTGGCTTTGGGAAACAATATTAAACATGAGACAAACAATAGGAAGCCGGTATCTGTGGCACGGCAGGAATAAAAGAATTGAATGTTTGCAACCTCCGCAGGAGAGAGAATTCCAGCCTCTTAAAACCGTGTGCCAGTCACAGTCTAAACTAGAGGAATAAACAGAATAAACTTATAAGCCCAATTAAACCAAACATTCACATTTAGATTTGACATGTTGAACCGTTGCGGTTCTCTCTCTCTGTTTAAAACAATATTTTTTAAATGGTAATTTTAAATTGATGTATCCCCAATGGTATCGAGTATCAGACCAGGGACCTTGGGATCACGAGTGCAAAACCAGAACATGACCGCCCCATAATAAAACCAAAATAAATCATAAAAAACTACAAATTGAAGGACAAATACTAGTTAATATTTTTCAAATTTGTGTATTTCAGACTCGGTCTCTATCTTTAAAAAACTCCTAAAAACTCATCGTTTCCGGCTACACCTAACTCACTAACTCACTTCTTTTCTGACTACTCACTCTGTCAAAAAAAAAAAAAAAAAAAAAAATCTTTTGTAACTTCTCTCTCTGTGTAACTCGGTTACATTGTTGTAGCACTTGTTCACCTATTGTTGTATCGGCTATTTACCGCTTCATTGTCTCCTCGACTATTGTAAGTCGCTTTGGATAAAAGCGTCTGCTAAATGACAAAATGTAAATGATGTAAATGTGTATTTCATTAAGAAATAATATAACTCTAAAGCACTTAATGGTACTATGTCAAACTTCAGTGATATATTGCTTTTCTTTAAATATTATCAAATGCATGTGAATGCAGAAGGGTTTCTTTTGCTCTAAAGGCAGTACAGTCATGACATGTAACCTACTATCCAATCAAATTTTGACCCTCCATCTGTCACCTTCAATGTACATTTACATTTACATTTAGTCATTTAGCAGACGCTTTTATCCAAAGCGACTTACAATAGTCGAGGAGACAATGAAGCGGTAAATAGCCGATACAACAATAGATGAACAAGTGCTACAACAATGCTATCGAGTTGAATGTAAGAGAGAATGTAAACCTGACATCAGATCAGATTCAGTCTGTGTGTTGATGTCTGAGTTGTGCTCGTGTGGTTTTTTTCCGTGTTTGGTTTTTGACAAGCGTCCTGCCAAGAGTTAAGAAGATAAAACACACAAGGCCTGATGTTAGACTGCCTGGATGCGCCGCTGTTTGTCATCACGTCACCGTCTGCTGACATTAAACACAATATTTAAAGATATAAAACTCTGTCGAGGGAATTTCAAACGAATTCGATTTCACTGACTCGTCACCGAACCGAATATGAAGACGTCGAGTAAAAACCGTACTGTTCTGATGTTCAGAAAGCGTTACCCAATAAAGATCACACTGGCTGTACAAATTAACAGATGATCCATCTTGATGATAAATAATGTATCTGTCAATATGATGAATGACCGTGGTGATGCTGAAAATTAAGCATGACGCAGACGGAACGAGTTCATCGTGTGCAAATATCATCTGTGACAAATTCCATCAGGATGCTAGAAGAAATAAATCTGCTAGACGAGAGAACACACATGATTGGTGTCACCAGTGTTCTGTAATGTTAACATACAGCGTGACCTTTAGATCTGAGGAATAATATAAAGACCTAACACACTTTCGATGAATATATTCCCTCTTCAGAACTGCAAGATCAACAGAACAGAAGTCATCCGGGCATGACGGATACTAACGCCCAATAACTGCTTCCTGTGAGACATTCGAAAGTCAATATTCTACATTGAGCTGCGATCAAATCATTTTTACTTTGAAGGTATTCATGTAGAAAGATTTAATTTCTATTAAATACAGTTTATTACACGTGTCTTAAGAAGATCTGATTTTGATTGATCAGTCAACACTTAACCTAGGAACTACTTATATGTTAAATGCTGTTCCAACATTTCCATACGCATAAAAGGTGATACGTTACAGAATAGACCATCATTGTGCTAGCAACACTAAGGTCATAGGTTCGATCCCACTGATCACACTCATACGCTTAGCTCACGATACTGGAATTTGAATGGCCTCTGAAAAAATCTGAAACTCAAATTACGGATTATCCCAAAGCGCATTAATAATTTTTTGTAACATTTGAATAAAACTCAAATGTATAATATAATATATAATTTTAAATATATATATTGCTGTAGCTCTATGATAAATATCTTGTACCTACAAGGTTTTGTATTCCGCTACATATTTTGGAACTTTAATTTAGGTTACAAAATATAATAAAAGACATGTATAAACTAAATTCACTGTTAAATATAGCATTTTCTGCTCATCTTACTCAATACATATTTGTCCGTTCTCACTCATTTATTCTTACATTAAAGCTTTCATAATTTTATGTCTTAAATTTTTTTATCACGATTTAAATAAGGGGTGGCAAACAATTTTTTTTAATTTAAAAATACAATACCAAGGTTCTACAAAACAAATCTTTGCATTTTTTTGATATGCAAATATTCAAAAAATTGTTACAAACCTTATAGTACATGCCTAATATTAATTAAAAAAAATATTGGCTAATTGCATTGAAAAAAAAATACCTTTTTTCCCTTCTACAGGTTTAATCTTGCTTTAACTTTGTAACCTCATTGTAGCACTTGTTCACCTATTGCTGTCTCGGCCATTTACTGCTTCATTGTGTCCTCGATTCTTTGTAAGTTGCTTTGGATAAAAGCGTCTGCTAAATGCCTGAATGTAAATCTAATGTAAATGTAAATCAGTTTGGAAAAAAGCGTTTGCAAAAATCATATAACATTTTTATTTGTTCAATTCTCATGCAAAAGATCACTGTCCCGATCACTCGACCTACTCAATGCATATTTTCAATTCTTCTTCATCTACTTTTAAAGCTTTTAATCTATTTTACATAATTTCTGTATGTTTCCAGTCTTTAATTTTGAATCACGATTTTAATGACAGGTGGCACGACATCAAAAACTCTGAGCAAAATATAAAATCGTTCTGGTTTTCTTATGATGTTGGGGAGAAATATGACACAGACAAGCTGTTGACAGGTTTCATTTAACATCATCAAGCGTGTCAAATTCTTACACGGTCACGCAACATTGAAATGGCACTACACACAAGCCCTTTCATTAGTGTTGACAACATATCCCATGAAAGAGAAAATAAATCCAAATCTGTGTCTTAAATCTTTGGCCGGACAAAAGAGAGAGCGTGTGTTGTAAAGAAATTTCAGATTTCACCCTTAAATAAAAAAGAAAACGTCACGGCCCAAACCTTCTGGATTAAAGTCTGTTTCTGTGGAGGGTTATGAACACTCTCTTGGTGGTGTCCTCTAGAACCCTGTCTTTATTTCAGGACGGGCCGGCCTGTCTCGGCTCATCAGTATCAAGCCCTGTGAACTGATGTTAATTGAATGGTCTTCTCATTGTCATGCATGGCTGCTCTGCTCCCCTCTTCTCTTGTCTTAACACCCTACACGGCTTCTCTTCCCTTAATACAAGTCCTCTTGTGGCCTTCAATTGCCCGGTCTGGCTTTCCCACAGACAGGAGAAGAAAACAGGCCTTGTTTGAAGTCTGGAGGAGGGGAGCTTGGGAAACACTCAAGGGGAGAAGTTTGGATGCTGAATCTGATCTGAACATTCCCTGCTGGCTGATGTCGTAACTGCTCCTCATGGGCAAACAGCATTTCTTTTTCTTCAAGGTCATCGAAAAGACGAAAGAAGAAAACACATTGCAAGCTACATATAAATCACAGTGATAAAGTATAGATGTTTGGAGGGGATTAAAAGCAAAAATTCTGCTACCAGCAAATCAGAATTCTCGATCTGATTTGAGCCTTACTCTCTGAATTTAGAGTCACATGCTTTTAAGGCTTGTTTTCAAGACTAAAGGCTCATGAAATCAAAACGGTGGCATGGAAATAAAGGGAAAATGTTTCTTGTTACATTTACATTTACATTTAGTCATTTAGCAGACGCTTTTATCCAAAGCGACTTACAATAGTCGAGGAGACAATGAAGCAGTAAATAGCCGATACAACAATAGGTGAACAATTCTTGTATGATAATATGTATGTATACTGTATCACAACAATGTGTATGTTTTAGTGGTGTAATGGAACAGGTATTAGAACTGAACCATTTCGGAAATCTAACAGTTCCGCATATGAAAATAAACCCTGACTTAAAAAACGAAGGTACGTATCAAACCGTGGATTTTGTATACTGTTACAGTTCTTGTATGTTTCCATGGTTATATGATGAAATGATCGCTATGTACGTAAGCTGCATATATTAAGTCTTAATTTGCTGTAATGTATCGTTTCGCTTCAATAGACAATGGCTGTGTTTCCGTTCCCATTTGATAAAAAGAACTTACACAAAAAATGATGGAAATACTGCACCTAACCCAAAAATAAACCTACTTCACATCCTCACTTTTCTATCACAATATATATATATATATATATTTCCCTTGGCACTGGTGTTTTTCTGACTAGGACTGGCATTTATTTAACTTACGTTTGCTTTGTTACCTTCTGTTGTAAATGCTTCTTTTGTAAACCTCATTTGTAAGTCGCTTTGGATTAAAGTGTCTGCTAAATGACTAAATGTAAATGTAGATCTGCATCAAAATAGTCATATAGTCAAGAGGTACATTACACTGAAAACTGTTTTTACAACATTACTTCATCCGATTAAACTTTTTTCGTTCGATTCAATTTATAGTTTTTGGTTTAACTAATATTTTTCAGTTGAAACGTTGTTAAATATAAATAGTTTTTATTGGTTCAAGTTATAAATGTAGATGTGAACCATTGCCCTACAAAAAACTTTCAGTTTAGCGACACCAAATCCTGAAACTTCCATCACTCTTCGTGTTTTTTGCTGTTAAATTCATAAGAAGTTTCTTATAAGTTTGTCTTGTTGGATGAAAACAATGTCTTTATGTAAATGAATATTCGATTTTGTAGTTTTGTACTTAATTTATTTTTCCAACATTGGATAAAAGCATGCTATTTATAAACCTATTAGAGTCATTTGTATTGTTTTATTCATGAATGTTTGTCCTTTTGGGAGCTTTAAGCATTTGGATCCCCTAAGACGATAATGTTATGGCATCTTAAACAAAAATTCTTAATGTTCATTTGCAAGAATTAAGTCATTTACATCTGGGATGGCTTATAACTTATAACTTATGGTATCATATTTTCCATTTTGTAGAAGACTTCATATGAACAGGAATGTTTTGGATATCTATCATTGAAATCCACGGGCCTTTGTTGACATTTAGAGCGATTAAACTCAGTTACAGACCACTGAACATCTGTCCCGTCACAGTGACTCAGAGTCTGTGTTCCTTTTTAATTCTATAACACGTCTGACACGTCTTTACCCCGAGGTCACAGTTAAAACACACCGAGCGGCGACTACACTTATTTGCCCTCTCATAAACAGATGTTAGGAATGATCAGCTGGGCTTTGGGATCTTTAAGAAAGGTCAACGGAGATAAACATACACAGGCTACGGGAGGAATAGAAGAGATGATGATTGAAGACAGTGCCCATTGATGCCCGGGTCGCATCTCCCAATAAAAACAAGGGTATGGACATGAATAATTCAACACATAATAGAGTGACATACATAACCTCCGCTTGCATCTGCTTACTGTAGACCATTTATCATTGAAGGACTGCACATGCTTGTTATTAATTCCCGTGTTGTGGCCGACTAATGGGAACACTGAACTATCCCCTCTGAAAATTAAACCTCTAACCCCCGGCGTAACAAGGTCAGACTCAATGCCTCGCGTCTTGTACATCTTCAAGACGACTTGGTCACTTTGCATTAAAAGTTGTGAAGATGGTGGCACTAGAAGTTCAACTCATGAATGTTAATTGGGTTCCACACCAATAGTTGAATATAATGGAGTTATAATAAGGGAAAGCTTACCCGAAATTACCATTCTCACATCATTTGTTCTTGCTTCTATTGAACATAAAAGATGAATGTTTGGAGAAACATTGAGTGCGTGTCAGTGGGGATTAGTGTTGCATAGTTATCCATATTCTATATTATATATAATATGACTATTACTACTATATTTGTAATGTAAAATGTTGTTTAATAATCATTTATACATAATAATCATTGTTGCTTTCCTTTAGTTAGTTTTGTACATTGTTTAATAAAAAAATCAAGAGAGATATTTTAGATATTCAGATCTGTGTCTGGGAATGTGATAAAGTTGCTGTGCTGATGTCTTTACAGTTAAAGAAAGTCGCTTTGGATAAAAGCGTCTGCTAAATGACTAAATGTAAATGTAAATGTAAATATTCTTTTAAAGAAATTCCTAAGTGTTCTACAGAAGATAGAAACTCATATACATTTGGAACGACATGAATAATGATGAAGAATTTTCGGTTTCTTGTGAAATGACACATAAGTGTTTTTCTAGTGTAGCCCTGAGATCTATTTTGGCGTGAAGCTCAGATCTCAGTCCGTCTTATTGACCAGTTCAGGCGCTTATATGTGATGAGATGCTAAAGGTGTGTGAACATTTCAAATCTATTTTTTCTTTTTTGATGTTGTTCATCAAAGGGTCAAACCTTAACCGACTAATCATTTTTACTGATATTAAAAATATGGCAAATCTAAAGTATTTCAAAGTATTTAGTATTTTAACGTATATATATACCTCAAACATGTATGTATATTTGCAGTATGTTCAGTACACCTCTGTACATACAATAAGATTATATAAAATGCGTGTTGAAATAAGAATACGAATATAGTCAATATTAATCATTCGGAAAAACATATAAAACATTAATATGTGCCTTCCAAATTATTTATTAAATACATTTAATATTCATGTACCATTATAGGACAGTTCTTTCTGGTTCACAGGGAATAACCCAAACTCTGTGAGTTGTTGTTACTGTCTTTAATTCAAACACATTTCACACACACACACACACACACACACACACACACACACACACACACACACACACACACACACACACACACACACACACACACACACACACACACACACACACACACACACACACACAGACAGACAGACAGACAGACAGACAGACACACAAACACACACACACACACACACACACACACACACACACACACACACACACACACAGACAGACAGACAGACAGACAGACAGACACAGACAGACAGACAGACAGACAGACAGACAGACAGACACAGACAGACAGACAGACAGACAGACAGACAGACAGACAGACAGACAGACAGACAGACACACACACACACACACACACACACACACACACACACACACACACACACACACACACACACACACACACACACACACACACAGACAGACAGACAGAGACAGACAGACAGACAGACAGACAGACACACACACACACACACACACACACACACACACACACACACACACACACACACACACACACACACACACACACACACACACACACACACAGACAGACAGACAGACACAGACAGACAGACAGACAGACAGACAGACACACACACACACACACACACACACACACACACACACACACACACACACACACACACACACACACACACACACACACACACACACACACATCAGATGTTCATTGTTTAACTGTTTTGCTGCGCTATTTTCAAAACAGAGAGCTTTAAAGACACAATTACTTGTTGTTTGTGATTTTTGTACACACTTGTGCCGTCAAACTGTCGTGTAAATGCAATATGGCACACATCGTTGTGTGATGGTTCTCGGATCGAATCACAAACATGCTGATATAAAGCACCGTCAAGCAACTACGAATGGAATATTGAATTAATGTAAACGTATAAGGATATTCTAGTGGGCTGCGATGGTACAGCTAGTATAAATGCTTTTACTTGACATGCATCACATGTAATATTTTCAAAACACATTTCTGTGCTAGAGGCGCTAGAATAATTCTAGACGAAATGTTTTCTCAAAGCGATTATTTTCAAAAGTTACATCGCAAGCATGTTATAGACAAACTGCAGCATCAATATGTCCAGCACACGTGCACACACACATGCGCAGGGGAAGCCATGGCAACAACCCACCCACTCCATATAACAGGGCCACTGCAGACATTGATTATTGCTGTCGTTTTTTTCTATTTTCACCTGCGTGCCTCTCAAAACTGTAATCATTCCTCGAATCCCCTCAGAGCTCTCGAACGCCTCCTGTGTGTCAGCTGCGGCTCAACCGAGCATCTGAAGAAGCCCGGGAGAAGTCTCATCACCCGGTCCAGCACACGGCTGACCAAGAAGAGGAGATCGACGCGGTTAAAGTAAACGTGACGTCCTTGTCCTTTATGGCTCATAAACTGTCTCACAGCGCGCCAAAGTTGAGCAATTGATCTGAGAAAGACAAAAAATCCCCCCCGCCAACTCTCGGTCTCCAATATCCAGCCATTTCTATTGATACAGACATAACAGCATATTTACATTTACATTTACATTTAGGCATTTAGCAGACGCTTTTATCCAAAGCGACTTACAATAGTCGAGGAGACAACGAAGCGGTAAATAGCCGATACAACAATAGGTGAACAAGTGTACGAATCATTGTTCATGTTAAGAATTAAAAATTTTATACATAAACTATCAACACATACTTTAGTTAGAAAACATCTTTAAAAACTAAATTATTATATGCTGCTTTACTTGTTGTGAATGACATGTATAAGAGAACACAAATCAATAAATAGCACAGATCTTCAGCATATATACCACTATAGAAATATATGCTAAACACAGCTTCCTATATTACATTGTTCATAGGGGTGGGTTTTGTTTTACAATCCAGGTCAAGGAGATAAAAACCCAACGTTAACTCTGAGACTCTTCTATCTGTATTTCTAATAAGATGTCATGTAGTGTCGAGTCAGTGTGTAAGTCAGAACGTGAAACAGTGAAGACAGTCCGTCAGACAGCCAGAGAGAATCACATGAGGTGTCAGACAGGTTAAGTGCAACACAGTCAAGTGTATCTCACATCAAGTGTCACAAATCTTCAGACGTTAACTGAGATTAAATCAAAGTCTGTGTTCAGCAAAACAACCACAGACTTTTGAGAATCTCTAATCTGTCAGTCGTGTTAGATCCCTTCAGGGTCCCACAGGACCAGTGAGATCCTCCGTCTGGTTGCCCTCTTGCCGCTTTCTACAAATACACCAACAACTGTTTTAAAAGCATAACTGATGCACGGTAAAAAAAAATGAGATAAACAATAAGAAGAACATTTCACAGGAATTCAACAAGAAGTGTGATCATTATGGTAATTTCTCAAAATTTAAACACAAACCAACCGCAGGTCAGTCGTGGTGGTTGGAGAGTTGGACTTGTGATCAGAAGGTTGTTGGTTTGAATCCCAGTGGCAGCAGATAATAACTGAAGTGTCCTTGAAGACATCTTACCCCTGTTTACTCTACAGTGATGATTGACTACTATATAATACTGTAAGTCACTTTGGATAAAAGCATCTAAATGTTAAATGTTAAGCCAAACCCATAACCCCAACTTTACAGTCGACACTGATGCAAATGAGATTTAACTCCTAAAAATTCATTTAAAATTAACTACCTAAGGGTACAACTTTTAGACTTTTAAATGGTAACATTTTTTTTGTGTTTTATACAGTTTTTAGAGGGCAAAAACTGCAAAACTTCACACACTGTAAAGTGTTTTATAACACAATCTCATAGCAATTTATGAATTAATGAGTTGTTGCAAATTTAATGATGATGGCGGTCTGCTTTCATGCAAATAAGGTTAGGCTTAAATGGCGGGTTAAACTGTAAAAAAATTATAAAAATGTACAAGTAATTTTGCACAAATGTAAAAATATGAAAACTTCTGTTAACCCGCAAAACATAAAATCCAATAGAATCCACAACAGACAATGAAATGTTTCTTTTAATTAAAATATGGTGATAAACTTTTTCTATTAAAATCATTTCAAAATGCCTTTATGTAGTTTGTTTTGGGGTATTTTAATAGGAATAATCAGTGAGATCCAACTGCGTTACAAAATCTATCACATACCCGTATAGACATCATTAATTCTATAAAAACCAATTCAAATTTCTTTATAACCATTACATCTATTTATTTCAAGCGATGATTTATTTTTAAATCATTTTCTGTTGTGTATTAGCCTTGGTCCTGTTGCTGTCTTCAAAAATCACGTAGGTCTACTTTATGATTATGTTTTATTTTTCAAATATTGGTGGTTCTTTGTTCACATCATAGAAATTCTTACGAATTAGTCACCTCTCAAAATACTTATTTCTTTGAGATCAGTCCTACGTATGATGTTTAGTCGGACCTCCTGAAGTTGCGGTTCAACACTTTCTAAAGATTGGGCACATCTGTTGTACAAGAAAACAATGCTCGCACTAGTTGTATTAGTTTCAGGCTGTGTTTTGTCGGATGTTTGTGGAAAGCGGCGGTGTTTTCTTTGTGTGTGCATTTTCTTTGTCTGGTCTCAGCACGCGGCGGCTGTAAGTGGCTCCTGCGGGGAAGTCTTGATTAGATTACGCTGTTAGCATTGTAAGCAATCTCCCAGAACTGGCCTTACTCTGTTATTGTGGAGTTTGTTCATAGCCATACTTAGCCGGTGTCTAAATTGGTATCCTGATGATTACACAACGTTCACGGAGTCGGGAAAACACGCGTCTGGGAATCCGGCACTCAAGTGAACGCTCTAGCCTCCAAACTCCTGTTTTTCAGTCCAGGTGTGGCCGTCTCCGGGGACCTGCCGTCACTCTTACACGGGTCTTAATTACGAAATTCAGATGTGGATAATCGTTCCGACCAGATGTTTTTTTCCTTATCCAGTCTTAATGAGTTCCTAATTCAACGGTACCCAAAAGACATCACCCCGGAGGACCGAAAAGAGCTGAGATCTCCAATCAGACGAATTTGGCCCTTATCACAGCGTGCGCTCGGAGGAAGACCCGACCCAGCATCACCGGAGGGAACGCGCCGTCTTGATTTAATCGGCTGAATTATTCTCGCAGACAGTCTCTGGTGTCTCTTTGTTCCTTGTTGTTTCCTTTCCAGAGCATTAGTGATGGAGAAAGTGTGGAAAAACAACTTTGAGAACATGTCTTCCTTATCTGCTATTAAAAGAGATAAAAGTCTTTCATCTGCATTGTGGGAGAATAGCTTGGTGGTGGACCATCATGGATTTTATAGATCTACAACATTGAATTTGGAAATCTGCATTATGGATTGGCCGTTCCCTAATTCTTGGTCGCTTTGGATAAAAGCATCCGCTAAAAGCCATAATGTAATACAATGTAACGTGACGGCATTTTTCAAGACAATTAAACAACAGATGTCTAGACGTTTAGCTTTTTTCTCCAAATTATTTCTCCATCCAACTTCTTTAAAAAACTTTTCAAAAACTTTTCAAAAACGCAGCATTGAAAAGCCAAAATGCACTTCAATTTAAAACATTTACATTGAAAAAATATGTGCTGATAAATTTCTGTACCGATCAGATAACATGGAAAACCATTTAACCGACTTAATCCTTAGATGGTCATCAAAAGTCATGTGACCTGCATGTTGGCCAGAATAACTGGACTACCCATCTGTCCTGTTCATTCGGTGTTTTATCTCAGTGGTTCTATAAAATAACTTTAGAGAATGATCATTCTTAACTGTGATCTCAAACGGCAGAAATCCATGATATGAGGTGAATAGTGTTTCGTCTGGGCACTCTTATTCTTAGAAATGAGTACATTCAGTAGCTTTACCTCTTATTCTTACTGATATTTAGTGCTTGTATATCAGAAAGTGAGGATTTTTTCCTCCCTTTAGCTTACTGGATAGAAATGCCGTTTATTTGCAAATGTTTATTGAATTATTTCAACTATGCACAAATTCAGATGAAAACATAGCAAATGAAATATTTTACATGACTCTCTTTGCCGATTTACAAAGAACACAAATACGACACATTTTTAAAATGCAAGCCAATGAATTTAGACCACGTTTAGGGAAATAACCTTAAAATGACCTACACTAACATGTACTGCTTACATGTAAAGCTCAGTGATTGAAGCATGCTGCTATTAACGCAAAAGTCATAGGTTCAATCCCAGAGAATCGTAACCGACTGTTTGTTTCCGAAACAAATAATAAGGATGTATGATGCTTTTGAAAAATACATAAATAAATAATTGTAAATGTTAAAATATAAATTACCATAATAAAAATATAATATGATTAACGTTCAGAGGTGGGTAGTAACTAATTACATTTACTTAAGTAATTGTTTTGGGTAAGTGTATTGGAGTATATTTAAAGATACGTACTTTTAATCAAGTGCATTTTTTTAACTTTTACTTAGTTACATTAGATGGCTTTCCTCTGGTACTTACAAAATTGTTATATATATTATATATACATAAAAGAATCATTCGTTTATCGTGACTCGATCTCAAGCTTGGGTGATGCTGCTTCACAAGAGTATGTGATGCATATCACACATAGGTTCAGGACGTCGGGTTTGGAAAGATGATGGGTCAATCATAGAAAGATGTGTGTGAGTTATCTGAAACAAATCACCTGTGACCTCAAATGGAGTCTATGTTTTCCCTTAATAATTTCATAATGCACTGCAGGTTATGTGCAACAAAACAAAGTGAAATTGACGTGAACCAAACTTCAGCTCCAACATGAAACAACAAGTAGCGGTGAGGGTCAACATGATGCATATTTAACCCTTTTTTTGGTAAAATTATAACTATGGGCAATTTGACCTTGTAAGCCCATATTTCAGAGACTGTTCAAATGTGTTTTTCCTTACATGCACACTTGTGCAAGAGAGGACGGATATCTTGTGTACCTTACAAATAGCACCAAATCTAAATAAATTCAAGTGCATACAGTAATGATGTATACCTCACCTCAAGTTAAGTGCACATATACAAAATAAAGAATGACATTGCATTTTAATTTATTTATATCTAATGAATGTATATACTTCTAAAATTAAGAATAAAGTAAATTAATGTTTTTAAAATGAGGAGCTGCTTCATAATTCACTCACATCATTAATCACACAATATGTACATAATAATTAATAATTAATAATATATATATATATATATATATATATATAATTTTTCATACATATATTAATATTATTATAACATTATAATTTACATATAGCGGCTGTTATTAAACATTAATACCAATTTGTTTTGCATTCAATTTATAATGTATAATAATAATTGCTTTATATCAATCAGTTCAGAAGTAACTAATCACAGCTACTTGAGGAGTTTTCCATCTGATTCTTTTTTACTCTTACTCGAGTAACTATTTAGATTTACGGAAATAAGACCCGGGGCCTGACGTTAAATCCCTGTGTTTGCATAAAAGAGGCATTGAAATGCTCACGCACACATGGCAATTTTTTTTCATTAAAAACATGTGCATACACTAGGTATGAAATCTATGAGGTTGTATACATAAAGTTTCTGGTCATATACTAGAAGCATTAAAAGATATTTTTCAGTTTTCA
>CM065654.1:5100262-5117762 GCA_033220385.1 Triplophysa yarkandensis
CATGACTAGTCGTCGATGCTGGAACGCAGCATTCCATCTGTGCCATGATTCCTCTCCCGCAACTCAAATGGAAACTCGCTAATATGACAGGTCTCCAAAAAAAGACCAACTACTTCAGCAAAGGGATCGAGGCATTGTGTCTGATGCATAAACAAATGGACTGAATTGTATGTTCAGACATGAAGTACAACTATCAAAGCCCAGCAACCGAATCAAGGTCAGATGTATGATAAAAGGACTGATGAATCCCACTAACTCGGTATACGGTACATAATGTACAGTATGCGATATGCATGCTATACGCTCAAGTGACATTCGTCATCTTCAAAGCAAGCAATTTACAACAAGCACCCTCTACTGTATCCCACAATGCAACTGTGCTTGAAATTGACTTTCATCTCCAGCGTGAAAGAAGAGACCAGACGTACATCACAGGACATTCATTTTCATTCAATTTATCAAAACTACTAGAATTATTAGATAATTGGGATCCTACAGGGTCGCCGGGACTCATTCCCATTCAGACACGAGTGCTAAAGTGAGGTCAGATGCTGATGCTGGTGATCCTGTCAAGTTCAATTAAATTAAATACATCACTCTTGTACGGAACTCTTTCTAGAACAGAAGCATGCCGTCTGAATTAATGCTACGACATTTACAGCAAACAAATCTTTCTAGCAGTACGATTTTTCGTACAAGAATGATTTTCTTCTATTGAATTCGATGTATTCGTTCATTCGCAGTAATTAATAATTACAGAAAAGAGATCTTAAGTGCTTCAAAAGGTTTTGAAGAGCAGTTTAATTGTAACACCAACCAACGAGCCCAAACCGTTCGAGAAAACCAGTCTTCCCGACACAGATTCGAGCTATGGGAGCTAGTCTTCCCACCATCACTGTTTCCGTATGAACCTCGCTCTTGGCAGGTCCATCGTGAGCTCAAGTCTGAGCCAAGCAAAAGTGGGTTTAGTCTTTCACCTGATGATGAAGCACCTTTCCATTTCATCAGTAAGAATAAGTTACCGGTCCATCCAAAGGCCCGGGATAAGCGCCCAACCACCGTTAATCTACGTTTCCAAGCCTTTCCAACTGTGATTTGCAAGAGCCTGTCAATCTCTATCAATCCTCCCTCATCATTTCTTTCCCCTGATACTAGCAGAAGATGAAAGAAAGAAAGAAATCATCCAACAAACAGACAAAATGGGCAACTCGCCGCTTGTACGTTCCTATCTTTTAAATGAGATGCTAATTCCCAGTCCTGGCATTGATGGACCGAATAGTTTACGGTTTCATTACGCCGCCACTCGTAAATGATCAATTACAGTAGTTGAGCTAATTGAAAGTCACCTCTCTCCTGATGCTGAGGTTGGGAGGTGTTGATCGGTTGAGTTGGGTTGAGTTGATGGAGGGGAGATGCAAACTCACGTGTTGTTGTCTGTTGATATGTTCTCAAGCCTTGTGTCCCGTGGCAGATTCTGAACGGCAGCCAAATCACAACTGCTGTTTGATACTGATCAACCCATTAACTTATTGACTCATTCAGAGCCATAATTGGCAACCTGACCAATCATTGAAATAAAGAGATGGAGGATTTCACTGCTTTCAGGAACGATGTCTTCAATGAACCTGGGGTGCATTTCCCAAAAGCATCTAGAGTCACAAGTTCCAACAAACACTGGCAACTTAATTTCACATCTTTTAGTTTCAGAAAATGGAACCATTGTTTCTTTAACCCTTCGTGGAGTGTGATGGTACTTTATATCAGCATGTTTGTGATTAGATCAGAGACACGAGGCATGAGGCCGAGTACAGGAGATAATCACAGTCGCTGATATAGAGCACTGTCACACCACTACAAGTGCCAGGTAAGTTAAACAACCATCTTTCAAACTGTCACAGACTAACTATGTTTTCAGAAACAATTGAGGGTAGCTAGTTTTTCAACCTATGCATCGTACTATGGGGGTTTACCAGCGAGTTACCTAGTTGTTTGGGAAATGCACTCCTGGATGGTTAGTGAATTTGTTATTTTAGATACCTTCATTTGTTCGAGGACCTCTAAAATACATCTGCAAAGAGTGCATTAAATAATATTTTCAGCTAAAAATTCTATTGCCAAATAAGAAAACATATTGAGTAGATGTTTCGGTAGATAATCCATTTCATATAGTATTAATGTAAATAATATGTAAAATTATAAATTATATTAACATTGAATATTAGCAATGTGTTAGAAACAGAATGGTTTCTTTAATCCTAAACAGAAATTGCATTTTTAGAATAATAATGATAATAATAATAATAATAATAATAATAATAATAATAACAACAACAATAATAATAATAATAATAATAATAATAATTATAGTAATAATAATAATAGTAATAATAATAATAATAATAATAATAATAATAATGTTTTTGAGCTTTTTTTAATTAAAAACTGTTACAACCCCATTTTACTTATAATAACAAACTGTATACAATATATATTACAGAGAATAAAATAAACATAATAAAACATACATACATATTTAAAATAGAAAAATGTAGAGAAGACACATTCTGAATATACATACTTTATGAGCACTGGTTAAACATCTACATCTACATATTGAGACCTACAAAATATGTAAATATTTTTGTTTATATATTATTAATTTATAATCAATAAATAAATAAATATATAATACAATATAAAATAGATATAAAAGAGTTGAGGTATGGTATTGAAGTTTCTAAATGAATGACTGTAGATGTAAATATATATGACATCTTTAAGCAGGGTGAACTCTAACCAGCCGATCCTTTCGCTCTCTGTTAAAAACACGTCGGTACATGTCTCTGGTTTATCCCTACGGAAAAGCTGTTCATGTGATAGATTGTGTTAAAATATAGGTTCTGTTCTGTCCTGCTTATGCCATCTGATGAATTCCAAACATAAATATAGATCCTTTACATCCTAATGCTTCCAAACAGCGATCTATTTGAATCCGGAGCACCAGCGGCGACAGCGGCACCCTCAAATACCCGGTAATGGAAATGCTCCATACATTAAAGATGATAAGGGATCCATTATGGACCGATTTGGTGAACTGATAGCAGAAACACGATTTAACGCCGCTTCACTACAGCACGAGCAATCCTTGTTCCTGACATAAAAACCCTAATGCTAATTTGCTGCCTTAAATTTCTTCTTTTTCAGCTTCATATGTGCGTTTGATGATTAATTTATGTGGATAATGGAGAAATGGGAAACACTGGTGGAAGGAGCGCTGTGAATACAGAGTCTTCTCTCAGATGGAGGGCTGATCTGACCTGAATACACAATCAGAAACAGAAAGATAGCGACGTAAACATCCAAATACAGATATCAGAATCCTTTAAAGTAATGCTTCTCTCAAAAATGAAGAATTCCTCTTGTCGTTCCAAATCCCAGAAGAATGTATTTTGTAAAGCACAAAAATTCAGCAATGCCGTAACAGATCGTATGACTTTAATACTTAAATTATGAAAAGGGAACAGATTATTTTTATATGTTATAACGTTCTAACTGTACTTGTATATTAATTTTAATCTTATCTTGATCTATTCTCAAAAACCATCATCTGTATGATTCTAGCGTACAACTGCATGCACGAATAAGATTTTAGAAATATTTGACGATATTTACATGACAAACGGTTTAGATCAGTCTAAATAAGCGCATGTACAAAACACAGAAAAAAGTCTGACAGTTACAAAGATTCTCTAAGAACCCTTAAGGATCTCACCAAACATCTGATGAAATTACTTTGATACATCATCTAGATTTAGATATCGGTTTTAAACCAAGGCGAAACACATTGAAAAACACAAGATGAACGTAAAGGTCTGAAAGAAAAAAGGATGAAAGAGAATCTGAGGAACGATAGACAAGATGGATGGAGATATAAGGCCACAGGAAATTGTTCAAATGATGGGCTATATGGAAAATGGGCCGGAATGCAAAGCGACGACTGGCTGTTCTGAGCCTGAGATGGAAAAATTGAAAGCAAATGAAAAGAGAGGAGGGCATGTGGATAACGGGGTTGAATTGAGTTTTAAATTCCTATTCCAGAATTTGAGTTGAGATGGAAAATGGGTGCAACATTATAATTGAAAGTAAAACAGAATGAAATGTAAAGAAACCGATGTAACCCTTATACGTTGTCACGTTAACATATAACGTGTATTGTCTGTTTAAAAATGCAGATTTATAATAACGTCTATTTTATGTATTAGTAACTTGCAGAATCCTAAGATGCTGAGTTCATATTCTTGAACATTTGAACTGCACCCTGGTAGAGAATAAGAAAAGCCCCGGGGCAAAACAAAAGACAGCATAGACCAAACCGCATAATTTTGACCACATATTTTTTTCTAAACAGAAGAAATATTTGGATAGGGACACGAAGGCTCAGTGTCAGCAGGTTTGGTCTCTCAAGACTGCAGAGAACTGATCGATGCTGCTTTCTATAGCTTGAATCTTCTCATCCATCTATGACACATATGATAATAGACCAGAGAGAGAGAGTATTACCGATACATCCCAGCAGAGTAGTGTTGAGATTAAATCATCACAACAATAATAAGCATTATTCATTTATTTAATACAGGTGAATTATTAAACATGGAGAAGAGCTGTCACACTGTGCCAAAACGTTAAATAATGAAGCTAAAGATAAGAAGTCTGAAGAAAAAACTACTTCGGTACACTTTAAAATTTTATTGTATAGCACTCGTTGTTAAATTTAGTACTGTGGACAGCACTTTAGAGTCCAGAACAAGCTTTCACTTCACTAAAGAGGTGACATCGACAGACTGAGACAAAGGTAAAAATAGTTGACATCCTCACTCTTTTTAATCTACTAGGAAACCTCTTTTGACATTCTCACTTTCCATCAAAAAAAGAAAAAGTCCCTTAGCACTTGGTACGTATGATATGTTTTCTTGCTAAGACTGGCATTATTTCATTTATGATGGCTTTGTTAACTCTTGTTCTTTTGTAAACCTCCTTTGTAAGTGGCTTTCTATAAAAGTGTCAGCTAAATGACTAAATGTAAATGTGAATGTTGATGTAAATTTCATGTGACATGAAAATATCACAAAAATAAGCAGTTATATTAACTGAATGTTATATTAACTGGATATTATATTAACTTATTTCAGTGAAGAATTTTTTTAATAATTGATTAAAAATCATTAAGAACATGTAATGAAAAAAATAAGTATTTAATAAACAAACATTTATTTGTAAGAAAAAACATATTTTTGATTAATTCTAATATAAATATTTGTGTTTGACTTAATTTTTATATTTTTATTTATTAATTACACATACAAAAATGAAACAGTATATAACTTAATTTCAAAGCTTTTAAATTAGCTTAAAGTTAGTGTCCAGTGTAGACTGAAAATAGATTAAAACACCACTTTTACCCCAAAAAATAGTAGAATCCTTCTTAAGTCTGTCTCAAGAACAGCAGAGGTATATCAAAACTATTTGTCTCAGATGATCCTAGAAATCAAAGAGATTAAATGAATCTCAAATAAAAGATTTCGTTAAAGTCTCATCTATGTCTCAGATTTGTCTTCTAAGAAAAGAGTCCGAAATCTTCAGAGGAGATCTCAACATGTCTCAAACTGAGCTCAGATTTGACAAGTCCGCAATCAAAAGTCAATATTCCTGAAGATCTCAATATGAACTCAAACATCATGATCTCTTAAATCTATTGATTATTTCACATCAACAAGATTAAATTAAAAGGAGAACTCAAATCTCCTGAGCTATGAAGGAGAAACTCTTGAAATAAATCTCAAATGCATGACCATTTACTCTTTTTCTTCATCAGTCAGTTGTGAGTTGTGACCCACTTTCCACTGATATCACACAATAAATAAAAGTTGTGTCCCGTCCTCATTTAAATAGCTGAGAAAGACATTTTGAAACTGGACCTCTTGGAATTTTAATTGAAAATCTCTGTTCCACCGAGTTATCCGCTGGGATGTGTATGATCCCTGACATAAGGACGGGCTTTCATTGGGATTCCGGAAAGATCTGCCGATCTCCGAGGAGTCATTTAAAATTCCTTTGTACTTGGAACTTAAATATATTCAATTAAAAATGCATGTGCGATTCGGAGAAAAAAAAAATCGTTAACATTCAATGAACATTTTGTAAAACGTTAATATGTTAAGCTGTCTTGTCTGAGACAAGGAGACGTCTCACCTGTTGTCATGGAGTGGGAGATCAATAAAAAAACGGAAAATTGAGAAGTCACAGATGCCCTTGAGCAAAGTCCATAACTCTCTGCACTCGGCCGGGACTAAAGCGTTAATATTCACTGTATGAAAAATGGTAAGTGGTGTAAATCGCATTAGATTGGGCGACCCGCTGAGTGAATAAATGACAGAATAAAACAATAAGTTAGCATGAGAGAGGGCAGTGGGGTGCGGAGAGGAGCTCAGGGCTGAAATAAGCCTCCAGCTGTTCGAATCATGCTCAACGCGCCATCGGTAGTGTTCTGGACCCCGGCCATGACCAGGTGCACCTGATTTCACGCTTGTTACCGCGTTTCTTGAATGAAAACAGCTAAATTAAAGCTGTGAGAAGCCCTTATTAGACTGCTAATATCCTTCTATTTGGCCAGAATTTTCTCAATGCCTCAAACAGAAGTGAACCGCAAACGAGCCAAAGGGCCTAGTCTGAAGAACCATGCTTACAGAGGTGTTTTATGTAAAGTTTCTATACGGAAAACTATGAGATTTACATATAAAATTTGTAAAGCAAAGATATATCAATCTGTGGAAGTATTATTATTACGTTGGGAATGGTATTAAGTTTTGAATATTAAAAAATAAGTATTTGTAAATGTAAAATAAATAAAAAATAAAAAAATATATTGTTTTAGTGATTTATTAAAAAAAAAGAATTAAAAATGGGAAATGGGGTTATGACGAGGAGATGGTTTGAAATCTGATGAAAAGAGAATTCTTAAATAACGCAAGTTATATTTGAAATTAAAATGTATTATAACCTGCTTCAATTTGAAAAAGTCATCTTTTGAACTAAGCAATCTTAATAAGTTGACTTAATTAAATGTATTAAATGTAATAATTAAATAAAATATTAACAGTAGCATATTTTTTAATTGTTGCATATCCCCAAAATACAAATTGTATTGATTTAAGGAAAAATAAAACATGGAGAGGATTTCTTTTAACAGAGATTATAAGGAGATGATGTGGAATGTAATAAAAAGTTCTAGAAACATAAACATTGTTTATACTGGAAGTGCTGTGCTTTGGGTTTTGTATCCGGCCAGGTGGTACCGTGAATCTGGGGCCTATACATCACGCACCGACATGCCACCTAACAATGTGTGTCGCGTGCCCTGTACCCCTCCTGAGACTCATGATACTAACTGAATCTCATCTGTAAAAGGCCAACAGAAGTCACGGAGGACACAAGGACGTCTCACGGCTGTCGTGAGCAACCCTGACGTGAAGCGTGCCAGTGCGGATGTGAAGCGTGGGGTGTTTAAAGTAGGTCAAAACAAGCGGCTCGCGTTCACCTTGAGGCGATAAGTTTCCAAACATCCGTGCCAACCCTCGCACCAGTAGCCTCCGGCTGTTGAGCGGCTCAGGGAGCCTTGCTAATATATTATTCAATGTTCAGATGGAATTAGGTGGCTTTCAAATTGGGTTTGGAAACCAAAAACCAGCTCTTGGAGTGTTGCATTTACACAAATGGAAGGACAACAAACAGACACAAATCTTTCCAGTTGGTCTCACAGCATTGCAAAAACATTACGACACTAGAAAAAAGAAACAATGCATTTAAAATACATTTATTTCATGCTACTGTAAGCAAAGTTTTAATTTATTTACTGATATAAAATTAAAGTTTCACTTAATTTGGAGCCTAACTTCTACACAAACATGTAATATAATGTCACCTTGATAAGGATTTTAGGATTTTTATCAAATCTGTATTTAAGTGCAAGATACATAAAATGGAAAAATACATATATGAGCAATATCCTTAGCATGAAATAAATATATTTCAAACACATTTATTTTTTACATGAGTAATGTAGACTGAACGCCTAGTACACAAAACAACATGAATGTCTCACTATGGGTTATTCAAAATGCCATGTCTTGTACTTTTGTCTAAAGAACCACAGACAGATGACAAGACTAGCAAAATAATCCTGATCACAAAGATCAACAACAACTACAAACATGCCCGACAAGTAGTTGGCAAATTTGTAAAGTTGGCAACATTCAAACCGGCTCAATCTTCTATGGAAAATTGAACACAAATAATCGAGAAAATTATTTTTCGGATGGACGATTAGGTTAAAACAAATGCACAAAACCATCCGATAATTCTTTAATGGTCTTTAGTTTATCATTGTCAGGTAATTCACTTATACCCCAACACAGAATTTGCAATGTGCATGACATTTTTTTATATTTTACATGGAGACGATAACAGTATTTGAAACGAATTTTCCAAAGTGCTTTTCATGCACCCCCCCAAAACACTGTTGATGTCTACATTAACAAACGAAACATACCAATTTTGTATTTAAAACCTGATTTGCTAATCATTACTGATTCCACATTATATCTATAATCAGAACAGATTTATCATAGTTAACGCTTCCATAGAAGTAATAAAATTGTCAAGTAAAGTGGAATCACTCAATACAGCTAAACCTCATTTCTACTTCACGATTCCATGACGGTGAGGATTGTGGTGGGGTTGTAGGATGTGGTTAACAGGCGGGGAAGCGAAACATCCCTCGTCGCTTTTATTATGTGAAATGTGATCAAAGCTTTATAGAAGAGTCATCGCTCCTCTTTAATTCTGGAGTCATCTGTCGTCCGCTCACCGCAGGCCTCTTAATGACGACGCACTTATTTGCAGTCATTTCAGGAGGCTCGATGACCTACTTGCCAGGGTCATGCACGAAATGAACAAGACAAGCATCTTTGAAGATTATGATAATAGATTCGAGGGGAGAAATCAGGATTGTCTTGAAATTCACCGGCACGCGTCCTCATCTCATTACCCTCTCGCGTGGCGGCCCATATCAAAAGACTGATAAAAGAAAAATGCACAGTGGATAACATTAGCATTGTATATTTCAATGCGTAAGATCCTCTGTAAAGAAATACGGAATATCGGTCACGTCTCGGAAATGCAGAATAGGAGACACCCTTATGCCTTACATGCCAAAATAGTTCTGATGGTAACAGAACGTTCTACGCAGGAAGAGCAAATTCATGCAGATGAGTTTATCTGGAGACTGGAGAATCAGCCGTTCAAAGTGTGTTTACTGGTAACAAATTGATACTGAGAGTTATAGTCGAGAAGATGCAGACGTTCCAAGGAACATCTAAGGAGGAATAGCCGGCGTGTCTGCGGGTAAAAAAAACACGACGTGAATGTTTTATGAGCACGTCTTTGAGTGCCATGTTGTACAGAAGATGTTAATACGCCGCTTCTCTAAGAGGAGGGTGCGACGGCAAACAAAAACATTCATTAAGAAACACTCAGCGTGGCTCTTGATCCGATGGAAGTCATCAGCGAGTGGAGAGTTTTGTAAGAAAGCGCACGGCTAGACGCGCCGGAGCCACAGCACACGTCTATGCTAACCTTATTTTCTTTTCGTTACACTTAAGAACCCAACGCCTCACTGTTTTATACCTTTGCAGCGAATGGAAACAGGGAAATGACTCCAAAATCAATTCATTAATCTGTAAACAAACTCTCCAGGAATAAAAGAGAGGCAAACAAGGCATGAAGAGCTCTTTCTGTACTGAACCCTGTACGAAATCTCTGTCCGAACACATTCTCTGTGGTCGTTAAATGAACGCAGTAAATCATAAATGGATCTTAATCCAGGCCTGTGAACCCAAAGATCAACCATGCTCTTATTATAGAAAATATACACTTTCACCATAGTTTTACTATGAATACCATGGTAACATTATGGTTATTGTGGTAAGACTGTAGTCAATCTAGTTAGATAGGCTTGGTTTGTATAGATAGTTTAATCTAATACTGTACGTAACATCTGGTCCGTGTCGGTTTATGGGCCTGGCTAGTGACTATTAATATAACTATTTATATTAAATGTAATGTAAATTGATGTGAATAGGTTTCGCATCTTTTTCAAGTAACGGTAAACCTTAATCCTACCCATTCCATTCCAGGCTTATGTTATTCGATAACCTATAGAGATCCTATGTTCCAGAAACTGTGTCTTAAAAGTGTGCATGTGCAGTAATGTTTCATTAAGGTTCTTGACGGTGTATAGTTCAAACCGGTTTCATGGTATTTATGGAAAACGACTCTATGGTCCAGGGCATATACAGTTTTCACAAAGAGACTATAAAATATTTTAGGTAATTGAAATGTTAAGGACTAAATAGTATTTGGATGAAACAAAGTATTCAGATAAAATAAATTAAAAAAGTTGCCTATGCAATTAAGTTAAAGCACTGAAATGTATATTTTGTAAATATGACGTTAAAAAATTAACAGAAAAATCAATTTAAAATTAGCAATATAGAAATAATCTGTAATGAAATGGTACATCTCAAAGTCAACCTTAAACTAACTTGAAACCAAAAACGCCACCTTAAAATATTAACAAAACTATGATAAAATAAAGAAGAAATGTATTGAACATGTATAATTGAACAAAGATGCACATTTTAGTTTTACAGCCTCTTGAAGAGGTGACGCAATATATGAATGACTCACTTTTCCAAGATATGTGACGCAATATATTAATAATCCTACACTTTTCCAAGATATGTGACGCAATATATTAATAATCCTACACTTTTCCAAGATATGTGACGCAATATATTACATTACATTACATTTAGTCATTTAGCAGACGCTTTTATCCAAAGTGACTTACAATAGTCGAGGAGACAATGAAGCGGTAACAACAATGCTACCGAGTTACACAGAGAGAGAAGTTACAAAAGATTTTTTTTTTTGATAGAGTGAGTAGTTAGAAAAGTAGTGAGTTAGTGAGTTAGGTGTAGCCGGAAAAGATGAGTTTTTAGGAGTTTTTTAAAGATAGAGACCGAGTCTGACAAGCGTGAAGCCAGAGGCAGATCGTTCGACCATCGAGGAACTGAAGCAGAGAACGAGAGAGAGAGAGAGAGAGAGAGAGAGAGAGAGAGAGAGAGAGAGATTTCTTACCCTTTTGAGCTGGTACCACAAGTCTCGGCTCATTCGCGGAGCGCAGAGATCTTGAGGGCCTATATCTTTGCATTAGTGAGCATATTAATATATTAATAATCCTACACTTTTCCAAGATATTATCCAATCAAACGCTTTCTAGTATGACGATTCCTCCACCTTCCTCTGACTGCCATTAGGAAATAAAACATTTGCACCAAACTAAACCTTGTGGCTATTATGTCCTGCAGAGAACAGGAAAACCATCAGCTCAGGAAAGGAAACTGCATCCGTCAGACTATTCGAAACTGCAAAGCACAAGATTTAATTTCTTGCGCATTCTGCCCCAGCAGAAGAACGAGCGAGTATTATTACTATAGTGATGTGCTCAATCCATATTGTTTCAAAGCAGATTTATAGAAAATAATCCTTTAATGACTGAACGAGCTAAAGACGACGGTGGCAAGAAAAAAGCCATTTACACCCAAACGCGATAAAAGAAATACTCTCAGCTCCACAATACTTTAAACATAGTGAACAAGATAAAGACAAGCAATGCATATCAACTGGAGATGCTAATGGCTTTAAAGAGCGTGTTGATATGTAGAGTACAGTGTGGTAGGCCGGTAGATGGCTGGGTTACAGAGAGAAGACTGAGCTCACTGTTGAGGGGGCGTAAAGTGTCCAGGTGCTGTGAAGCGTGAGGCTCAAGCGCCCGGCAGAAGATTAAAGGAGGGCGTAAGAGCAGCGAGCCTGGGCGTGTGTCCAGAGGCAGAACGCAAGTAGAGCTGTCACAGAAGATGAGCTTCATTACGGTGACACCGGCTTTGAACGCGGCACGTCATCGCCGCAGCACAGCGTCAGGGCAGCCAATGAAAACTCTGCATCGTTTCATTCATTTGTAATAGGTTCAGCACCCACTTACCTTAACTCACTAATGCAAAGGTTTAGGCCCTCAATATCTCTGCGCTCCGCGAATGAGCCGAGACTTGTGGTACCAGCTCAAAAGGGTAAGAAATCTCTCTCTCTCTCTCTCTCTCTCTCTCTCTCTCTCGATCGTTCTCTGCTTCAGTTCCTCGATGGTGGAACGATCTGCCTCTGGCTTCACGCTTGTCAGACTCGGTCTCTATCTTCAAAAAAGTCCTAAAAACTCATCTTTTCCGGCTACACCTAACTCACTAACTCACTTCTTTTCTAACTACTCACTCTATCAAAAAAATAAAAAAATAAATAAAATAAAATAAAAAGAAAAGAAATAAAAAAAATACTTTTGTAACTTCTCTCTCTGTGTAACTCGGTAGCATTGTTGTAGCACTTGTTCACCTATTGTTGTATCGGCTATTTACCGCTTCATTGTCTCCTCGACTATTGTAAGTCGCTTTGGATAAAAGCGTCTGCTAAATGACTAAATGTAAATGTAAATGTAATGTAACCAGATAGTTTGAAAATGGTGCAGTGGTTTTGGTTACAGACATACTTCAAAATATCTGCTTTTGGTTTCAGATATAAAAGAAAGTCATACAGGTTCAGGGTGACACGAGGACGACTAAGTGCTGAAAAACTTTCTTAAGCATCTTTTCAAAAATCTCAAGTCCAGTTATGTAAGATTTTCAAGGTAACAAAACGCAAGCCATGTTCTTCTGGAATACACAGTCCAGATCCTGGAGTGTTAATGATGTCTTCTGGGATACAGTCATGTAGTTACAACCGGTCGCTGGATCTTTGTCCTCGGGGAACACGATCTCTTCTCTTTTGAGATAACATGTGTTCTTATTATGATATTAATTCATAGATAAGATTACAAACGTCTGATGATTATCTCACTGGCCTTAGGGTACAGATTCATGTTTGTCATGATTCAAAACACCCTCTCGGTAAATTCAATTTACACATGACTTGACAAGTTCAAATGACCCCATGGACCGGTCTCTACAAAAGGTGCCTATGCAATTAATTGATTTCCAATTTTGTCTTACAACAATTATGAATATGTATCTATTTTTATTTACCTATTTGTGATCTGTCATAAGACGCAATGCGTTTCCAGTACAGTGGTGCCCACGAAACTGAAAGGCAGTGATCAGATCAGCTGAATTAATACCCAGCTTGTCCACAGGATTTTATCCATCTGCTAGGAAACAAGATTGAGTTTACGAGGTGCCAGGTTAATACAAGAATTGCTTTCGAGAAGTTGACGTTTGGCAGATTTATTGCTTTTAGTCTTTGAAAGAAAACGAGTTAAAACTGAACAGCTGAGCTATAAATATCACTTTTATCTGTCTGTGAACTAATGATTATGTCTCAATTCTGTCTGACTACATAAGCAACAATCTCCTTCTGTTTCTGTTTACACACATTTTTTATTTTTAGGTGTCGCTAATCTTCAACATCATGAATCAAATGATCTGTGGCATTTTGATTTATGCTGCATTCTTGTTATTAAAATAAAATAAATCATAGCATGCATTACATGCCGGATCATAGATAAACATTTTCATGTTTTCTCAACTCATTAAATGATTGTTCTTCTTAAAAACACAATGTTATTCATTTGAATTCAACTTACTAGAAAAGATCCAACTTTTAAGGTTTCAAACACAAGGGCCGCTGATCTTTCTAAAGGCGAAAGTCTTTGTCTAAGAACGTTTAAAGTGAAAAAATCATTGTTTGGAGTCAATTCATACAAATGTGTGTGAGTTAATAATTGTACAGATAAGTGAAAATTCCATTAAAAGGAAATGAAATGTCAATTTTTTCAACTTTTGGTTTAATCATAGTTCTCGCAATCCCAACCGTCTCCAAATCAAGACATCTGCCCAACAAATAAACAGTGCAAGAGATGGTTTGTATCTAAAGGACATGAAAATATCATGAATTCATCCGGTAAATACATTTATTCAACAGAGAACAATCTTTTTCTTTATAGGGTTTCCGAGGGCTCTCTCCAACAGATTTTAAGAGAATTAATTAAGATTTCAAGAGACACTAGATTCCTATTAAAAATCACTTACATGAACTGTTAAAAAAGATTAAAAGCTAAAAAAAACACAGACGAATGATGGATAAAATACAGCTTTGAAAGGTCTGTGTGAAAATCTGCGGCGCTCAGCGATAGGGTCACTGGTCACAAAATCCATGACTCGATTAAATAAAATATTCATGTTCACATAGAATGAAAAGATTTCATTAACACCAGCAGCTTTAGGATTATCAGCCTTGAACCACAAGAAGCTCTTCTCAAGTGTCTCTACACTAAAACCACACAACACACCTGAATGTGACGTCTAAACAAAGACAGGGAGTTAAATAATGGAAATCGCCGTAAATCCCAAACCTTCCTCTGAAGCGCACAGTTAAGGAAGAGCGGATATAAAATTCGACTGCCTGCCATTCTGCATTCTGCCAGTTCCCTCTGAGACAAATAACAACAGATTGGGTAAAGATCTGCGTATTGACTGGTGCTTTGGACTGTATCCGAGAGCATTAGTCGACAGCTGTGTCCAGATCTTCCCTTCAAACCTTCCCGGATCAGAACTCCCTCGAGACGGGAAACCTTACTGCTCGGATGCCTCAGACAGTCAGGTAAGTCCGGGCTGAAATTCGGTCACTTCTTTCACCCCAGGGTCCCGGCACACCTTTAGCATCTGAAGTGGTGGACAGGGACACAATGCGGTGTGAATGTCACGCTCTCCTTGGGCCAATCAATCTCGGCGATCAGATAGCGGACACTTGAGGGACGCTCCACCGGGAGGTTTGGCAAGGCCGGGCCAAGGACTGAACGACGGACGCTCTGTGATTAGCTTGGGCGCTGCGTTCTCACCCTGGCATTGTCAGGGCTTCGATTGATAGCTTGCTTTTCATTGCTAAGCAGACGATGTCTTAAGGCCACCTGTGCTTTTATAATCCTACTAATGCAGAATGATGAATTCAGATAGATAACCTAGCTTTACTCCAGGTAATACACAATGAGTTCAGCTGTTTGACAGCCACTAGATCCGGTTTCTGTATTCTTAAACAGGGGCCGGTCGGTTGTTGGTTTGAATCTCAGTATCAGCAGACAAGACTGAAGTGTTCTTGAAGACATCTTCACCATCTTTACTCTACAGTGATGATTGACTACTGAATAATACTGTAAGGTGTCTACCAAATGAATAAATGTAAATGTAAATCAAATTTATCTTATCTTAATTTATCTCATTTTTGCAAATTTAACTAAAACATTTTCTATTGTATATTTATTTAGGATGTATTTAAGGGATTTATAGTATTCTTTGATCAAACACCTTAGCTCACTTACTCATTCTTCACTTCTATATGTAGAATAATAGTGTATATTAAACATGACCAGTTCATGGTACAAGCACTTGAGTAATCTTTTCTTTAATAAAAATAAAAGAATGTGCTGCAACCCAACCTGTTGTTTAGTTTTCATTGTTCAATTTTCATTTTTGATATCTTTGCTTACATTAATTTTGAGTAAACATCTCAATATTGCGAGTAAGCAATGTCCAAAAGAACTTTGAGATCTGTTATTCAGTTTCTGCTCATAATGTTTAACATAAGAACCCATATCAAAACCATAAAAATACACAATTATAACCGTGAGACTCATGTTAAGAGAAAAGCTTCCGAATCAAATAAATTTACTTTAGCGTCTTCAGAATATCAATGTCACTATTTTCTAGAGTTTGATAAATCTGTAAACTTAATATCCATCTTTTGAGGTCTCAACCTAAGAAGCTTTTAAAACAACATTAAAGTAATTTCCACAAATAGACCATTTTTGCTTTTTCATCACTTGATCCGAGTTCATTTCCAAGTTCATTTAAAAATACGTTTTTAAGAAAATAGGCAAGCAAAAATTGGCATAGTTATATTTCTGCCTACAACAGAAAATTCAAACATTGAAACGAAAGCAACGTTTTTTAAATCATGGAAATTATTACAGTTATCTGAACCTTAACTTATGCCCTTCAATTCCCTTCAATTATAAGCTTGTATGAAGTATAAAGAAACACAGCATTGTGATGTCGCTTCAAGAAAAGCACCATGAACATCTGTTCACACGCAAAAATGTGAATTTAATGTGCGTAAAGCTGTATTTGCACTAATGTCAAATAAGGTTTTGGATAAATCAGTTCCCTTAAGAACCATTTGTGTTGATCTGCTGCATTATTGTGAATACATATCTTATATCATAGCCGATTCTTGCTCATACCAGCCCGCACTGCTTCAAGCTTTTATGTCACAGTTCTGTGTATCGCATTTGACTAAATTTGACTCTATTCTATTGAATAAAATGGATATTGTCCGCATTCATAATCAGTGCAGAAAACCTTGTAAAAGCCCACAGGATCCAGCCAGACCTGATAATGGTCCATCTTTTATTCAATGAATCACAGAGACGTCAAAACACAGCATGCAGTGTTAATATGCGTGTCAGAAAGCTAGAAATACATTAGGCACGGTGTAATTACTGTTAACGAAACAAGAGACGAATATTTAATCAGAATTACAGTACGGATTCAGGTTATGATCAAATGAAATGATTAACATCCGTTGATACATCACTGAACCTCCTATTGGATTCTCTACAAATGAGCATGTTTCGTTATATCAGACAATTTTTAAAAACAGCAAATCTATCCATCCCTTCTACACAAACACGAGATGTAATGACCGCAGTGAACCAGAGCTGTCAGACGTGCAAGTCATTTCTCAAGTGAAATTCATCTGACAGGAGCGAGGGCTCTGATTCATTCTTCAACCCTGCCAAAAGACAAACTGCTGCACCTGCATGTCTCGTGCAGGACGGACCAGTCATTATCCAATGGAAAGGGTCAGAAAACACACTTTCTACAACATCATCATTCTGTGCAGCCAATGGATTACTAAAGAGTTTTGCTCCAACTTAATCATTTGTTGAACAATGGCCAAGGCCAAAATGTGAGGCCATAATACTTTTACTGTCGTTTCACATCATGACTTGAAATTTTCAAGCTTATTCGGTTCTCGGGCACCTTTAACTAAATAAATCTGCAGGGGTCAAACTTAAACAGACAAATCCGTCTGAACATTGATACTCATCATAGTAGCTTTCCTGTGGGAGCATGGCGCCCAGATATTGGTTCCATCCAAGGGATCGCACATACTCAAAATCAAATGTAATAGTTTTATATAACGCAAGTGGCTTTGGAGAAAAGTGTCCGCGTAGGGCGTAAATGGAAATGGAAATGTATTGACCATGTTACTAAATGTATGACAG
>CM065654.1:5119761-5147661 GCA_033220385.1 Triplophysa yarkandensis
CATTGCCGGAATAAAGTCAGCTTTGTTGACAGCAGATTGGCAGTTCCACATGCCTATAGGAATAGTGAGTGCAGAAGAGTCAGATGTAGGGATGGCACGCAGGTTATCAGTGTTGCGTGTCCTACGACGTGACCCAGAGGGTTTACGAGTGTTAGTAACAGTGAGAATTTTGTGACACATGGTTAACTGGCAAATAAAAGAGGGAGAGGAATGAGAATAAAGAGGAAGAAAAGAAGAGCTAAGAGCTAGTTCAGTAATTTAAAAGTACTTGAAACCATTAAGGCAATAAGTGTTTAAAAATACAAGGAAAAATATGGAAAAGCAGATTTTTGAAAGATACAATAATACTCAGGTGCCCTGTCCGTGTCTCTGCTCGGTGGAGTCGCACAGGTAGAGTTGATGGTCTTTACTCTCGTCGGTCTTAGTCGCACAAGTAGAGTCGCTGGTCTTTGCTCTCGTCGGTCTTCACACGAGGAGGGCTGTCACTCACGCTGACGCGTTAGCGTAGATACAACACTTAAATACTCACTTAATTATGCAATCAGTGAAAAGAGCTGAATGCGCCTTGTAAATTATCACAACAATAGCCTCGATAGCCTGGCAATCATAAACCAATGCTCTGACTGAACACCACAAATAGCTCTGCGATGACGAGTTAAACGGATCTAAACAATAACAATAACTTGATGGCTCTTTATGGCACAGCAATGACTTTAACTAAATAAAACAAATTAACACTTGCTCAATGAAACTAGGACTGTATTTCTATCTTATAGCTTACCACTTTCGTTAGCAACAGGTTGTACTCATACAACGGGTAATTCAGTAAACAATGTTAAAAACGCAGATTCTCCTACAAGTGTACTCGAGCTGATCTACACGCTTCTCCTGACTTTACTGAGAGGTGACTCGGCTAAATCCTCAACGGTCGCCGAATGCGCCTTGTAAATTATCACAACAATAGCCTCGATGGCCTGGCAATCATAAACTAATGGCTCTGACTGAAACCACAAATAGCTCTGCCCTGGATCTTCTCAGGTTAATGAAATGCCAGAAATAAGTGTGCGTAAAGACAAAGAGGAAAAGGGAAAAAATGGATGTGAGAAAGAAAGCCAGAGAGATTATGAAGCGTTGCATATTGAGCTTCATGAGGCTGAAATGAAATGTTTAAAGAAGATAAAAAAAATTTCAAAGTTCCAGCAGTTAAAAGAAAATCTAACCTTTAAGAAGGACCCACACAAAAAACATCATCACAGGGGCCAACCAGAAGCCATGGCTGACAGGCGATGTCCTCAGGCTGCTAAGAGCTAGAGACACAGCTTTCAAAGCCGGGATGAATATGACCTGAAAACAGCAAGAGCCAACCCTGTCCCGTGCATCTGGAAAGCAAAACGGGATTACACCAAAGAGATAACCACCCACTTCAGAGACAGCAGAGATGCAGGGTATTCAGGCCATCACGGACTACAAGCCCGGTGCCACAGAGCTGTGAAAGAAACCCATCTCTGCTCAACAACCTAAACCGTTTCTTCACATGCTTTGATGAAGAAAACAACAACACAAGGCCGGAGAAGACCCCCCCCCTCCCCATGATCAGCCCCTGTGCCTCTCCACTGGCAGCGTGAAGAAGGCACTTGTCTCCATCAACCCCCGCAAAGCAACAGGTCCAGACAACATTCCTGGTCGTGTACTGAAGGACTGTGCAGAAGAGCTGACGGAGGTCTTCACAGACATCTTCAACACTTCCCTGAAGCAAGCCACAGTACCATCGTGCTTCAAAACCGTCACCATTATACCTGTGCCAAAGAAACTTGCGTCATCCTGCTTCAATGACTGCCGCCCTGTGGCACTGACACCCATCATTATGAAGTGCTTCGAACGGCTTGTCATGTCGCACATCAAATCCACTCTCCCCCCAGCCCTGGACCCCCACCAGTTTGCAAACCGTGCCAAACGATCCACAGAGGATGCAATCTGCTCTCCTCTCCATCCAGCCCTTACCCATCTGGACAAAAAAGAAGACACATACGTGAGAATGCTGTTCATAGACTTAAGTTCAGCATTCAACACAATAATACCGCAACAACTCATGTGCAAACTCAACAATCTAGGACTAAAAACTTCACTCTGCAACTGGCTACTGGACGTCCTCAAGGATGGGTGCTCAGCCCACTGCTCTTCACACTGCTGGCACACGACTGTGTGACAACCCACAACACCAATCACATCATCAAGTTTGCGGACGACACCACTCTGGTGGGCCTCATCAACAAAGGAGATGAGACTCCCTACAGGAGGGAGGTTGAACATCTTAGCACATGGTTCAGAAACAACAACCTACAGCTGAACATCAGCAAGACAAAAGTGATCTTTGTTGATTTTCGGAGAGGTAGCACCGAACACCTGCCACTGACCATCGACGGGGCCACTGTCGAGAGAGTAAGAAGAACCAAATTCCTGGGGGTGCACATCAGTTAAGACCTCTCCTGGACCACCGTCACTGAATCTCTGGTTAAGAAGGCCCAGCGGCGTCCCTACTTCCTCTGCAGACTGAGACAGGCAAATGCTCCACCACCCATCATGAACACCTTCTACAGAGGCACCATTGAGAGCATCCTTTCCAGCTGTATCACTGTGTGGGGCGGGAGCTGCACTGAACACAACAGAAAAGCTCTGCAGCGCATAGTAAACACAGCCCGAAAGATCATTGGTGCCCCACCACCCTCCCTGCAGGACATATATATCACCCGCGTCATCCGCATGGCGACTTCAATTGTTAGCGATGCAAGTCATCCAGCTAACACTCTGTTTAGCCTCCTTCCACCTGGGAAGAGTTACAGGAGCCTCCACTCCCGCACAAAAAGACTCAGCAACAGCTTCATCCACCAGGCTTTTAGGATGCTGAACTCGCTCCCCTCAGTCACAGGGCTGTCAAGGAGCTACCCAGGCTGCAAAGACTGAACCGTCTTGCACCACAATCCCATTTTGCACACCCATGTTACCGAACTCAACCACCATGCCTTTTCTTTTGCGCAGTTTCTGATGCTACATTTTGCACCTTCGTGCCACTTGTAAATCTACCTCATCATGCCAGTTGAATAATTTACTTCTGATGCCTCTTTGACTACTGTCTTGCACTATAATGCCACTACTGCACAAAACTCATTGCCTATTTATCTTTGCCTATGTACAGTGATATGTCCACCTACATTTTTCATGTCTAGTTTTTAAATTTGTAAATTTGTAAATTATTGAACTTCCTACAGAGCTCTATTTATATGCTATATGTTTAGTCTTCAATTCTTGTGTAGTTTTCTTAACCAAATGTCTTTTCTTCACCATGGGATAGAGGGAAACGTAATTTCGATTGCTTTGTATGTCTGGAGCATGTGATGAAAATCGACAATAAAAACCCCCTGACACTCTGACTCTCTGGATGATCCTTTGACATTTGGAGAGATTTCACAATCTATTCAGGCAATGGGTTCTGAAAAGTCACCTGGAATGGACGGCTTTCAGCAGAATTTTTCAAAACCTTTTGGAATCTATTGGGAGAGGACTTATACAATGTATTTCTTGAGTGTATTAATCAAGGGTCCCTGCCGTTGAGTTGTCGAAGAGCAATTTTAAGATTGATTCCAAAAAAAGGGTATCTTGAGTCTCTGAAGAATTGGCGTTCAGTATCACTAATTTGTGTTGATTTCAAGATTTTTTCTAAAGGTCTGACCAACAGACTGAAGAAATATATGACGTCAGTCATTCATATGGACCAAACATTTTGTGTTTCCAAAAGGACAATATTTGATAATCTGTTCTTGATAAGGGATACGATTACTGTGGCAAAAATGCATAATTTAGACATTGGTTTTCTTTCATCAGATCAGGAAAAAGCATTTGACAGGGTTGATCACCAATACTTATTCAAAACTCTGGAAGCTTTTGGTTTTGGTCCCTATTTTGTATCCCTCATTAAAATGTTATACACAGACATTTACAGTATGTTAAAGATGAATGGCTCTTTAACTAGGCCGTTCTCTGTAACCAGAGGCATAAGACAAGGGAGTCCTCTTTCTGGTCTTCAGTATGCAATTTCTATTGAACCTTTATTAGTAACACTAAGGAGGTAGCTAAGCGGTTTTAATATTTATAATGGACCCAGTGTAATTACAATCAAACTTACAGCATATGCTGATGATGAGTTATAAAAGACTCAGATGATGCTACAAAATTGATTTATTTCTTAAACAAACATCAACGAGCTTCATCTGCTCGTGTTAATTGGGAGAAATGCGCATCCTTTCTTTTCGGGGACTGGCTCGGTACTGGACCTCTTAGACTGCCGCAGCAATGCAGATGGGCCAGAGATGGGTTTAAAATCCTTTGTTTATTTTTCAGGACAAATTGTTATACAGAAAAGAACTGGGAAGGGATAGGTGACAAGTTAGTTTCAAGAATTCAGAGGTGGAGATGGATTCTACCATATCTATCTTATAGGGGGAGATGTTTGTGATAAACAATCTAGCAGCTTCAATGTTATGGCATAAATTCACTGTCTTCGATCCTCCGAAAGAATTACTTTCTTTGGTACTAAAATTCGTGAATGCTGGGATCACAATTGTCATGGATTTGACTGATTTAAAGAATGTCCAATGGAAAACTGTACAAGCAATAGCGGATCAAGTAGGGATAAATTCAGTAAGAGCTGTGGAGGGGAATAGTCAGGAATCTTAAGAAATCTTTCTCCCTAAGAAATTATTTTCCTTCATTGATGATATTCTCTTGAAATGGTATTGTTACACTGAGTTTTCCGGAGTTAAAGGTAGTTCTTAAAGATTTGGAAATGGACTATAATTAGTAAATAAAAATTGCTAAAAGGATATGGCACTTTGGTGTTTCATCTATTGGAAAACATTTTTTACTGCCAAATATGTGTAAAATCTGTATATTTGGAAATTGAAACAAAGATCAGATACAAAATGGAGGTCTTGGTTTCCATTCCAGATGAGGTTTATCCATCATGTAGGTTACTATATAAGCCCTCCTATCTCGAAGAGATGTGGGGGATATTCAGTGGAGGGTACTGCACTGTATAATAGCCTCAAACTCTTTTGTGTTGAAAATAAATGAAACTGTTTTTCCAGAATGTCCTTTTTGTAATGCACTTGATAATGTTTTTCATATGTTTTGTGAATGTTTAAGACTTAAATAATTGTTTGTTTTAATGGAGAACATTTTTTAAGATTGGGTTTTACATTTACTAAGTGTCTATTTATTCTGGGGTGCAGATATAAGAGGTCTTGCAGCAACAGTGTACCATTGCCAATTTTTTAAACTTGAGATATTAAGACTCATCGGTGTAAAAATTCTGGTGAAGATATTAGTTTAGTACCTCTGTTTAAATTCCTAGTGAAGTCAAGAGTGATGATTGAATATACTTTTTATAAAAATACTAATAATGTCCTCCAATTTGAATGGAAATGGGGTGTTGGGGGAGTTTTAGTCACAGTGGGGGGATTCTGAATTCTCGATTTTAACTGGTAATGTGCCATAAACTTTTGTTTGTTTGTTTTTGTGTTTTAGATTTTAAAGATTGTCTATAATTAAAGTATATTGAATGTCTCTCTCTGGTCTCTCTCTCTCTGGTCTCTCTCTCTCTCACACTCACTCTCTCTCTCTCTCTCTCTCTCTCTCTCTCTCTCTCCTCTCTCTCTCTCTCTACTCTCTCTCTCTCTCTCTCCTCTCTCTCTCTCTCTCTCCCTCTCTCTCTCCTGGTCCTCTCTCTTTCTTTCTCTGGTCTCTCTCTCTCCTCTGGTCTCTCTCTCTCTGGTCTCTCTCTCTCTCTCTCTGGTCTCCCTCTCTCTCTCTGGTCTCTCTCTGGTCTCCCTCTCTCTCTCTGGTCTCTCTCTCTCTGGTCTCTCTCTCCCTCTCTCTCTCCCTGGTCTCTCTCCCTGGTCTCTCTCTCCCTGGTCTCTCTCTCTCTCTCTCTCTCTCTCTCTCTCTCTGGTCTCTCTCTCTCCCTGGTCTCTCTCTCTCTCTCTCTTTCTCTCTCTCTAGTCTCTGTCTCTCTCTCTCTGGTCTCCTCTGGTCTCTCTGGTCTCTCTGGTCCTCTGGTCTGGTCTCTCTGGTCTCTCTGGTCTCTCTGGTCTCTCTCTCTGTCTCTCTGGTCTCTCTCTCTCTCTGGGTCTCTCTGTGGGTCTCTCTCTGGTCTCTCTCTGGTCTCTGTCTCTCTCTCTCTGGTCTCTCTCTGTCTCTCCTCTGGTCTACTCTCTGGTCTCTCTCTCTCTCTCTCTCTCGCTCTCTCTCTCTGGTCTCTCTTCTCTTCTCTCTCTCTCTCTGGTCTCTCTCTCTCTCCTCTAGGTCTGGTCTCTCTCTCTCTCTCTCTCTCTGGCTCTCTCTCTCTCTCTCTCTCTCTCTCTCTCTCTCTCTGGTCTCTCTCTCTCCTTCTCTCTCTCTGGTCTCTCTCTCTCTCTCTCTCTGGTCTCTCTTCGGTCTCTCTGGTCTCCTCTTCTCTCTTCTCTCTCTCTCTCTCTCTCTCTCTGGTCTCCCACTCTCTCACTCTGGTCTCTCACTCTCTCTCTAGTCTCTCTCTCTCTCCTCTAGTCTCTTCTCTCTCTCTCTCTCTCTGGTCTCTCTCTCTCTCTCTCTCTCTCTCTCTCTCTGGTCTCTCACTCTCTCTGGTCTCTCTCTCTCTATGGACCTCTCTCTCTCTCTCCTCTGATCCTCTCTTGGTCTATCTCTCTCTCTGGTCACTCTGGTCTCTCTCTCTCTCTCTCTCTGGTCCTCTCTGGTCACCCTCTGCTTTAGGCCTGTTGTCCATGACAGTTATATGTGTCCTCAGCCACTATATTGCTGTATTTCCACCAACCATGTACTGGATCCCCATTCAAATACGTTATAAAGGGATGTCCACCTGTAATGTATTTGAAAGGGGATCCCATACTATGTTCGTGGACATATATCTTAGAAGTCTCTAAGTCCACCTCTGACATGTGTCTTATGTCCATGACTCTTATATGTATCGTCAACCCATATATATATATATATATATATATATATATATATATATATATATATATATATATATATATATATATATATATATATATATATATACTTTTTAAGGTGTTTATATATATATAACCCATATACATAGGACCAAGATGGTGGCGTGAACACATCGCGAGGCTCAGCGTCTCTCCAGTTTTTGCAATTTAGCAGTTTTATTCCTGCTCATATCGGGTCTGTTCGTAGAGAACAGCTTTAGCTTAACATCCTACACCCGACAGGAGCTTTTGGATATCGTTGAGAACTTTTCAAACAGTTTTATCACCGATCTTCGATTCATCCCTGAGGTCGCCAGGACACCCGAGGTTAAACACTCCATCCGGCCGTGCGGAAGTGTTCGCAGGCGGGGTCGAGATCATTAACAAAGGCGGGGGAAGCGTGGAGGTCTACGAGCTAAGCTAAAGGCTACACCATTCCGGCTCTCTTTACCCAGCATTTTCCTCGCCGATGTGCAGTCACTTGTTAACAAAATGGATGAATTACAACTGCGCATTACCGACAGAAAGAGACTTTACGACTGTAATGTTATGGTTTTCACAGACACATGGCAACACAGCGATATACCCAACAATGCTGTTGAACTAGCCGGGCGTTACATGCTACGGGCAGATAGGACAGCAGATGACTCCGGCAAGACAAGAGGCGGTGGATTGTACATTTATATCAACAAATCTTGGTGTACGAACACTGTCACTGTTGGGAGTCACTACTCAGCTTACCTAGAGTTTCTCATGGTTAAATGTAGACCTTTTTATCTGCCTCGGGAGTTCACTTCCACTATAATAACAGCAGTCTACATTCCACAGGATACTAATGCCAAGCTTGCTTTGAAAGAACTTCATGCAGCCATTAGTAAACAACAGGCTGCTCACCCGGAAGCTGCTTTTATTGTTGCAGGTGATTTTAATCACTGCAGACTGAAAACAGTGCTGCCAAAATTGAATTCCACCAGAGACAAAACTTTGGATCATGTTTACACAAACATTGATGGAGCTTACACAGCGACCACCCTCCCCTACCTCGGACAGTCTGATCACCTTTCATTGTTTCTCACACCCAAGTATTAACCCCTCATCAATCATGTGAAGCAATCAGTGAGGACCATCAAAGTGTGGCCAACTGAAGCAGACTCTTTACTTCAGGACAGATTCCAACACACGGACTGGAGTATGTTTGCTTCTCAGGCTGCCAATGGCTCTCATATGGACATTGATATTTTACCTCCTCCGTACTGGATTACATCAACAACAACATTGATGATGTAACAACAGAAAAACAAATCACAACATACCCTAATCAGAAGCCTTGGATGAACAAGGAGGTGCGACTTCTGCTGAAAGCCCACAACATCGCCTTCAGGTCAGATGACGCCAAGGCCTACAGTACATCCAGGGCTAACCTGAAGAAGGGCATCAAGAAGGCCAAGTACTTGTACAAGCTGAAGGTGGAGGAACACTTTTCTAACTCCGACCCTTGAAGCATGTGGCAGGCATGTGTACTATGAAAATGTCAGATGGCAGAGTTCAGTAAGGAGACAGCTGTAGGGGAAAAAGCTGTTAAGCTCTTAATCTTGTGAAAAATCTGTTTAAAAGGAGGTTAAACATTGTGTGGTCAGAGTGCGAGGAGTCCTTAATCCAGTTGCATAGAGAAATGTTAATTTCTAGGTCTCCAAGCTTTGTGGTCAGCTTAGAGGGAAAACGACAACGTACATAAGCTTTGTTATTGTCCAAGTCTGTGAGTGCAGAGTGGAGAACTGTGCATACCGCATCCTCTGTGCTCCTATTTCTGCGGTAGGCAAATTGGTGTGGGTCCAGTGTGGGTGGGAGGCAGTTTTTGAGATGTGATAGCACAAGTCACTTGAAGCACTTCATGATGATGGGTGTGAGTGCTACAGGGCGATAGTCGTTCAGGTACATTGGGGAGGAGTGTCTAAGCACTGGTTCAATGGATGTGAACATAAAGCATGTTGGCAGAGTTGGTTGGATGAGGGACAGATTGAAAATGTCTGTGAAGACCCCTGCAAGCTGCTCTGCACATGCCATAGATGAGGTTGAGGGGTTGGTGGTCTGCTGAGGGTGCGATTTCGGTTTCTGTTTCCTTGCTGTCTCTGTTGAAGCAAGCAAAAATGGCAATTTACCTCATTAAGAAAGTAAAACGTCCATTATGTTGTAGTGGACTTGTTTGACTTGGAGTCACTGATGATCTGGATGTCCTTCCACATGTGTTGGGGATCAGAGTTGGAAAAGTGTTCCACTACCTTCAGCTTGTAGCAGAACTTGACCTTCTCAATGCCCCTTTTTAAGTTAGCCCTGTTAAGTCAGGTCTGAGAGTCTGACCTGAAGCAAGTGTTGCAGGCTTTCAGCAGAAGTCGAATTTCCTTGTTCATCCATGGCTTCTGATTAGGGTATGTTGTTATTTGTTTTTCTGTTGTTACTTCGTGAATGGTGTTGTTGATGTTATCCAGTACGGACAAGGTTTATATAAAAAATGTCAGTATGAGAGCCATCGGCAGCCTGAGAAGCAAACATACTCCAGTCAGTGTTTTAAAATCTGTCCTGAAGTAAAGAGTCTACTTCAATTGGCCACACTGTGATGGTCCTCGATGATGGCTTCACATGATTCAAGAGGGTTTAATGCTTAGGGGTGAAAAACAAAGAAAGATCATCTGACTGTCCCAGGTAGGGGAGGGGTTCACCCTGTAAGTTCCATCGATGTTTGTGTAAACATGGTCCAAAGTTTTGTCCCTGGTGTGGCAGGAAACATGCTGGTGGAATTTGGGGAGCTCTGGTTTTAGTTTGAAGTGATTAAACACCTGCAACAATAAATGCAGCTTCCGGCTGAGCAGTCAGTTGTTTACTAATGGCTGCATGAAGTTAGTTCAACGCATTGCAGTTGAAAAATCTCTTACTGAGGGTGATGCGAAGTTGTCACTCGTTCATTTTGTTCACCAGTGAACGCACATTAGCAGGGAAAATTCTGGGCTGTATATGGTGAGAGGGGAGACATGCTCATGCCATGTAATGGCTTACGGCAATAGCGGAATCATATACTCACGCTGACGGATCGGCTTTTGATAATTGAGCCTGCTGCTGCGTGGGGAAAGACTGCGGCCTGATGCTCGGCGTGTGGAGAGGAGTATGGAGGCAGTGGAGTATGGAGCTCAGCTCAAACTTGATGCTGCGGCCTGCCAACCGTACGCCTTTCAGCAAGTAATCCTGGATAATATTAGGAGTTTAGTCACTGTGTGCGTCAAAGAGTTCTGGCTTGCTTTGTTAGCAGCATGGGCAGAAGAGTTGGCCTCTCATTTACACCCTTGGTGGTGATTGGGTGGAACAATCATCTTTCATGTGTTCAAAGAAAAATCAATTTAATGAAAAAAAATCATATTGTTCATGTGCATCAAACAATTACAATGATTTATACAAGACAAACTTCTTAAATCTCATGATTCATTTGGCTGTATTCTGCATAACTCAGACTTATGTTTGATGCTGTGTTTGAATTGACTTTTCTGTGCATGAGTCCATCATCATTTATAGATCAGCTCAAATAATTCTTTAATCTAGTTGATTTATTTTTCACGGCTCAATTTCGCTAAGATTAATGCCCGATTTAAACGAAGGTTATTGTTGAAGGACGGAGCAGTTCCCTCTAATGTTTATGGAACACAACCAGTAAGTTTAGTTTATTATTTCTGTTGATGCGTTTAAAAGTTTCTGTAACTTATAACACAATGCTGTTTAATTTTGTTAACTTGATGGTAATTAAAACGAATCTGACAAAAAGTGTAATTCAACTGGACAAAATCTATTGTTTGTGTTTATAATGATCACTTAAAATTATTTGTTGATTATATTTATTGTTTAATCTCATGCTAATTTAGATCCAGATAAAGGTTAGCTGCAGACATGCGAATCATTGTTCTATATGATTAAACACATACAAATGATCCTCTTCATCTATGTTCTGCATCTTTATTATTATCAATTTTAGCCAGAATGAAGCGCGGTATCAGTGTACAATAATTGAGCGTGTGCATCTCCTTGTTTTGGTAAGCTGTGTCACCTTTCCGTGCTATAAACACTAACTTCCCTGTCAAATCACAACACGGGAAGCACTGTCACAATCAGAACTTGTTTTTCTGCAGACGGGACTTTTATCAGAACCGGGAAGTTTTCAGCCGATCTCATGACAGGGCGACAGACAGACAGAAAAGTGAATTATGTGAAAAATATGGTTATATTTTTTAAGTGAAAAATGAACACATGATATATTGCACGATGTTAACACAATCAAATTTTAAAAAATCCCACAGATAATAGGACCTTTAAACACATACACTCCAGCAAAGGTTTTGCCCTGTCCATTCACCAAACTCTCAGTAAGAGGACATCAACATGTTTAACAAAGAGAAGTGTTTCAGGTATATTTATATTACAATAACCAATTACAATGAGAAATCTTTAGATTGGAAGAAGTTAATGGTAAACATGTTGCTAAATGGTGCTAAAATGTTTATTGTTTGTTCCAGATTCTTATAAAGCTAGAAAATTAAAAGAAGTCTGAGACTTAAGTAAAAGTGACAGCAGAAATATATGTTAAGACTCAAAGAATAAGCTCAAAACTGGTTTTAGCGTCTCCATTCCTTAAGCAGTTGAATGTTCGACCACACGGTTAAAAATGACCAACAATCAAGCGGCATAATAAAACCCTTCTCTGATAAATGAGACCAAATCACATTAGATCTAAACATTTCCAAACTTCCATCCAACAAATACAGAGTGGATTAAAAGAAGTTCTGCTGAACATTCCCAAAGTCATGAACAATTCCTTTATATATAATTAAATAAATGAACCAATGAAGCACAATGACTGTTATATTAATGATGAAATTGTTTCAAAGAGCATGCTCCATTGGTTTTACTGATAAGAATTATATTAATGATCAATTGTCTCTTTTAATATTAAAATAATCATCTTAAAAAATCCTATTTGTTGACTAAACAATCTCTTTTGACTATAATGTAATATATGATGACGATCAGTAGATCTCAGAAGATAGAGAGATGCACTGCCAAACTGTCATACTGGATCAACTATAGAAGAATCACATCTACTACCATCATTTGACTCCACGCTGCAGAAATTCATTCACATGTTTGTGTGTTCAACAGACTTCTCTCATGTTGAGTTCTGCTGTTTGTCCAGTAGGACATAGAAAACACATATTTTAGTTTATGACTTAAGGTTGTTGTTTGTTTTGTCTTTTGTAGTTCTTGAAGATGATTCATACAGTTGAGACATAATGCTATAAAACATCGAAAAACAAAGATCAGACATTAATATTCACTCATCCTATTTACTATGTACAGACATTATGTCAGAATGATGTTTATATTGATCATCTCTATACATTTTCATTTATTCATTTAGTGACACATGAGAATAATCTTGAAGTATTGCTAGAAATAACACATTTCATCAGTATCAGAGTAAAAGAACACTAGAAGAGAAGTTATGAAGAATGATTATAAACTCACTGTAGTTTCTGTAGTTTACAGTTTGGATCCTTCAGTAGATCTGAGATCAGCTTCACTCCCGAATCTCCTCCTTTATTATAGTTCAGATTCAGTTCTGTCAGATGTGAGTTTGTGTTTGATCTCAGAGCTGAAGCCAGAGCAACAAAACCTTCATCTCCAATCCTGCAATCACACAGACTGAAGAGAGAAGAAAAACTCCTGATACTTACAACAAATAATGTCATGAATTATCATTAGATGTGATTATTATCAACAGAACATTTACAGTCATAAAATAAACCAACTGAGACAATTAAAAATATTCAAAGCATCAGTTCACCGGACTCTGAACATACATTCATCTATTTACTTTGATGAACGTCTCCGGCAACAAATACTCATCTTAGTTCCCTGAAAGAGGGAATGAGACATTGTGTATGAGACTGAATGGGGTTCATGCTTGAGAACTTGTTATGTCTGAGCCTATTAAAAGGCCAATTATTTTGATGAATTAATCAATTTATGTCCCAACCCGGATGATTATAAGGGCCAAGCATGCTGCCAACAGCTTCAAGACATTGATATGCCAATGTAGTCGGGGACCACAACGAGCCCCAACCTGCCTGACTGGGACCCCCGCCCCTAAGAAGGCCACTGAGGACCAAGCGGCGAGAATACTCTAGCATCGGGAGGTGAATACGTCTGTTGCTAGTGTGCCATGCGCTCCTCTGAACCTAACTCTGTAGCAAAATCTGAAGTGGTCTCAAGTACAGCCATGGCTTAGAGCAAAGATGCAGTTGCCGCGTGGCTGTGTAGTATCTTGCACGTGGAAGGAGAAAACCTACACAACCTGGAGAGGAACTTTGGCTGATCACACCAGAAAGCTAAAGATTGCAGACATAGATGTGATGCAACTGCGCATTCTGCTTGAGGAAGGTTGAAATAGCCGTGTGCTGCACCTCCGTAGAGAGAAGTGAGTGGGATGAAACTGTTGTGATGGAGCAGGCCGATAGGGGTGCCTTCCTCATATTGGCGAGCTTCTCGTGCACTTCCAGGAAGAACAGTGTACGCCAGACAGACCTTGTGCTATAAAGACACGGGGGAGTTGCACGAGGGCAAAATCTGCTGTACCGCGTCATCACACCAGCAATACTGTGGGCACCAGACAGACATCTAGGTTCCAGATGAACAAAAGGTTAGGAATGATATCTTCCGTCCCTTTTTAACCCATCATCCAGGGCATGAATAAATTAATTTGCCAAATCAATTGGCGATTTCATTATGCTAAGACGTAACTGGTTCTCAAGCACGATCCCCTTTCAGTATAAAACACAGCGTTGAGAGACCGGCTCAAAGGGAACTATTTTATATGAACCTGATTCTTTTATAATTTACCTACGAAAACAGATTTTATCTCATGGCTTTAAGGACTTTCTTACTTTAATGTCTGCAGTTTACAGTTTGGATCCTTCAGTAGATCTGAGATCAGCTTCACTCCTGAATCTCCCGGATTATTATAGCTCAGATTCAGTTCTGTCAGATGTGAGTTTGTGTTTGATCTCAGCGCTGAAGCCAGAGCAACAAAACCTTCATCTCCAATCTTGCATTCACTCAGACTGAAGGGAGAAGAAAAACTCCTGACACTTATTACAAATAAAGTCATGAATTATGTTTAGATGCTTGTGATTATTTTAAAGATTATAAGGCATACTATAACAATTAAAAGCATCTGTTTAATGGATTCTGAGCAGACATTCATATATTTACCGAGCTGAACAACATTATATAAACATTATTCTAATGAACTCTTTTAAACACACTCAATGAATTTACATAAAACCAAATTAAATCTTATTGCTTTAAGGATTTCCTTACTTTAATGTCTTGAGTTTACAGTTTGGATCCTTCAGTAGATCTGAGATCAGCTTCATTCCTGAATCTCCTGCATTATTATATCTCAGATTCAGTTCTGTCAGATGTGAGTTTGTGTTTGATCTCAGAGCTGAAGCCAGAGCAACAAAATCTTGATCTCCAAAACTGCATTTACACAAACTGAAGAGAGAAGAAAAACTCCTGACACTTACAGCAAATAAAGTCAAGAATTATTATGAGATGTGTGTGATTATTCTCAACAGAACATATACAGTCATCAAATAAACCAACTGAGATATAATATAAAGATTTAAATCACCAGTTCACTGGTTTCTGAACAGACATTCATGTATTTATTAAGATAAACAACATATAATAAACATGATTCTCATGAACTTTTATAATTTACCTAAAAAACACATTTAATCTTATTACTTTAGGATGTTCTTACTTTAATGTCTTGAGTTTACAGATTGGATTCTTCAGTCCATCAGAGATCAGCTTCACTCCTAAATCCTGAAGATTATTGATACTCAGGTTCAGTTCTGTCAGACTTGAGGAGTTGGATGTGAGAACTGAGACCAGTGCTGAACAACTTTTCTCTGTCAGATAACACCTTCTCAGTCTGAGAGAGAAATAACAAAGGAACAGTGTGTTAAACTACAACTTTTAGAGTCACTCACAGTCAGATAGAAAGAAAACAGGTGTAAATTAATTGAAAATTAAACATAAATTCACACAATAATAGAAAAAAGGTGAAACTATCTGAAGAGTTATTTAAAGACTTTATTTTTTTGAACCTGAGAATTCTGATTGGTTTGTGCTTAGAGTTTGTGACTAGAGTTGCAAAAGTAACGGAAGTTAAAAACTTTCATAGAAATGAATCGCAATAAACTGAATCTTCAGAAACTGTTGGTCAGAGTTTAACAGGGACCTTTTTAGACCAAGATTGCGGCACAAACACAGTGCGAGGCTCAGTGTCTCTCCAGTTTTTGTAATGTAGCAGTATTATTCCTCCTCATTTTGTACAGAATAGCTCTGGTTTAACATCCTACACCCGACAGGAGCTTTTCGATATCGGTGGGTTTAATCAAACAGTTTTAACGCCGATCTTTGACTAATCCATGAGATCCCCAGGACATCCGAGGCTAAACACTCGACCCGGCCGGGCGGAAATGCTCGCTGGCATAAAAAAAGGCAGGGGAAGCGCGGAGGTCTAAGGGCTAAGCTAAAGGCTCTCTTAACCCAGCATCTTCCTTGCAAATGTACGATCACTGGTGAACAAAATAGACGAGTTACGACTTCGCATCACCAACAGTAAGAGATTTTTCAACTTCAATGTTGTGGTTTTCACAGAAACATGGCTACACAGTGATATACCCAGAAATATATTAAAGATGCTATTGAGCTAGCCGAACGCTTCATGATCCGGGCAGATAGAACAGCAGAGGACTCCTGCAAGACAAGAGGCGGTGGATTGCGCATTTATGTCAACGAAGCTTGGTGTACAAACACTGTCACTGCTGGAGAGACTGCTCAGCTAACCTAGAGTTCTAATGGTTATATGGAGACCCTTTATCTGCTGCGGGAGTTCACTTTCACCATAATAACAGCAGTCTACATTCAACCGGATGCTAATGCCAAGCTTGCTTTGAAAGAACTTCATGCAGCCATTAGTAAACAACAGACTACTCATCCGGAAGCTGCTTTTATTGTTGCGGTTGATTTTATTCACTGCAAACTAAAACAAGTGCTCCCTAAATTCCACCAGCATGTTTCCTTCCGTACCATGGGAGACAAAACTTTGGACCATGTTTACACAAACATTGATGGAACTTACACTGCGACCACCCTACCCCACCTCGGACAGTCAGATCACCTTTCTTTGTTTCTCACACCTAAGTACTCACCCCTCATCAAACATGTGAAGCCATCACTGAGTACCATCAAAGTTTTGCCAACTGAAGCCGACTCTTTACTTAAGGACAGATTTCCACACACTGACTGGAGTGTGTTTGCTTCTCAGGCTGCCAATGGCTCTCATATGGACATTGATATTTTACCTCCTCCGTACTGGACTACATCAACAACACCATTGATGATGTAACGACCGAATAACAAAAAGCAAAATACCCTAATCAGAAGCCATGGATTAACAAAGAGGTGCGACTTCTGCTAAAAGCCTGCAACACTGCCTTCAGGTCATATGACTCTAAGGCCTCCAGTAAACCAAGGGCTAACTGGAAAAGGGGCATCAAGAAGGCTACATACTGCTACAAGCTGGAGGTAGATGAACACTTCTTTAACTCTAACACCAGACACATGTGTCATGGCATCCAGACCATGACTGACTACAAGTCCAGCAACACCACCACAATGGTCACGGACATTCCTTCCTGAACGAGATAAATGACTTGTATGCTTGTTTCAACAGCGACAGCATGGGGACATCCACCAAAATCCCACCCTCAGCAGTCACCAATCTCAGCAAAGCTGCTGGCCCGGATGATATTCCTGGACGTGTTCTAGCAAATCTCAAAGGGAGGCATCCCACCTACACTGGACCCACACCAATTTGTCTACCGCAGAAATAGGAGCACAGAGGATGCAGTATATACAGTTCAGCACTCTGCACTCATACACTTGGACAATAACAACACTTATGTACGGATGTTGTTTGTTGACCTAAGTTCAGCATTTAACACCGTTACCCCCTCCATGCTGACTGCTAAACTTGGAGACCTGGACATTAACACCTCTTTCTGCAGCTGGATTATGGGCTTTCTGACCAACAAGCCTCAGCATCTTAGGTCAGACCACACCCATTTCACCACCATCACACTTAACTCCGGCGTACCACAGGGCTGCGTGCTGAGCCCATTCCTCCACTCCCTTAACACCCATGCCTGCAAGCCCGTGCATGGATCCAACTCCATCATTAAGTTTGCAGACAACACTACGGTGATAGGCCTCATCAGTGACAATGGTGAGACTGCCTACAGGGAAGAGGTACAGCACCTGGCCACATGGTGCGCTGACAATTATCTGCTCCTGACCACTAATAAGACCAAGGAGCTCATTATGGACTTCAGGAAGCAGAAAGGACACACGCATGACCCAATCCACATTAACCGTGATGGCTGTTGAGCGTGTCTCCAGCTTCACGCTCCTGGGACCTGTCCTGGAACACTTACAACTCCAGCCTGGTCAAGAAGGCTCACCAGCGGCTCTTCTTTCTCAGGACACTGAAGAAGAACCAACTGTCTAAAACCATTCTAGTGAACTTCTACAGGTGTGCGATCGAGAGCATCCTGACCAGCTGAATCAAAGCCTGGTATGGGAACTGCACAGCAGCTGACCGTAAAGTACTGCAGAGGGTGGTGATAACTGCCCAACGCATCACAGGGACAACACTTCCAGCTATTGCGGACAACCAGAGGAAATGCTCTCTTCATCGAGCTCATGTAACTGGTGCTATAGGACCCGCTTAGTAGAGGATTTTTATGCTACCTTGGAAGTCTTAAGGAGGAAAGGAGCTTGGTCCCCCCCACAGTGCTTTGAGTCTCAGTGTATAGGCAATGTTTACGTGGTACCTTAGCCTGTTGTATTATATACCAGAAGGGACCAGAGGAGGAGGCTTCAGGTAAGTTTACGGAAACATGTACCAATTTGGTGGCTGCCGGAAGTGTAAGTATGCTAGGCAATATAACAATACCGGTACCTAATAGAGAAAAATGGCGAAGCTCTTACACAGCGCGCACCGGAGGGTTTCCTAAAAACAAAAATCAAACTTAGGTTGTGGAAAACCTCTTCAAAAATACAAAAAAACACTCTGAGAAGCAAAAAGGCCAAATGTTGTGACAAAACTCACTTTCAGTTCATTTACAACTTTTCGTGCACTAACAAGTGCACTTGCTTGAAGAGCAGGAAAAAAAGATTTACTCTTCTCAATCAAAAGCGCAGCACATTAATGACTTCAACACGCAGAAAAACTCTCAAAAATACATAAAGTACGAAAGATGCGAAACAGCAATGCTCAGTGAAACTCACGGCCCTGCTCTCAGCCGGTCTCTCTCACTCTGGTAGACGACGCAATCAGACGAAGGTCTGTACATGCTTCGTTTCCAGTCTTCCAAACTGCGTGTTTCTTTTCCGATGATTTCTCAGACAGCAAACATGACGTGTTTCTCTCTCGCAACGGCCGCGCTAACCATAGACTGTTTACCCTCCTGCCCTCCGGGAGGCCCCCCAGCAGACAGCTTTTTTCTCTACAGCTTTATCCTTACTGAACTCTTCCCTCTGACACACCTCAACACACCCCAACACACCCCTCACCACACACACTGACTCCTTCCCCTCTTCAACACTACACCTGCTTATTACTTATTTATTTAAAACTCTCCACTCTCCAAGCCCAACAAGTGCCTTCAGTTTGGACCAGCCTATTCTCACGTTGTCCTGAGACCCCGGCCTACATGCTACATGCACAAGATCCCTAACACTCCCTTCCGGGATCATGTAGTGAGCCTGCAGGTGCTCCCCACTGGGGAGGAAGACCCAACCCCTTTAGTGCTGTGACAAGAACGCATCCTGCGCCTTTATTTGGACACACACAGAGCTTCATAGATTCTGAGCAGCTCTTTGTCTGTTATGAAGGTCAGCACAGAGGAGGGCTGTCTCTAAACAGAGACTGGTGCACTGGATTGTGGATGCCGATGATAAGGGCCTCTCACATTTTTTATCCCGAAGGGGTCGACAAATGCGGCGGCGCGTTTTAAATCATGTTTTAATAACTGTGAAAAGGGAGAAAATATATAATAAAAAAAAAACATTTTTCATCATACAGATACAATCAATACATCATTAGAAGCTGTAAAGGGTCTTCTTTTACATCAATACAGCCAGAATAATATTAAAACTTGTTCTTTGTAAATAAAGAAAACAGAAAGAGAGTATTTTTCCCTTTCGGTCTGTCAAGTTTGATCACAAACATGTATATAAAGCAACATGAATCAAAGTGAATACTTGTATCACATAAATATTAAATATATGTATGGAAAGCTTAAAATGTCTACTTTTAAATAAGCCAGTTCAAATTGAAAACAAATAATTTATTTTAATATAATGTAATGAGCATGATTTGTCTCGTATCAGCTCATTATATTTAATGTGATCCCGCCTCTCAGCGAGTGAGCACTTTTCCTATTTAAATGATCAGAGGTCAGACACGTCATCATGTTCACACCCCCAAAATTCTGACATAAAACATCAAACTTTATTATAGAATTTATATAACTTTATCCACTCGTTTTTAATGATGGATGACAACAGGATTGAAAAAACCTTAGCTTAATCTGGACAGTGAGGAATATTTTATCTTTATATCACAAAAACAACAGGATTCAGATGACGAAACTTTACAGAACATTTGGACCCAGATGAAGATTTAATTATTTTTACCTTTATTTCTATTGCCTTTATGTTTTTAAGTATATTGTTCTGAATTATGTCTTGTTGTTTGTATGATCGTATGATTATGTTGTGCAGTGTTTTTATTCAGAGTTTGGTGTAACTATTTGTTATCAAAGGGCTCAACATTTAGCCTTTATGATCTCATGCACGCTGTTATAAAACACACGATAAATGACACAATATAACAATATAGTTTATTATGGCACATATTATTGATAGTAAGTGATGTTTGTTACAATCCTGATGTTTATTGTGTATAAGGTTGATGTTTGCTGGACTTTGAAAGAGTTTTTGGTGATAGCATTGGGCACTAATGCTTGCATGCTAGCTAAACTGATAATGATAAACTGTGTTTGTTCATCTTTACAATTTATTTGCTGTAATACCTCTGTATTATTATATTTGGTATTATTTGTATGTATCTGTATTTCAAATGTATATATCCAGTATCAGTGAACATCAAAATACAATAACATTGTTTCCCTTTCTGTCGGTCTCTCGACGTTGGTTGAGAACCAATCGACTCTGACTATACAGGTAAATGAAATTTGCCGAATGAAATTCATGCCCAGGACATACGGAATGAAACGGGAGACGGCGTGCTCATTCATCACCTTTTGTTCTTCGGAACCTGGCATATAACTTTGAGTCTGATGCAAATCGACTTCTGGCGACCAGCTCTTTCCTGCTGGTGTCACGACGTGTTTGCAGCGGTTGTCCATCTTCAGCGGCTCCCCTGGTCGTTTCAGCAGAAGACAGAGAGTGTCTTCTCTTTTCATTAAAAGAGCAATTTCTAGCAGCGTGTTGCCTCATGGCGCACAGCTGCTCTCTTGGTTGTGGCAAATTCCTCCCAGACGGGGACACCCATGATGCTTGCCTTATGTGTTTGGGTCTCCAGCACACTGAGGCAGCGTTCATGGGACCGACCTGCCCGCACTGCGAGCAGGTGTCGATTAAGACTCGGAAATCAAGCCGCCACTTCGTCAGCTCCCTTTGGTTTGCTGGCTGCGGCTACGGCACGGTCAATAGCCTCGGTGAGCGGCGTCGGTGATTACGAGGGCTCTATGGATGTCACCCCGTCAGTGTCTGGCTCGCGGAACATCTATACCTCGGCATGCTCGTCTGCCCCGTCGGTCTCTCGCTCCCTTCAGGGATGAGGATATCGGTCGCAGCATTGGTGGGTGACCTGCTAGTCTCGGATCCAGAGGGCATCCTGGAGCCTCCGGCGGGTAAGTCTCAGGATGATCTGGATCCTGAGATGGCGGCCATGCTTTCCCAGGCTGCTACTGCAGTCAGACACACTCTCAAGCAGATGGTGTGCTACACTGAAGCCCCCACAAGCAGGTAAGTACTTGGGACAGCAAGCTCCTAGAGGATCCGTCCTCAAGCAAAGCAGCCATCCCGAGAGCCACAGAACCCCCCTCCATGGGGGTGGTGAGGGAGATCGTTCCTCTGGTCCCGCTTGCCCAACGACTGCACGCATGGTCCATGCTCGGCAGACCGGGACGGTGAATAGACAGAAAGATTCGTCTCGGCAATGCAATCCAGTTCGCCAAACACGCTCCCAAGATTCGGGGAATTCTTTACACCTCGGTACGACGGAAGGATTCAGTCGTCCTTCAAAAGTCCTGCCCTTCGGTCTGTCCCTATCTCCCCGCATCTTCACGAATGTTGCGGAAGCCGCACTATCCCCCTCAAAGAGTGGGGAGAGCGGGTACTAAAATGTACACATAGGGACGTGGTGCTCCCACACCTAAGCCGACTGGGTTAAGAGGTCAACCGAGAAAAGAGCAAGCTCTCCTCAAAGAGCATCTCTTATCTTGGTATGGAAATAGACTCTGTCACCAGGTTTGCATGACTCATGGACGAGCGTGCCAAAGTCTTGCTCCTGGGGCATCTGGCATCCACGACTGGAGTGATCCCACTTGGGTTGATGCACATGCGACCACTTCAGCATTGGCTTCAGAGTCGGGTTCCGAGGAGCGTGCAGCGCACAGGCACCAGGCGGATTGCCATCACGCCTCAGTGTTGGAGCACACTAGCCACATGGTCCTCCAGGACCTTTTTACGAGCGGCAGTGTCCCTCGCACAGGTTTCGAGGCGCATTGTGGTGACAACAGATGCCTCCCTGTTTGGCTGGGGAGCAGTGTGCAATGGGCATACAGTTACAGGTCGATGGACTTTACTGGCATGTCAATTGCCTGGATTTGTTAGCGGTCATGCTCGCCCTCAGGAGATTTCTACCTCTAGTGAGGGGTAAGCATGTGCTGATACGCTTGGCGGGGTACGTTCGCACCGAATGTCACAACTTGCCCGATGCCTCCTCTTCTGGAGTCAGCAGAGGACAAGATCCCTGCGGGCCGTATTTCTCCCAGGCTACCTGAATCAAACATCTGACGCGCGCTCTCATCAGATGCCGCCTCGCGGAGAATGTCGACTATATCTTGGGACGATCCGGCTAATATGGGAACAGTTTGGCCAGGCACAGGTGGACCTGTTTGCCTCGCCAGGCAACACCCATTGCCCCCTGTGGTACTCCTTGACCGAGACCTCTGGGATCTCCATGTCTGAGTTACCTTCGGCGGTGGCGGATACAATCGTTCAGGCAAGAGCACCATCCACACGGTGTTTGTATGCCGCGAAGTGGGGCATCTTCTTTGGGTTGGTGCGTGCGTGTGTGTGTGTGTGTGTGTGTGTGTAATGATGTATTAAAGAGATAATAGTTTCACTCACTGTAATGTCTTCAGTTTACAGTTTGAATTCTTCAGTCCATCAGAGAGCAGCTTCACTCCTGAATCCTGAAGATTATTTTCATTAAGGTCCAGTTCTGTCAGACTTGAGGAGTTTGATGTGAGAACAGAGACAAGTGCTGAACAAATTTTCTCTGTCAGATTACAGTAACCCAGACTGGGAGAGAAATAACAAGAGAACAATGTGTTAAACTACAACTTTTAGTGTCACTCACAGTCAGAGAGAAAGAAAACATGTTGAAATGAAGAATGAGAATCAGCTGGTGTGAATGAAGATGAAAAACATGAGATGAGTCTATTCAAATTAGCAGAAGTTTGACTTTAACACCCATATAGTCACAGTTCTCTTCTGGAACTCTCAACAGAAGATCAGACTGAAACTCTCTGCTTTTATTATTATTATCTTAAATCATTTCTTTCTAAAACACTTTGACTTTAAACTCATTCTGTACTATTACTGTATACATCCATAAAGAAGTGTTTGTTTCATATAATATTTATACTTCTGCTCTGGATCACACAGCAGCTTCTATCTTAAACTTGGAAATTAATCCTAATTTCAGGATTAAATGACTCACTCAGCGTTTCTGGATGCTTTGACCACAGGCAGCAGCTTCAAAAGACATTCCTCAGATCGATTATATTTCGCCAGTATAAACTCATCCAGATTCTGTTCAGAGTTCAGTAACACAAACACCAGAGCTGACCACTGAGCAGAAGACAGACTGACACTAGAGAAACACCTGTATTTTCTGTTCAGGTAGGTCTGGATCTCATTGACTAGAGAATGATCATTGAGTTCATTCAGACAGTGGAACAGATTGATGGATTTCTCTAGAGAAGGATTCTCTGTGATTTTCAACTTAATATACTCTTTAACAATTTGTTGTGTGCTGTCAGAGTTTCTTCCTATCTGTGTTAGAAACTCTTTTAAGATTGTCTGATTGGACTCCAGTGAGAGACCAAGAAGGAATCGCAGGTAAAGGTCCAGATGTCCGTTCTCACTCTGTAAAGCCTTGTCCACTTCACTCTTCAGTACATCACTCATAGTAGATGATCCTGATGATGTTTGTGGAGAGAATGTGAGAAACACAAATAAAGCAGCGAGAAACTCCTGAACGCTCAGGTGCACAAAGCTGTAGACCTTCCCCAGGTTCAGTCCAAACTCCTGTCTGAAGATCTGAGTACAAACTCCTGAGTACAGCGACGCTTCTCTGACATCAATGTCACACTCTCTCAGATCGTCCTCATAGAAGATCAGGTTCCCTTTCTCCAGCTGTTGAAAAGCCAAACGTCCCAGTGACACAAGACTCTTTCTAGACTGCTGAACATCCACCTCACATTTCCCATCATACTTCTGACCCTTCACTTTGATGTGAAACATCAGAAATTGTGTGAACATTTGAGTGAGAGTCTTGGGGATTGGTGCTTGACTCTCTGCTTCACTCAACATTCTCTCTAGAACAGCGGCTGAAATCCAACAGAAGACTGGGATGTGACACATGATGTACAGACTCCTGGATGATTTCATGTGTTTGATGATTCTAGTGGCCAAACTCGCATCTTTGATTCTCTTTCTGAAATACTCGTCCTTCTGAGGGTCATTGAAGCCTCGTACATCTGTGAGCTGGTTGACAAACTCAGGAGGAATCTGATTGGCTGCTGCTGGTCGAGAGGTGATCCAGATCAGAGCAGAAGGAAGCAGATTCCCCTTCATGAGGTTTGTCAGCAGCACATCCACTGAAGCTGTTTCTGTCACATCAAACAAACTCGGATTGTTGGAGAAATCCAGAGGAAGACGACACTCATCCAGACCGTCAAAGATAAACACAACTTTGTAGACATCAAAGTCTCTTGATGTCAGTCGTGTTGTATCTGTGAAAAAGTGATGAAGAAGATTCATCAGACTGATGTTTGTGTTCTTCATCAGATTCAGCTCTCTGAAAGGAAGTGGAAATATGAAGTGAAGATCTTGATTTGCTTTTCCCTCAGTCCAGTCCATAATGAACTTCTGCACAGAGACTGTTTTTCCAATTCCAGCGACTCCTTTAGTCAGCACAGTTCTGATGTGTTTGTCATGTCCAGGTAAGGCTTTAAAGATGTCGTTACATTTGATGGGTGTCTCGTCTATCTTTGCTTTATTGGACGTTGTCTCAATCTGTCTCACTTCATGTTCATAATTGATCTCTTCACCCCCCTCCCTCTGTGATGTAGAGCTCTGTGTAGATGTCATTCACAAGTGTTGAGCGTCCTTGACTTGATATTCCTTCATTCATTGTCTGGAATTTCTGCTTTAGTCTAGATTTGTGTTTTTTCACACATGAAGGTGCGAATTCTGTTGTGCAAAAGAAGAGAAATGGATCTGAATCTCTGAAAGATGTGAAATGAAAGTAAATGAAGGTGATTGACAGGAATGAGTTCATTACTTGTCACTTACTGTTCTGTAGTTTCTCAGCGAGGTCTGTCTGCTTCATCTTCTTCAGGACGTGCAGTGTGATCTTCAGAAGCTCCTCTCTGACTCTCATCTGATCTTCATCCTCTTCCTCCTCTCTCTCAGAGCATTCTGGGTAATCTGAGCTCAGGAGATTCTTGAAGTTCTTCAGCTCTTTCTTCATCAGAGAGATGATTTTGTGTTCAAGCTCCTGAAATCGTTGTTTAAACACACACACTTTTATTCAAGTGCCGAAAACACCTTTATCTGTAGATTATTATATGAATCTAGAGAGATGATTTCTTATATTTGATTGGTCTCAGATATAAAAATGTCTCTAATGGAGAATAAATGTGTTTAATGGAGAGTGAAATACTGTAAGAATTTTCTGTTTTGAGGCAGAATTTTTCCTTTAGTTTCCATCTCTACACCAGATGTCAAAATAACTTCTGAACACATGAAACATTATGTTCTGCTTTACTTGTTGTGTTTATCTGAATATACATAATTTGCTACTGGAGTCTGAGCATTACAATGTAGTTACTTATTTTTCTTAACTTATGATCTTCTGATCTGCATTTTTAGATTTCAATTCTTCCCTGAATTTCATCTCCTGAGAATATTTAACCTTGACTGTGTCTGATGTTTAATATATGTTATTGTTTATTATAAGACATTCAGATTAGACCTCTTGATGTGTTCAAAGAACAGCTTGTTGAAATGAGGAACGTTGAATAAAAGAAACATGTAATCCTTCTAACACACAAGCCTACCTGGAAAACAGAATCCATGTGCTTCCCTTTGAACGACTTTGATCCATCTGTTGTGTTTCTGTAACTGAAGAAAACATTGAATATGTATTTATCTGTAACATGTAATACACAACAGTAAACACATGAATGAATGTTTGTGTGTTTGTTCTCACCTCACATCTGCACCAGAGTCTTCTGAACTGAAGTTAAATGGACGATCCATTGACCAATCACTCTTCATAGACACAGAGCTGAATTCAGCAGATTCTTTATCAATCAAACTAAAACACAACAACAATTAAACACTGTTTCATCCAAAACTATACTCTTACAGCACTGACACATAGTATATTATACAAAGAATGATCAACTTCTGTTTGAATCATATTAATATAAGATTGTGTCACCTGTTCATTGTGTTTGTGTGTGTGTGTGTGTGTGTTCAGATGTTGATGTTCTATCTGTAAAGAAAGTGAACACACACACACATGACTCTTCAGATGAAAGCAGCAGAAGTCTCAGGGTTTATTTCTGATGGGTTTACTGCTGATATATTAAACACACATTATTGTGAAAGAACTTCAGATGATGTTTGTCTGTCATGTGACAACTATTGTTCTCTCTCTCTCTCTCTCTCTCTCTCTCTCTCTCTCTCTCTCTCTCTCTCTCTCTCTCTCTCTCTCTCTCTCTCTCTCTCTCTCTCTCTCTCTCTCTCTCTCTCTCTCTCTCTCTCTCTCTCTCTCTCTCTCTCTGGTCTCTCTCTCTGGTCTCTCTCTCTCTCTGGTCTCTCTCTCTCTCTGGTCTCTCTCTCTCTCTGGTCTCTCTCTCTGGTCTCTCTCTCTCTCTGGTCTCTCTCTCTCTCTGGTCTCTCTCTCTCTCTGGTCTCTGGTCTCTCTCTGGTCTCTCTCTGGTCTCTCTCTGGTCTCTCTCTCTCTCACTCTCTCTCTCACTCTCTCTCTCACTCTCTCTCTGGTCTCTCTCTGGTCTCTCTCTGGTCTCTCTCTGGTCTCTCTCTGGTCTCTCTCTGGTCTCTCTCTCTCTCTCTCTGGTCTGTCTCTCTCTGGTCTCTCTCTCTCTCTCTCTGGTCTCTCTCTCTCTCTGGTCTCTCTCTCTCTCTCTCTGGTCTCTCTCTCTCTCTGGTCTCTCTCTCTCTCTGGTCTCTCTCTCTCTCTGGTCTCTCTCTCTCTCTGGTCTCTCTCTCTCTCTGGTCTCTCTCTCTCTCTCTGGTCTCTCTCTCTCTCTGGTCCCTCTCTCTCTGGTCCCTCTGGTCCCTCTCTCTCTGGTCCCTCTGGTCTCTCTCTCTCTGGTCCCTCTGGTCTCTCTCTCTCTGGTCCCTCTGGTCTCTCTCTCTCTGGTCCCTCTGGTCTCTCTCTCTCTGGTCCCTCTGGTCTCTCTCTCTCTGGTCCCTCTGGTCTCTCTCTCTCTGGTCCCTCTGGTCTCTCTCTCTCTGGTCCCTCTGGTCTCTCTCTCTCTGGTCCTCTGGTCTCTCTCTCTCTGGTCCCTCTGGTCTCTCTCTCTCTGGTCCCTCTGGTCTCTCTCTCTGGTCTCTCTCTGGTCTCTCTCTGGTCTCTCTCTGGTCTCTCTCTCTGGTCTCTCTCTGGTCTCTCTCTGGTCTCTCTCTCTGGTCTCTCTCTGGTCTCTCTCTCTGGTCTCTCTCTGGTCTCTCTCTCTGGTCTCTCTCTCTGGTCTCTCTCTCTGGTCTCTCTCTGGTCTCTCTCTCTGGTCTCTCTCTCTGGTCTCTCTCTCTCTGGTCTCTCTCTCTGGTCTCTCTCTCTCTCTGGTCTCTCTCTCTCTCTGGTCTCTCTCTCTCTCTGGTCTCTCTCTCTCTCTGGTCTCTCTCTCTCTCTGGTCTCTCTCTCTCTCTGGTCTCTCTCTCTCTCTGGTCTCTCTCTCTCTCTGGTCTCTCTCTCTCTCTGGTCTCTCTCTCTCTCTGGTCTCTCTCTCGTCTCTCTGGTCTCTCTCTCTCTCTGGTCTCTCTCTCTCTCTGGTCTCTCTCTCTGGTCTCTCTCTGTCTCTCTCTCTCTGGTCTCTCTCTCGTC
>CM065654.1:5155661-5175957 GCA_033220385.1 Triplophysa yarkandensis
ACAGGTGACGTTCACAAAGAGAAAATTTGGACTGATGAAGAAAGCGTACGAGCTGAGTGTTCTGTGTGACTGTGAGATCGCTCTCATCATTTTCAACAGCACTAATAAACTCTTCCAGTACGCCAGCACTGACATGGACAAAGTTCTTCTGAAATATACCGAGTACAATGAACCCCACGAGAGTCGGACCAATTCTGATATTGTGGAGGTGAGTTTGCCTTTGCTGTGACACTACCTTTAGAATATCCCTAAAAACGACACCATTACTATAGTAAAACCATGGAAAATGCGTAAAGAATGGGCGATCCGATGTTGGTCAATAGAATGATGGATAGTTTGTTGTAGTTTGAGGGTAATGATTCTCAGACGTTGATGATGATGGGATGAAAGGATGACGACTTTACGGTATATCCCTCAGAGCCTTGTTACACAACAGGTTTAAGTCAGCTGTCAGGTGGTCTTTACTGACATTTCACATCTTGCTCAGGTCAAGCTGATCTGAAAACAGCAGAAATCAAACGTGATGCTGATCTCAGATCAGAACCACCTGACTCTGAGAAGCAGCAGGCTTTCACAGGGAAGACGGATCTCTTAGGTTTCCCACCCCACATGCATGAAGGGCCATGACGCTCCCAATGGGAGCAGTGGGAAAAATATTTCCCTGGAAAAGTCCCTGATTCTGAAAAAACACTGAGAAAAGTCCATTGACTTGTGATAGGAGCCTGACGGTGCCACTAAGACAAACTCTCTCAACAGACGAGAGAAACAAACACTGAAGATGAAAAGATAACCTTACAGATGTGTGATTCTCAAACAGAGAGACTCAAGATCTGTTCAAGGTACTTTATAGTTCAGAAAATCTCATCATCTATTCAAAACTTGGTTTACAGAGTTGTTCTGTAGTGGAACACAAAAGAAGATATTTTTAGAAATGCCTCAGTAGTTTTGTGTGGAAGTGAAGTCAATAAAGTTCAGTGTGATCAACACTCTTCAAAATGTCTTCTTTTGTGTTTTGGGTGAACTCTTAAATACAGAATTTTTTCTAGAAGGAGTAGAAGTATTGAAATATGGTTGTGGAGAGGTCGAATTTGGCTGTGCAGTATTTCTGATCTCTTTATGTTTTCTTGTGTGTTAAACGTGCCAGTCGTGATGTTAACACATGTGTTACATGCGTGACTTTGAGGTCAAGTTTAGCTGGGATGAGACCGGCGTGTGTCTCACCTCATGAGCGGCTCCTGCCAAACCAGTGACTTTAATCCCATTTACTCGATTAGCGTAATTTGAACACACCCCTTATAATCCTATAGCCCAATCACCCCCTCCCACACACACACGGACGCACGCGCGCACACACACACACACACACACACACACACACACACACGACATGACGACAGATGGATAGAGAATGTTAATGATGTTAATGAACACAGGATTGAAGAAAGCTGTTTGACCTCTTAAGACGTCAGAGTTCAGTCTCACACACCTCACAGAGATGAACAAAAACATCAAGAACATACAGTTTGTCTATTCATGTCAGCACATTCTTGGTTTTCAGAGGTCACCTGCAGGTCATTGTCACATGTATTCATTCATATTAATGACTGGACGTATTGGAATATATATATATATATATTATTTAAATATATTTAAATACTATCTTTGTAGTTAACTTCAGCGAGGATAGTGTGCTGTGTATACTCTTTAGTTTGCAGGATCAGTCTTGTTCTGAATATTGACGATGATTGACAGATTACACGTCTGATTCAGATTAGTTGAGTTTGTATGGCTCAATGTTAAATATCAAAGTCATCACAGCATCATGAAGCTTATTTAATTATTTTATACTATCTCATTTTATATATGAGAAGCTTGTTGTTCGTATTACAGATGTGAAGTGTGAAAATGTGAAAAAAGAAGTAAGAGAACGTAAAGACGGGCGATAAAGATTCATCAGGTCAGGAATGTCAGTGGATAAAGAGATCTTTGTGCAGTCTGTAAGGGGTTAACACGAGTTTACTGCTTCAGCGTGTTGTATTTTGCTCTCTTGGCCCGAGACTTGTAGTTATTTATAAGACTTTCACATTCTTTACCTCGCTGCCCCTTTTCCGTTCTCCGTCCCGGGCAGCTGAGGTTCTCAGAGCTCATGAAATGAGGAGCAGACGCCTGACTTGTGTGCCAGACCCCCTCCCAGCTCCATGGCTTTGTGAGTTTTATGTGATCCCTCCCCACTAAATGCCTAAAAAAATGGTAGTTTACTAAAAATAGAAAGCAGCACGTCTAAAAATAGCATCAGTCCGCCAGCCGAGCCAAAGAAAATGGAGAAGAATAGGCGTAGAGACAGAGAGTGAGAGAGAGAGAGAGAGAGAGACCAGAGAGAGAGAGACCAGAGAGTGAGAGAGAGAGAGAGAGAGAGACCAGAGAGAGAGAGAGAGACCAGAGAGAGACCAGAGAGAGAGAGACCAGAGAGAGAGAGAGAGACCAGAGAGAGAGACCAGAGAGAGAGAGACCAGAGAGAGAGAGAGAGAGAGAGACCAGAGAGAGAGACCAGAGAGACCAGAGAGAGAGACCAGAGAGAGAGAGAGAGAGAGAGACCAGAGAGAGAGAGAGAGAGAGAGACCAGAGAGAGAGAGACCAGAGAGAGAGACCAGAGTGAGAGAGACCAGAGAGAGACCAGAGAGAGAGAGAGAGAGACCAGAGAGAGAGAGAAACTAGAGAGAGAGAGAGACCAGAGAGAGAGACCAGAGAGAGAGAGACCAGAGAGAGACCAGAGAGAGAGAGAGAGAGACCAGAGAGAGAGAGAAACTAGAGAGAGAGAGAGATCAGAGAGAGAGAGAGAGAGAGAGACCAGAGAGAGAGACCAGAGTGAGAGAGACCAGAGAGAGAGAGAGAGAGACCAGAGAGAGAGAGAAACTAGAGAGAGAGAGAGACCAGAGAGAGAGACCAGAGAGAGAGAGAGAGAGACCAGAGAGAGACCAGAGAGAGAGAGAGAGAGAGAGAGAGACCAGAGAGAGAGACCCGAGAGAGAGAGAGACCAGAGAGAGAGACCAGAGAGAGAGAGAGACCAGAGAGAGAGACCAGAGAGAGAGACCAGAGAGAGACCAGAGAGGGAGACCAGAGAGAGAGAGAGAGAGAGAGAGAGACCAGAGAGAGAGACCAGAGAGAGAGAGAGACCAGAGAGAGAGACCAGAGAGAGAGAGAGAGAGAGAGAGAGACCAGAGAGAGAGACCAGAGAGAGAGACCAGAGAGAGACCAGAGAGGGAGACCAGAGAGAGAGACCAGAGAGAGAGAGAGAGAGAGAGAGAGAGAGACCAGAGAGAGAGAGAGAGAGAGAGAGAGAGAGAGAGAGAGAGAGAGACCAGAGAGAGAGAGAGAGAGAGAGAGAGAGACCAGAGAGAGAGACCAGAGAGAGAGACCAGAGAGAGAGACCAGAGAGAGAGAGACCAGAGAGAGAGAGACCAGAGAGAGAGAGAGAGAGAGAATGAAAGATGTATTTTCAAGGCTGTGAGAGAAGTAATGAAGAGTTACGTGACTTCTCTCCTCATTCTCGTGAGTTTGTATCTTCCATCTGTTCAGCTATGTAAACTTGAAACACAGTGTGATATTTGAGCGTTTGGTGACCTCAGCCCACATCTCAGGTCATTGTTCTGATGCACTCATGCTTAAAGTCTCAAACGCTGTATCTTCGCCTGTTTTCTTTATACTCCGTTGAACAACATCACAGGACGCTTTTACATTCCAACATTAATCTGAACCTCGTTGCATGAGTCAGGTTTTCCAAGACCCGCGTTGAGTTTTACTGGGAGTCAACCAAGGGATCACACATTACACTTTCAGCTTCACACACTATCTTTGTTGGTTATTACATATTTATTGTTCAAAATTGTAATTGTTTCATTTATATTGTGTTTATTGGCTTAGTTTCTATTTTAGTTGTCAATTTAAATTGATCAATAATTAATTGATTTGAATTATGTTGGTACTGAGGATTATTTTTAGTCGTATTTCAACTTAATTGTATCTGGTCCTGTTTTTTTTTTAAATAAAGGTGTTCTAGAGAAAAATGTTCCACTAAAACCATTAATTTAAAGATTCTTTAAATAGAATCTGGTTCTTGGCTTTTTATAATCTTAAGAAACTTTTTTCACAACAGAGAATATTCAGACGTTAAAGATGTTTTTAAGGAAGCCTTAAAATCATTCTTCTATGACATCATGACTCATCTTTATTTTTAAGAGCATATGTAACTGTTTGTGTAACAGCGTAGTTGAGTTTTGATTGATGTATCTATGAGCACAGATCACAGTAGAATAATCCTCAGAGAAATGAGTGTTGTAGAAGTCACGAGAGATTGTGTCGCAGTCTGAAATCAGCTGAGAAGCATGAGAGATGAAGAAGTGTCGTTCTCCACTTCACTTTTATCACCTTAACCCAGTTTGGAAACGCTCTTCTGTTTCTCGGTGGTGGGATTGGATATCCAGCGTGCCAGTTCTGGCGGATGTGGTGGTGTGTTTAAAACCAAACACACAGCGCTGGACTCGTGGCAGTTAAAGAGAAGCTCTTTGATTTCGTATTATAGGGTACTGAGAGCATCAAAGGAGGTAAATTACCCAGAAGTCCCCAGTGTGGCATATTCCAAACGTTGGCCAGCTGCTGTGGTCAGAGCAGCTGGTGGAAAGGAGCCCTGGAGTCGGCTCAGACTGTGCCACACGTTCATCATGTGACCCGCCGCAGGAACGGAGGGCGTCCCCCGCTGGAACACCCAAACACAGCCATCGCTTTCCACCCCGATCCAGCTGCTTTACATAAACTCACAGTACATCTCACTTTATTCACTGGTTCTGTGTTTTACATTCTGTTCTGGTCCACACTTGTCGGGTTATGACTGTTCATAGTGTCATGCTGTCAGTTTATGACTCACCGAGGCAAACTCACAACTTTCCGCACACATGCACACGTGTTAGGACACGGAATCATTCTCAGTCGTATTCAGCTCTAGAGATGTAACATAAGAAGAAATCTTAATTCGGCCTTTGTGTTGGCACATGGTTGCATCCTTTGGCACTTTTAGAAATTTTGTCTTATCATATCAGACCTATGACTTTATCTCTTCTGCAGAATAAGATATTTTGAAGAATGTTGGTAACTGGGACTTGTACTGGTTTTTTGGGTCGAACACTTGAAGTATAGGAGTGCATACACATATTTTTTTAGTGTTCGAGGAAGTCGAACAGGTTTGAAATGATAAGAGGGAAAATCCTTCATTTCATTTACAATTTTGGGGGTTGAACTACGTGTTTGGATATTCTAGAGTTAGGGTTCTTTTGTACATGGTAATGGTATTTTTGAGAGATAATTTGAGAAATATCTCAATGGTTTTGTGTTTGCAATGGAAATGATTCAGTATTTGGTTTTAACATCCTTCAAAATACCTCCGTTTCTATTCTGCATTTCATTAAAACATATATTTTTAGTCGCTCAGATCTCAAACTAAAAAGTGGAATTGAAATTTTTCACATGTAAAGCATACTAGATAAACGCTACTTGATGTATACATGTTTTGTAAAGCTAGCTGTATGTGAACAAAGGTTTCTTAAGCCTTTAAAAAAGCTTCAGAGACTAACTTGATACCTACTTGAGAGAGGACTGAGCCGTGTGTGTGTCTTGTTTAAAGTGGGAGGTTAGGTGGAGACCACCCATCTCCCCGTCCTTCCATCAGCTGTTCAAGTCTCAGCTGTCCACACTTAACACCTGTCATTCTTCAACATCGTCATTCCTCATCTGAAGGTTACCGTGTTATATAGGACGGAGTGCGGTCGTCTCTGTCCTGAGGGACGTGATGTGAAGCTCTGCTTTAATTAGGAGCAAACCTCTACAGATCTCTCTCTCTCTCTTCTCTTCTTCTACAGACATGACATGTGTCATGGGTTTAATTCTCACACCAACACACGGATAGAAATGTTTTTTGCAGATGTGTTTGGGATGTTCTGCTCTTGAAGCGGTCTTGGCCGGTCCCAATGTTTGGTGTGCTGATGTCAGCTGATTGAGTCGTGTTTCTAAAAGCGTCGTGCGGACGGTGAGTTGGAGGTCTCGGAGACCCTCGGACGGGGTGTTGAGGATCGATGGTGTAGGGTTTCCACGCTGCAAAAAATAGCCTTCTACGGCCATCCTTGGGTCGCTAGCTGTGATTGGCTGTCGCCCGGCTCCTCCCCCTGAGTTTAGGAGATTTGTTGGACAGGTGCACAAGTCTCTGACAGGTGCACATCTCTTGAATGTATGACATAACTGAGGATCACGAGTGAAGAACAGAAAGATAATACACACCAATCACATCTCTGAGCTTTACTCCAAAAAGCTACACAAATATTTGTCTCGCTTTGAACTTATTGTCTTTATGAATGCAGGCATTTGAGGTTTAAATAAGCTATGAAATAATAAAAGTATCTCTATACTTCAGTAGATTATTACCTTCACGTTTCAAGTGACTGAGGTCTGATTAGTTTTCAAGTGTCTCCCTCATGTGTTGAAACATGAGAACATGTTCCGTGTGATGGGTCTGAAATGTGTTTTTGTGTGATTTAGACCCTGAGGAAGAAAGGTCTCAATGGTTGTGACAGTCCTGATATTGATGCTGAAGATTCAGGTCACAGTCCAGAATCTGAGGACAAATATCGCAAAATAAATGAAGACATTGACCTGATGATCAGCAGACAGAGACTGTGTGTAAGTGATCCTTCCAGTTTATTCTTTTTATTGTATTTCTTTTACTTTCATTTATTGATAGATTTGTTTAGGTCTCACAGAATTATACTTATATCATTTATTTATATCATGATATAAATAAACTTAACTTCCTATGACAATATTTTAATTATAGTAAAGCATGTAATAATAATATTAGGAAAAAGTGAATTTAACGTTTAGAACTCAAAATAAGAAAGAGAAGTATGCATAATACTTTACAAAGTACCTTTTAAAAACCCACTGTGGAACAAACAGCAGATATACAAGAGATACACAAAAATAAAGAGAATATTTGATGTCATAACACATTTTATCATAAGCATATATATTATTATAATATTTAGAGGTATTTATATTGGATGGTTACACTATTATTTTGAACGTTCATGTGTTTATCTTGGTATTTTTGTTTTCCAGGCAATCCCTCCTTCTAGTTATGACATGCCCGTCTCAATACCTGCGAGTAATCCCAACAGTCTGATGTACAATCATCCCGGAGCGTCGCTGGGTAACCCCAACCTGCTGCCTCTGACCCATTCATCCCTTCAGAGAAACAGCATGTCTCCTGGAGTGAGCCACCGGCCCCCGAGTACAGGCAACACAGGTACTGACCACACCTGAGACACACACACACACACACACACACACACACACACACACACACACACACACACACACACACACACACACACACACACACACACACACACACACACACACACACACACACACACAGACACACACGCGCACATAAGCACACGCACGCACACTCTCACACACACACACACACACACACACACTTATATGCAAGCACGTATAAAACACACGAATGCACACAGACACACACTCACACACACACACACACACACACGCACACAGACAGACACACACACACAGACAGACACACACGCACACACACGCCCACATAAGCACACGCACGCACACTCTCACACACACACACACACACACACACACTTATATGCAAGCAGGTATAAAACACACGAATGCACACACACACACAGACACACACACACACACACACACACGCACACACACACGCACATAAGCACACGCACGTACACTCTCACACACACACACACACAGACACACACACACAGACAGACACACACGCACACACACGCGCACATAAGCACACGCACGCACACTCTCACACACACACACACACACACACACACACACACACACACACACACACACACACACACACACACACACACACACACACACACACACTTATATGCAAGCACGCATAAAACACACGAATGCACACATAAATACTCACACATGCACACACGCACTCATACACATATGCCTGTGCGTGTTTGTGTAGTGGCCCTATTATGATGTGTGTGTGGGATGTTGTGTGTTTGTTATTGTTGTCTGTCAGATCTATTTTCCTTTCTGGTTAAGACGGCAGTGTCTCTCTTGTCATTATCCTTCGCCCTCGCTCTACAATATTCTTCATATTACTGAAGCAAATCTAAATATGAGTGTTGGCAGGGACAGCACGTCTGAAGGGTTTTTCTTGGCTGGTGGATTTTTCTCAATAGGGCTGAGCAAGAGTTTGTGGGCAAGACTCATTCACTCACACATGTGTTTAAAGAAAGCATGTGCAAGTGCTCGGCGTCAGTCAGTCGTGATGTTTGTGTGCCTGGTGTCAGTTTTGTTTAACGTCTTGTCTTTTATCCTCAGGTGGACTCATGGGGGCAGATCTTGTCGGTGGAGTGGGCAACACTGTTGGTAAGACTCCTGTATATATTTACTGTATACGGAACATAAATACTCGAAGCTTCTGTATGTCTGGATCGGTTCTTCCACGGGATGTTGATCCAGTGAAACCGCTGAAGGATGTTGTGGTTAAAGAGTCTAAAATATACTATACATAAAAATGTGCTTCATAAAAACATTCTATAAGTAAGCTTTCAACACCCACATGAAGTAAGAGGAAACCGAACGCCGCCACATTCAACCTCAACATCTTAAAAAATCACTTTTTACCATTTTCATTGTTTCAAGGCAGCTGTACGTGAAACATTTTAAAATACACTTCTTAAAATATCTAAGCAAATAACAGCCCACATAGACACGAAAAAAATCTTACAAAGAGAAACACATTTTATTATTTTACACATACATATTAAAGGAATATTTTTTTCATTATATAGGATGAGTATGACTTTATATTTTAAACACAAAACAATTAATCATTTAGCAGATGCTTTTATCCAAAGTGATTTACAGTATAACACATTGTACATCTATAACTGTAGAGTATCAGAGGTAAGATGTCTTCAAGAACACTTATTTTATCTACTGAAACTGAGATTCAAACCAACATCCTTCCGATTACAAGTCTATCTCTCTTTATATTTACGAATAACCTATATTAAATGATTAAATCACAGGTCTGAACACTGTAGAATTTTTTTTCTGTTGTCAAACCTTAATGTTTGTTTTTAACAGGAAACGGTTACGGAAACCACCGCGGTTCTCCCGGTCTGCTGGGCTCTCCGGGGAACATGACAAAAACCATGCAGGCCAAATCTCCTCCACCCATGAATATGAACAACCGCAAACCTGACCTACGTGTCCTCATCCCCCCCGGATCCAAAAACACCATGCCCTCCATCGTAAGTCCAAACGCTTGAATGTTTCTTTCACACATAAGCATACACGCAGACAGACACACACATGCACATTGGCAGTCGTGGCCTGGTGGTTCGAGTCTTGGACTCGTGATCCAAAGGTTGCTGGTTCGAGACTCGGAACCAGCGGGAATACCACGACTGAGGTGAGTCCCTTGACCAAGGCACCGTCCCCCCCACTGCTCCCCGGGTGCCGCGGCATGGCTGCCCACTGCTCCAGGTGTGTGTTCACAGTGTGTGTGTGTTCACAGTGTGTGTGTGTTCACTTACTGGATGGGTTAAATGCAGGGCACAATTCCAAGTATGGAACACCATATTGGTAATACATCACGTCACTTCACTACAGTGTGTGCCTTGACCTTCACACACACACACACACACATGCACAAACTCTTTCTGTTGTGAAGACACTTCTAATGTAATTCTATTGTTTTGGAATGCCTGCCAGTCAGAGGATGTGGATATGTTACTGGTAAGTGTTTGTGTTTCCAGGTACACAACACTCACAACCCTCTTATCAATTCACATTCCTCTGTTGCCAAGGGGTCTGTTTCAACTGTCCCCATAGCAACAGTGGGATGGGCAGAGGTGATTGGATGGAGAGATAATTACCTTGTAAACGTAGATTTAATGTTTATTTGTTGTTAATATTCGTGTTCTCTCTTATAGAATCAGAGAATAAATAATTCTCAGTCAGCTCAATCCCTGAGCACCCCAGTGGTTTCTGTAGCCACCCCCACTCTGCCCGGTCAAGGGATGGGCGGATACCCATCTGCCATCTCTACCTCCTACGGGACAGGTGAGAGTCTTTAATGTTTAACACAATAAATATGTTTGACCTTATGCAATATATTATTACGATGATGTGTATTTGAGTCTTGTTGTTGTGCTGTTATGTGGAGTTTAAAGAGTCTCTGGAATGATAGTTAGTGTTCAGTTCAACACATGGTGGCGCCATTGAATCATCATCAATAATAAAATGTGTTTAATTTCCTTCTAGAATATTCTCTCAGCAGTGGTGATCTGTCATCTCTGACGGCTTTCAACTCTTCAGCTTCTCTACATCTGGGTTCAATGACCGGCTGGCCACAGAACATTCAGCACTCTGGTCTCGGACATTTAGGGTGAGCATCACCTAAACACTGGGAAGAAAAGCTGAGAACATCTCAGAAGTGTTGCTCAGACGTCAAATAATATTAACTCTTTTCTTCTCATTTTACTTCTATACTTTACTATATTCTACAGCCCAATATTAAAATTTTACTCATTCACTAAATTTCATAAATATAGCCATACAGCCTTCACGTCTTGACACCATTCATATTCATATTCTTTCTCATGTTTACTCGTGATTTTTTGTTGAAATATTAGAAAATATGATAATGAAATGCAGTCCTTTAAAAAAATGATTTACTTTGATATAATACAGAATTGTATGCTTGTATACATATCAGACTCGTTATTCAATAATATTGAAAAATTTCACAAATTTAAAAAATAATCCTTTATGTGGTAATTCTTTATTTTACACCTTTTAATGATGATGGTTGTAATGAATATCCAACCTTTGAAACCCGACCTTGATTTGACCACGGTGAAAGTTTAGTTTTTTGCTAGAAATATCAAAGTCAAACTGTGTCACACAGTTCTTCTGCTTTCTCTGACGTCTCATAAGCCCGTCCACACGCTCACCCGTTTTTCCTCTCGCCCCACAGGAACTGCAACAGCACACAGTTATGTCAGAGCTCCACCCTCTCCCTGCCGTCCAATCAGAGCCTGCACATCAAGTCAGAACCTGTTTCACCTCCCAGAGATCGGGCGGGCGGAACCCCGGGTCTGTACGGCCAGCCTCCGCCTCCTCCTCCCCAGCAGCAGCATCAACAGTCTCAGTCGGGTCACCTGCGGCAGGACGCGGGCCGCTCACCTGTGGACAGCCTCAGCAGCTGCGGCAGCTCATACGAAGGTAGCGATCGTGAAGAGCACCGCGGTGACTTCCACTCACCCATGGGACTGCTGAGATCTGCTCAGGACGAGCGGCAGAGCCCGTCCGTCAAACGCATGCGTCTGTCCGAGAGCTGGGCCTCGTGATCGCTCGGGAGACCTCTTCACTTTAGATTTATATTTGTGTGAGTGCTACAATAAGTATTAAAACAAGATATATAAGAGAAACGGGGCGGGCGGGTGGGTGTGTTTGTGATTTGGGGTTGGGGGCATGGGACATGCATCGCTTGTGCCACGTGTGGGTAAACCAAAAAAATATATATGATACATACATGCAGTTTTACATACGTGTCTATGTATGTATACAAGAAGAGAAGTCTGGTACTCTTATTTGGTAAAGCTACTTTTTAGTTCAGTAATATATATAATGCATTAAACTATTAAAAGACGCGTCTGTGCGTCTCTGGTTGTAATGTTCCCTGAGGAACACCATGGATGCACACTCACAAATGTATGTTATCACAGACGCTGTTGTGTTGCAGGTTCAACGTATTTATGTAAATAGAAGATGATGAGGCTTTTGGGTAAATAAACTGCCAGGATTTGCAGATTTATTTCTCATGGATGGAGTCATCACACATCAGAGCCCACGGCTGAGAAGAAACACATGATTTACAATATAAATTAAACTGAAACTAAACAAGACGTCTGTTGTAAATGTTGATATTTCTAAGAGCCGTGTTAACAACTTTAAACTTTCTCTGGGTCTTGTATTGCCTATCCCCGGTGGAAGAGATATGTATAATACATTTTGCTTATATTTTCATAAAAATGCAGAGCATTTGTTGCTACCTGTTGACCACGAGTCCTGATGTGATTTCAAGCTTTGCCGATGTTGAACAGAGAGGTAAAGCAGTGTGAGCTCCAATAATAAAGCCATATCAAGTGTTTATCCTCTGTCTGTCTAGACTGTTTTTTTTGCATTACAGGAACTCTTCTGTACATCTTTCTATACATCATAACAGAAACTGCTGGGCTTTTTTCATCAGATGCTGGATAATAAATTTGACATAATTATTATTGGAGGAAACTGAAGAGATTTTCTTCTGTTTCAGTCAAACACAATCAAGACTAGAATAAATTCAATATATTTCAACTAATAAACAAATATAGAATGTGCTCTAGTGTGTTTATCTGTTCTCAAATATATAACACTTTTGCATTCTAAAACATCAATATAAATAAAGAAATGTATAGATTTTGAAAAGCAAAGAGCACTTAAGGTTGATGAGATTAAACTGAGGTCAGTCTGGGTTTGAAAAAACATTCATATTTTAATATAATAATTGTAATATATATAATATATTTTATGTATATTTAAAATTTGTATTTTAATATAATAATTTTCAGATATTTTATATATATATTTAATATTTGTATTTTAATATAATAATTTTAATATATATAATATATTTTATATATATTTAAAATTTGTATTTTTATATCAGTTATATGATATTTTAGAATCCCTTTGAAGAACACAATCAAGACATTTTCAGTTTTACATCAATCACAAACCAAACTCACACAGAGATGAAGACAATAAAACATCAGCATAGAATTGATTTCTGATTCCCAATTTATTCTTTTATATGTAAAGAAAAATAAAGGAAATAATGGAAAGAAGGTCATTATTCGTTTGAATGTAAAGATCTGTTGATTATTACTAAAATCATATAAACATTACACTGATCAGATTTATTTCATTTCTGTATTTTCTCTAAAAGCTGGAATTATATTTGCCGAAGAATTAATTCTTAACAATAAATTATTAAACATCTTTCTCGACATTTGTTCATTTTGCGGAACAAAAGGAAATGCATTGTTCACGTTGTGTTTATTAAGAAATTAATTGTAAACGTCCATGTAATATTATTTGTTTATACAATATAAACTGATTTATTGAATCTTTAAAGAACAATAAGAACAATAAACAAACTGTGAACATCTAAATATATTAAATAATTTAAGAGTGATTAATACTCAGTTTAATGACTATAGAGAACATCAAACATGTTTTACAAGCTCTATCTTTATATATCGATTATAAATCCTGTGTTGTGTGACACATGTGAATATTTCTTGTCTTGTTGTTCGATGAACTTACCAGCAGGTGTCGCTGCAGTGCAATAACACAACACTGACAATAACACAACACTGACAATAACACAACACTGACAATAACACAACACTGACAAATAACACAACACTGACAAATAACACAACACTGACAAATAACACAACACTGACAATAACACAACACTGACAATAACACAACACTGACAATAACACAACACTGACAAATAACACAACACTGACAAATAACACAACACTGACAATAACACAACACTGACAATAACACAACACTGACAAATAACACAACACTGACAAATAACACAACACTGACAATAACACAACACTGACAAAAACACAACACTGACAAATAACACAACACTGACAAATAACACAACACTGACAAATAACACAACACTGACAATAACACAACACTGACAATAACACAACACTGACAAATAACACAACACTGACAAATAACACAACACTGACAAATAACACAACACTGACAAATAACACAACACTGACACACAACTGATAAACACAACTGATAAACACATGTGTGTAACACAACTGATAAACACAACTGATAAACACAAGTGTGTAACACAACTGATAAACACAACTGATAAACACATGTGTGTAACACAACTGATAAACACAACTGATAAACACATGTGTGTAACACAACTGATAAACACAACTGATAAACACATGTGTGTAACACAACTGATAAACACAACTGATAAACACAAGTGTGTAACACAACTGATAAACACAACTGATAAACATATGTGTGTAACACAACTGATAAACACAACTGATAAACACATGTGTGTAACACAACTGATAAACACAACTGATAAACACAAGTGTGTAACACAACTGTTAAACACAACTGATAAACACAAGTGTGTAACACAACTGATAAACACAAGTGTGTAACACAACTGATAAACACATGTGTGTAACACAACTGATAAACACAACTGATAAACACAAGTGTGTAACACAACTGTTAAACACAACTGATAAACACATGTGTGTAACACAACTGATAAACACAAGTGTGTAACACAACTGATAAACACAACTGATAAACACATGTGTGTAACACAACTGATAAACACATGTGTGTAACACAACTGATAAACACAAGTGTGTAACACAACTGATAAACACAACTGATAAACACATGTGTGTAACACAACTGATAAACACAACTGATAAACACATGTGTGTAACACAACTGATAAACACAACTGATAAACACAACTGATAAACACATGTGTGTAACACAACTGATAAACACATGTGTGTAACACAATTGATAAACACAAGTGTGTAACACAACTGATAAACACAACTGATAAACACATGTGTGTAACACAACTGATAAACACATGTGTGTAACACAACTGATAAACACAACTGATAAACACATGTGTGTAACACAACTGATAAACACAACTGATAAACACATGTGTGTAACACAACTGATAAACACAACTGATAAACACAAGTGTGTAACACAACTGATAAACACAACTGATAATCACATTTGTGTAACATAACTGATAAACACAACTGATAAACACATGTGTGTAACACAACTGATAAACACAACTGATAAACACAAGTGTGTAACACAACTGATAAACACAACTGATAAACACATGTGTGTAACACAACTGATAAACACAACTGATAAACACAAGTGTGTAACACAACTGATAAACACAACTGATAAACACATGTGTGTAACACAACTGATAAACACAACTGATAAACACAAGTGTGTAACACAACTGATAAACACAACTGATAAACACATGTGTGTAACACAACTGATAAACACAACTGATAAACACATGTGTGTAACACAACTGATAAACACAACTGATAAACACAAGTGTGTAACACAACTGATAAACACAACTGATAAACACAACTGATAAACACAACTGATAAACACAACTGATAAACACATGTGTGTAACACAACTGATAAACACAACTGATAAACACAAGTGTGTAACACAACTGATAAACACAACTGATAAACACAAGTGTGTAACACAACTGATAAACACAACTGATAAACACATGTGTGTAACACAACTGATAAACACAAGTGTGTAACACAACTGATAAACACAACTGATTAACACAAGTGTGCAACACAACTGATAAACACAACTGATAAACACATGTGTGTAACACAACTGATAAACACAAGTGTGTAACACAACTGATAAACACAACTGATAAACACATGTGTGTAACACAACTGATAAACACAAGTGTGTAACACAACTGATAAACACAACTGATAAACACAACTGATAAACACAACTGATAAACACAAGTGTGTAACACAACTGATAAACACAACTGATTAACACAAGTGTGCAACACAACTGATAAACACAACTGATAAACACATGTGTGTAACACAACTGATAAACACAACTGATAAACACATGTGTGTAACACAACTGATAAACACATGTGTGTAACACAACTGATAAACACAACTGATAAACACATGTGTGTAACACAACTGATAAACACAAGTGTGTAACACAACTGATAAACACAACTGATAAACACAAGTGTGCAACACAACTGATAAACACAACTGATAAACACATGTGTGTAACACAACTGATAAACACATGTGTGTAACACAACTGATAAACACAACTGATAAACACAAGTGTGCAACACAACTGATAAACACAACTGATAAACACATGTGTGTAACACAACTGATAAACACAACTGATAAACACATGTGTGTAACACAACTGATAAACACAACTGATAAACATATGTGTGTAACACAACTGATAAACACAACTGATAAACACAACTGATAAACATATGTGTGTAACACAACTGATAAACACAACTGATAAACACAACTGATAAACATATGTGTGTAACACAACTGATAAACACAACTGATAAACATATGTGTGTAACACAACTGATAAACACAACTGATAAACACATGTGTGTAACACAACTGATAAACACATGTGTGTAACACAACTGATAAACACAACTGATAAACACATGTGTGTAACACAACTGATAAACACAAGTGTGTAACACAACTGATAAACACAACTGATAAACACATGTGTGTAACACAACTGATAAACACATGTGTGTAACACAACTGATAAACACAAGTGTGTAACACAGCATCTCTACACATCTGAAGGTTCATCTCACACAATCATATTTAATATACAGTTCAATACAATAAAAACATAAGAATACACACATTAATATATACTTTTCTGCAGAACACTTTTATTTTATTCTTCTTTTATTTTTTAAGAAACACATTATCATGATTTTATATTAATATACAGAATAAAAACACTACTTTGGTGCTTACGACCTTTAACACTAAAATCTATGACAACTATTACACATTGATAAATATTGTGTTTTTTTGAAAGAAGATAATAAATGTTTTAATATGATTAATATTCAGCTGTTGATATTATTATGATAAACTTGAGAATACTCACCATGAGAAGAATCAGACATGAGCTTCTGTCTGCTGATGAACACAAAGCCACATCAAGCATCCCATAATAATCATTTCTCTGAACATTATTTCCTCTCAGTCTTTCTTTCATTAGGACCTCATTTGCATATTTGACATCATTAATTTCCTCCGTGCACATCACAAACAAGATTACGTCACTGAACGTGTCTCTCCCGAGTCCTGTAGGAAATAATTAATTTATATAATTAAAATTATTTTATTGATTTTGTTTTGAGGTCAAACAAATGAATGATTGAATCAGAATGAAAGAAAAATCATAACGGAGACAGAAAAATGTTCAGATCACATAGTAATAATGAATAACACATAAATAAATACACAATAACAACAACAATAATAATAATAATAATAATAATAATAATAATGATAATAATAATAATAATAATATTTATAATAATAATAATAATAATAAATGATGAACAGATGAACAAATGAATGATTGAATCAGAATGAAAGAAAAATCATAATGGGGACAGAAAAATGTTCAGATCACATAGTAATAATGAATAACACATAAATAAATAAACAATAATAACAATAATAATAATAATAATAATAATAATAATAATAATATTTATAATAATAATAATAATAATAAATGATGAACAGATGAACAAATGAATGATTGAATCAGAATGAAAGAAAAATCATAATGGGGACAGAAAAATGTTCAGATCACATAGTAATAATGAATAACACATAAATAAATACATGATAACAATAAAAATAATAATAATAATAATAAATGATAAACAGACGAATGATATTGAGTTGTCTCCTTTAATCTCCCCTGCTAACATGAAGAGACATTAACTCTTATTTTTACTTCTTATAAATGTGATCTTGAGCAAAAGTAATATAATGTTAATGCATGTGTAATAAAGAGAGGGATGGATAATGTACCCCCCCCCCCCCCTCCAGAAGCCCACAGAACCCTTCAGCTCTGTGCTGGGCATCTCTTCTCACACATGCACTGATCCAGAATGATGTCATGATGAACTTCTTCTTCTTCTTCTTCTTCTTCTTCTTCTTCTTCTTCTTCTTCTTCTTCTTCTTCTTTACATGACATGTTGGGAATATCTTCACGTGGACCCATGATGAGACTCATGTGTAAGACCTGCGTGGAATGATTCCGTGGATTTCATGATGGGATTTTCATCTCTCGTGCATCATGTAAGTACATCACCTTTATCCTTTCAGAACAACACTGTTTTAATAGTCTCATGTTTATTAACAAAGCAGGTTTGTCTTTTTATCCGTTGATTTTATGTCAAGCCGAATAAGAAAACTCTCAGGAATTCCTTTGTAACGGAAGAAATCTGTTAATGATGTTATAATAAAATAATTTAAATACTACAATATAAAATAATTTATTTATAAGTAAGAAGCTCATGTGCACATGGTTTAATCCAGATTCAGTGCAGAGAAACACATCTCGTGGTGTTTAAATGTGTGTGTGAAGTGTGTGACGAATGCAGATAATTGAGTGTTAATTGATGTCGTGATGTGACGTCACACAGGAAGTGTTTAATTGATGGATGTTAATTTTACACCAACTGTACAAATATTCACAACTATCTGAGAGTTTCTTTAAACAGCTGATGGACATTTTGTTCTGCTACAGATCACATCCATAAACGCTGAACATCTGTCCTATTCTATTATAAATCTGTATATTTCTCTTCTGTATATATATATATATATATATTATATATATCATAACCCCTACACGAGTAAGATTGTTTGTGCTCAATTGATCACTGGCTAAAACAAGAGAGAAAATGGGTCAGGTCTGACGTCTTCTTTATGAATTATTTTATTTTAACCCTTGAGAAGAAGAAAGACAGAATTATTTCTGACTCAGTGTTCAGGAGCATTACAGTTCAACGTGACCTCTGACCTCACGAGTCTCAGGCACACACTTTGACCCCACTGAGTGCTTCACTTGTGTCATCGGTGAACACGTCACAGTGTGACAGAAACACGTCACAGAAGAGCGAAGTGATACGCGTTCCAGCTGACGCTCGATGAGAAAACACATTCTGAATGCGTGGATTCTCTTGTGTCGCTCAGCAGTCCACATGTTCTCTCTCTCTCTCTCCCCCTCTCTCCCTCTCTCTGGTCTCTCTCTCTCTCTCTCCTCTCTCCCTCTCTCCCTCTCTCTGGTCTCTCTCTCTCTCTCTCTCTCTCTCTCCCTCTCTCTCTCACTCTCTCCCTCTCTCTCTCTCTCTCTCGCCACTCTCTCTCTCTCTCTCTCTCTCTCCTCTCTCTCTCTCTCTCTCCTCCCTCTCTCTCTCACTCTCTCCCTCTCTCTCTCTCTCTCTCGCCCCCTCTCTCTCTCTCTCTCTCTTCTCTCTCGTCTCTCTCTCTCTCTCTCCCCCACCCTCTCTCTCGTCTCTCTCTCTCTGTCTCTCTCTCTCTCTCCTCTCCTCCTCTCTCTCTCCTCTCTCTCCTCTCTTCGCTCTCTCTCTCTCCTCTCTCTTCCCTCTCACCTCTCTCTCTCTCTCTCTCATCCCTCTCTCTCTCTCTCTCTCTCTCTCTCTCTCTCTCTCTCTCTCTCTCTCCCTCCTCTCTCTCTCTCTCTCTCATCTCCTCCCTCTCTCTCTCTCGTCCCTCTCTCTCTCTCTCTCTCTCTCTCGTCTCTCTCGTCTGTCCTCTCACTCGTCTCTCTCTCTCTGGTCTCTCTCTCTCCTCTCTCTCTCTCTCTCTCTCTCTCTCTCTCTCTCTCCCCCTCTCTCTATCTCTCCTCTCTCTCTCCCCCTCTCTCTCTCTCCTCTCTCTCGTCCCTCTCTCTCTCTCTCTGGTCTCTCTCTCTCTCTCTCTCTCTCTCTCTGGTCTCTCTGGTCTCTCACTCTGATCTCTCTGGTCTCTCTGGTCTCTCTGGTCTCTCTCTCTCTCTCTGGTCTCTCTCTCTCTCTGGTCTCTCTCTCTGGGCTCTCTCTCTGGTCTCTCTCTCTCTCTGGGCTCTCTCTCTGGTCTCTCTCTCTCTCTGGGCTCTCTCTCTGGTCTCTCTGGTCTCTCTCTCTCTCTCTGGTCTCTCTGGTCTCTCTCTCTCTCTCTGGTCTCTCTCTCTCTCTCTCTGCTCCATTCATTCAATCAAGAAGTTATGAAACTTGGATAAGATGGAGTTCTGTATTCCTGACATGAAGAACAGATCGGAGACTGGACCCTGCAGGGATTATGACATGAGAGTAAAGAGTCAGGTTTGGAAGAGAGGCACACAA
>CM065654.1:5176457-5216457 GCA_033220385.1 Triplophysa yarkandensis
GCCACGAGGTAATTTTTTTTGGATTTATATAGTCATTTCCCTTCAAGTTCACATTTGTCTAAAAGAATGACTCCAGATGCTACTTTGAACATTCCCAAATTATTTTTTGTTTCAGTTTTGTGTTATGGATTTTATTGTCTAAGTGAATCTTTAGGCTAATGGCACATTTCTTATGTGACAGGAATGTATAGCCATGCTGTGATACTGATAACCTTGTTCTTTCACAGCTCAGACACACTCATAACTCACTAATACTCTCTATAAACTTTGACCTGGTCTGTATTACACATCTCAGTAAACTCAAGATATTCCACTTAAAGACAAAACAGCAAAGGTATTTAGTCATTTAGCAATACAGAAAAAAAACTCTGCCAGCAGCTTTAAAGCAGGTTGTGTAATTTAACATTAATTGTAGATTACACTTAAAACTCAATTTAGTCATGGACACTGTTTGCACAGAAGTGTTTTCAACACAGTTTCTTTTGAAATTTGTAGAAATTTGAAGTTATTAAAGTTATTTAAAAAAAAATAATTACATAGTTTGGAACCAGTGTCAATGAATAAATGTACATCATTGTAAAAATAAAACATTGTCTTGAATGTTAACTAAATAAACACCAAAGACTGAAGATAATAATGCTTTGAGACTTTCCCAGACTGAATGAGATAAGTATCCTGATATGACTCAGATGATACAAACTTGTAGTGTACATGTAGCACTTGGTACGTATGTTGTATTATTCTTGCTAAGAATCATATTTGCTTACGTTTGCTTTGTTATCGCCTGTTGTATTTGCTTCTTTTGTAAACCTCATTTGTAAGTTGCTTTGGATAAAAGCGTCAGCTAAATGACAAATGTAAATGTAAATTTAAATGTAAATACTCCTGAATATTCTTTTTCAATTACTGATTATGTTTTATGTTTTAGCTTTTCTTAATAATTCTCAATCATAAAATGATTTTACAAGTACAAATAAGACAACAATTTTATGCTACATTTTCTGACTTTCATGTGCAAATTCGTCAACTCGCTGAAGAAGAAAATAATCTTCAGTTATCAGAGATCTTATAGAAGTCTCAGTTGAGATTTTTTCTTTGAGCCGCCTTGTCCCATAGACGCCTGATCCAACATCAGCAATTAGCTTATTAATGGATGGTCATTTGTCACCATTTGCACAAGAATTTAAAGGATTCCACCATGAAATTAAAACCTTCCAGCCTTACAATTCCCAACCGTGTCTTTCCAGAAGCCACCAATCACAGCTCATGATTGTGTGCCTGCTAAAGTTCCTCATTACCCTGCAGTCTGTACTTAGTGTTCGTGGGAACAAGAGGTCAGTCACCTTAGCGTCTGTCCTACAGGTCAACATTAATGCAAAAAAAACCAAACAGGTTCTTAGTTTGGGAGGAACAATATGGATGATCTGTAAATGCCCTATAAACTTTATATGTTAAGTGCTAGCAAATGCCAACTAGATCTAACCCTGACTGACAGTAATGTAGGTTTGTGTAAAAATCTGAACAATTGCGGAAATGTGAGAACATTTCTATAGAAATACCTTAATGTAAACATTAGTTATATGGTGGTGCCTGCATGCATCAATATGCAAAAGTTTGCATGTTTAATCCAAATTAAAACTAAATTATAACCAGAAAGCATTGTTCTGTTAAATGTTGTTTGCATGTGTCCAATCTGGCGTTGAGGTCCATATGTGTGGTCTTACTTATCGTGCATGACTTCCACAGTGTTCAGTTTGGGTTAAAGTGCCCAGAATATATCCAACATGTTAAGTCAGTAAAGTGCTTTGTGATTGTAAAATGTAACGCTAACGCTACGTTCATCTTGTAAACTATGATCTGGAGTGGTTGGAACACAACCTAAAGCCACAACCACTCCATTACAGGCCTAGCAGCACCACAAGCAAGACTACCCCTTTATTTTCAGCAATCTTTTTTTCCAATAGCTGTGTGTGTGTGTGTGTGTGTGTGTGTGTGTGTGTGTGTGTGTGTGTGTGTGTGTGTGTGTGTGTGTGTGTGTGTGTGTGTGTGTGTGTGTGTGTGTGTGCGTGTGTGTGTGTGTGTGTGTGTTGCTGTTTTTGAGGCTAATAACAGTATTTAAGTCTCTGTGATCAGAGGCCTTTAAGGTACTGTACTCAACACTCTTAAAAAAGCCTGACATGAACTTTGAATAAGCTTGAAAAACACATTCTTATACTCAACATCACACATTTTCTTGAAGCTGAATAATGGATTTCCAGAATGAAGTGAGTCATAGATGAAGAAAGATGTTCAATGCTTTTAATTACGATGATTACAAAACTTTATTTCTGCAGTTTAGTCTTAAAACTAAAAAAATAACATATACATATGTTGCCAGATCTTAAGACAGATAATAGTGTGTTTCTTTAAGACATAGAAATGTGTCTGTTAGTCTCTTGAGGAGATTTCCAACACTCTCTTAATGTGGGACATGTTAGCAGAAGTTGGATAAGGCCTTCATATGTCTTACAAACTAGTCAGCAGTTGTTGTTTATTTTTCTGATTTGCATGAAAATTAACATGTCATTTCCAATTTGTATCTGAACAAAAATGACCCAAAAAGTATCATAGTCCAAGACAACATTTCATAAATAAAATAAAGTAGACAACAAATGAGGACACAGAATAGTAAATGCAGTTTTATTTCCATTCCTAAGATTGTGTTTGGATGAACCAGTTGAACATCACACTATACTTTTGTCATTTAAAAACATGTTGGTGTAGTGACCATGGAAGTCTTTTTACATCTATTTGTTCCCAAGACCATTTTGTTGTTGTACAACCAGTAACTGACTTCAAACCTTCACAATTATAGGACCAATTTGTTTGGAAAAGGCACAAAATGTGTTACGAGAAAGAAAAACGCCTTCCAAACCCCCAACTTCTAAATATCTATCTGGATCTTATCTACTTAACTGAAAACAGAGGATGATGTCTCATATGTAAATAAATCTGACGTCTTAAAAATAACCCATGCTTTGTTATCATCTGATATCCGTTTTCATGGTGATGTCATGAATATTACTTCCTCGCATTTCAGACAGTCTTCTGTTGTTGATGTTAATGTCTGACATCATTTGAGTCGGTCAGAAACTGATCTTTCTTTTGAACTTTGTGATGCGGGTTAAACACTAAAGGTTTTATGACAATTTTTTATCCTGCGTTCGCAGCCTTATTTCCCAGAAAAACACTCAGCTATCTGTTAGAGAACAGTGACACAACAGATACTTTTGTTAACCTAATCAGTCATAAAGTTTATGACCCACTTTTAAATTTACACACACACACACACACACACACACACACACACACACACACACACACACACACACACACACACACACACACACACACACACACACACACACACACACAGTTAAATATCTATACAGTCTATAATAGAGCCAAGATTAAATTCTGACCCACAACAAGTCAGACCTTATCTGACTTCTCTGCTCTTTGATCTCTCTCACTCACTCTCTCTCTCTCTCTCTGGCCTCTCTCTCTGGTCTATCTCTCTGGTCTATCTCTCTGGTCTCTCTCTCTGGTCTCTCTCTCTGGTCTCTCTCTCTGGTCTCTCTGGTCTCTCTCTGGTCGATCTCTCTGATCGATCTCTCTGATCTCTCTGATCTCTCTGATCTCTCTGATCTCTCTCTCTCTCTCTCTCTCTCTCTCTCTCTCTCTCTCTCTCTCTCTCTCTCTCTTTCTGTCTCTCTCGAACAACACGTAGCCCATCAACAAGAGAACACAAACCTGTTGAACTTGCAAGGTATATTATAAATACTAGTGGTGGATTAAATGGTACAGCTAAATAAAGCCTGACAGTGATGTATGACACCCCTGTGTATCACTGAAATATAAAGAGATGTCATGTGTGACTGTATCGCCAGGATCAGATTGAATAAATAAAGACAAGAGTTAGGAGGAGAATAATGTTGCTTTACATAAACAACATTATGTCAATCTTTAAAAAAAACTATTCCCATAACAGTCACACATCTGTTATTACTACAATCTTTTCTCAAACTTTACTCATATTTGTATAAATACCAATGTCTATCATACGAAGAATCTCATGTGATTGTTCTATGAATATTTATTCTAAAGTGATCTTAGTGCATATCAACACTTGCAGTTTTACTTGATCAGACAAAACAAAACTGAGATCTCAAGTAAATTTCAAGAGAAATCTTATCAGTAAAAATCTGTTCAGGGATCATAAACATAAAGAATGCGTTTCAAAGTTTATTGGAAACATCCTTTGTTTGACCGGTTGTGAAGCAAGTTTGCCAAACATGCCAAGAATTGGCTTTAATAACCTCGGTGGGGCTCACTATCAGTTACACAAACACACCTGAGGCTACAAATAAGCGTGAAACCCATACGCCCTCAGGTTTATCTTTGTCTGAAAGAACGTCCAGGCATCCTTACTTTTGGAGGATAGTTAGAGTGAGGACGCAGAATGGCTGGACAAAACCCGGGGCAATCTCTAGGCAGGATAGCATAACTGAGAGAGCCTGCAAAGCACATACACTCTTATTAGAAATAATAGCCATTAGGAAAATGAGATGCTGAAGGTATTGCCTTTAGTGGTTTCGAAAGGAGCACAGAGTAGGCCCTTGAGCACTTCAGCCAAGTCCCATAAAGGTACATTTGCTCTCACAGGTAGTTTCAACCACTTGGCTCCATGAATGGCTCCATTAAAGATTTGTTTCCATGGACATCCCTTCAATCAGAGCATGGCAAGCAGAGATGGCGGCTACATAGACTGCATAGTTGCAGGATGTTTGCCCGAGAACTTTTCTTGATGGAACTCCAGCATAGGAACAAACTGGCAGTGAACTGGATCTGAATTTTGGGTTTCACACAATCTCTGGAAACCTCGCCATTTGAGGGAATAGTTTTTTCTGCAGGTGGGAGTGCAAGCACTAAGAATGATCTCTTTTACATTGGGTAGAACCTCGCATCTCTATATTGGTCCCCCTCAGGGGCCAGGCATGGAGGTTCCGGGATCCACTCTGCCTGAGACAGAAGGTTCTTCTGGACTGGAATAGGGATACTAGATCTGAGAACCACACTCTTGTCAGCCAACTGGGTTTTATCAGTCAGAGGTAAGAGCCCTCTTTATGTACCTTGGTCAGGACCCCTGGGAGCAAAGCGATCAGAGGAACTGCATACAAACCCACTCTGAGCCCTGCTTGGGACATCGCTCTAAGTAGAGGGGACATTGTGCTTTCTCCAGTGAAGCAAAGAGTTCCACCTCTGGCTCATAAAACTTTTCCCAGATTTAATTCCCCGTTCACTAAGGCAAAGAACTGTAACTTTTGGCCTAGCCTGACAATCCTCAGACTGTCCCTACGCTGGGTACAATTGTTCCTGGATCGTGTTTGAGTCCCATACCTCTCCGAGATATGTTGTCCTTTGTGTAGGAGAGAGAACGCTCTTCTTGGGATAGAGTCTTAAGCCCAAGGACCTGAGATGAGGTCGGACGACATCTCGATGTCGAAGCGCTAGCTCCCATGACTGAACTAAAGTCAGTCAGTCATCTATGCAATTCGAATGCCCCGGAGTCGCATAGTAGCCAGGGTAGCATCTATGCATTTTGTGTAGGTGCGGGTGATAAGGCTAGGCTGAAAGGAAGAACAGACTACCAGCGGATTATACCAGTAACACGTACATCAATTTAATTAATAAACAAACATAAACATAATCATAAAAAATCATAATCATATGCAAACATAGACATAAACAATCATAATCAAACATGGACATAAAATGTCTATTGAGGGATGGTATATGGCCGCAGTCCTGCAAGATGGCAGGAGCTTGCAGCATAGAAAGAAATATTGTAGGGAGACAGTGTTGACGACGTCCCTGAACAACCGGAATGTGAGACAGAGAAATCGTGCGGTCCCAAGTCCTTGATGCCCGTGAGGTTGCCTCTCTGTGGCGACCAAAACTGCTATAGAACAGCCGATGGCATTGGCTGTCTGCTTTGTCGCCGCAGTAACAAGTCTGTGGCTTGCCGTACCACTGCAAACGCCTCCTCATCGATAGGACCGCTAGTGCTCGGGTCTCTCAGCAGGTCAGCCTGGTAAGTTTGAATGACTGCCATGATGTGCAGGGCCGCACCAGCCTGACTCGCTGTCTGAAAAGCCTACCCTACTAAATTGGATGTCTCTATGTAAGGTTTGAAGGAGAGGCTAGGCTTTTACTGGGTCGATGATGCTCACAGGGATCGATAGCTTGCCAGCATCTGTTCAACCTGGGGCAACGTCACATAGCCCTCTGTGTTGATTACGTTGATGTAGAGGGTACGAAGACGTAGGAGGAATAGGGCAAGCTCCTTGTGGACGTCTGGAAAAAAAGGGAGGGGCCGACTGTGGGCGGCGCCGATCGGCCACCTAACAGATATCTGTCATCCATATGTAAGTATTTTGGAGGATTGTTCTGAGGTGATATCAAATTCCGCCAAAGCCAGGGGGTCAGAGTCTTCTGCACGGTCTTCAGTGGCCAATGGACCCCCTGATCCGGGGAGCGAAAGAGGCTGCAACCGTCTCCCGCACTATCGCCCCGGCACCACTATGGGGCCACTCTGTGGTCAGAAGCCCAGGACGTAAGAGAGGGAATAAAAAGCAATAGAAGCATTCATGAAGAATGTACATGTTATAAGGCAATACCCAGATGACTGCGGAATAGAGAAATACAACACAGATATCACCCACAAATCTTAGTTGTCCTACTTAGATAACATGACTTAATGTTTAACTTTAACTTTAATTCTACTTGCCGTATAGAAGAATTAAAGTGTATGTTTAACACTCAGTCGTGTTGTTAGGTTATGCTTGAGACAGTTGTGATTTGTGGGTGTAGTTTGTGTTTAGGGTGGTCAGGATTAACCAGACTGAGGCAGAACTCCTGTCACTCTGTGATCAGAAGTATATTTGCTTATCTTTTAGCATGAATAAAAGTATGTGTGTATCTCAAAGCATGTGCTCAGAGGTGAGTCACAGCTGAAGAGGGTTTTGAACCTGCATGTGAACTTGAGAAAATAGGTAATGCCTAACGTTTATTTGTAGGAAAACTCTGAGACAGGTAAAACAGATATACTCTTCTAAAGTTTATTTATTAACTGGTAGAGATTTATTGATATATTAGGCTTTAACCCTCCTGTTACCCTCAAATATGATAACATTTTTTACCCACTGGGGTCACTTTGACCCCAATAATTTATACCTCCAGAATATGATTTTTTTTTAACAAGTGTTTGTGTCTTAGGTAATTTATGTCTTTGTTGACTACTTAAATAAACTTTTAAGTTGACATCCCCCCACCACCCCCCTCCCCACCCCTTTTATATCCAGAATACCCATTGCACGACTACGGACACATTTACAAATCACCATAAAATCGTACTGATTACCTAAAATTGGAAAAGTATATACATTTTTGGTGTTTTATATGTTTTAGAATATTTCTAAGTACAGATATTTATAATCTATAAAATTTGGAAAGAAAAACTATTTATTTTATTACGGATAGTAACACGAGTTGTGTTTGGGGTCAATTTGACCCCTGGGAAAAAACACAATTTCAAACATTTAGAAGGATATTATTTTTAAACAGAACCAACGGGCAGTCATGTGTTGGCAGCTGTAGGTGGCTGTAACCTTGTCCAAATTATCAACCCCTCCCTTTGTCTCATTGTAATCCTGCACCATTTGTGGTTTTGGTCTTCTCTGGTGCTCAGAACAGCATTTCTGTGGATAGTGCTCATTAGCAGGACATTTTTCCCTTTCTTGGGGCAATAGGAGACGACAGTGGCTTTTTCAGTGAAGGCAAACATTGAAGGCGTTACCCTCATGTTCTTCATTGCAAGAAGCTCAGAGGGAAGTTCTGGCTTATTTATTATTTCTCACTGTCCCCAACATGGTAACCTTCCTTTTTAGAAGTTCTTCACCCAGGACGTACGTTGTGAAAAAATTATCACATGGAATGTTATGGCCATTCAGTCCCTCAGCCATGTCTAGTACCACCCTCATGCCCTGATTTTTTTCAGGTGCTTCTCCAGGGGATTTACCCGTGTACACCTGCATATTCCAGGCATAGTTGGACTGTGCATCACATGCAGTCCATATTTTTATGCCACATTTGGCTGATTTGCTTGGTATGTATTGTCTGAAAGGACAGCGCCCACAAAATGGAACCAGTGATGTGGGGACCTGGATTGTAAAGAAAGGAAAATCACTGGACCCAATTGTCCCATACATCCCGTATTGATGCGAGTTTGTCACGCTCTCGTCTGCCCTGTCTTGTTTCTTTGTCATCAAAGAATTTGACATGGGAGAAAACATGGAATGTCTTTAGAGACATGGTGGCTCGAAATATTGCCCTTCCAGTGTCAGCATTGCAAAGGCTTGCTGTTGCTTCTCCTTTTGACTTGTAGACTCCTGCCAAAATGAGCAATCCAATGTAGGCTTGCAGGTCAGTCACATTGAAGTCTTTCCAACCATCCCCATACACACACATACCCTCTAAGCTTGCCATTTCAAGTACATCCTTTTCAATTGATGGTGTGATGGTTTGATGAAAAGATGAAATGCTGATTTTATATCTTGGACATGGCCTACAGCATATTTAGTGGGCCCTGGAACCATTTTGATGACATAAGCAGCACTAAGTCTACCCTGTTGTTCAGGTGGTGAGCGGGACCATGATAACTTTCCATGTTTAGAAGGTAATGGATTTGTGGATGGTTGAGAGACAACAGGAAGGTCAACATTAGGAGTCTCATTCTCATCGCAATACTACAGATATTGTTATGTTTGGTTAGAGCCCTAAAACAGTGTGAAGTTTTTTGGATATAATATTGAATATGTAAAATTATAATAAACATTATATAATAATGTTATAGGGACCTCAATAACACATCCAAAACAAATGTGTTTAGAATTGTAATATTTCTAGTTTTATACAGCTAAAAGAGCCTGGGGTCAAATTGCCCCCAAGGAACACCGATGCTACAAAATGAGTATAGGACATTGAAAATAATATCAGCAGGTTAATTTTATGTTTACAGAGATGTCCCCATTAAATTAGAAAAAGTCATAAAATCTGAAGCAAATTTTTTTTTTTAAATCATATATTTACAGATGTTAAAAATCGAATGGGGTCATATTGACCCCAAAGATAATAGGAGGGTTAACAAAAAAAGGGATCATTACTTTATCATGGGCTCATTACTTTACCTTTAAAGGCATAGTTCAGCTCAAAATCAAAGTTTAGTCATTTTAAACCTGTATGAATGTCTTTCTCCTGCAGATCACAAGGGTAGATATTTTTAAAAATGATGGTAACAAAAACCCTTGGTCCCCATTGATTTCTATTGTATGCACAGAACCAACCTCTTCAACCAACATTCTTCAAAATATCTTTTGTTATCTTCAGAAGAAAGGAAGTTAAATATGTTTGAAAAGACAGAGGGTGAGTAAATGATGACAGGACTTTTAATTGGAGGTAAATCACTCCTTTATGTATGTTGTAATGGAAACTGTTGCGTGGTTGGACTGAGAACTGATCATTGTTATGGTCACCAGAGCTTCCTGTAATCAATCTGTAGAAACTACAGCAGAAAAGTGACAGAGTTCCTTCTGTACCACTTAACCACATACTTCAAGAGAGTTCTGCTTCAATATAATACTGCAACGACAGCGCAAATCTCAAATATGCATTAGACCTTACCATGGGAACATGTGTTGATCCTCTTCATCCATCACAATCAGCACCCGGTTCAGTTCCAAATACAGCCCCAATACTGCCGGCCATGTGCGGTGTGTTAACACTGTGATATGGGGTGGGGTGAGGTGGAATGATGATAGAAGGATGGAGAAAGAGTTGGGTTGGGGGGTTGCATAAGGGATATTTGGTGAAGCGAACTTTCAGTATCTCACATCCAGTAATGACATTGAGAAAAGATCTTTAATGGATAACAGCTCTGTTAAAGAAATACAAAAATGATTTTACTTCCGTATTCATCTGTTGTTCCAAATACGAAAGGCGACACAAGTAAAAATGTTGATTCCACCGAAGACATAATGATTGAAGAAATGATTTTCAGGGTTATCTATGTTTTAAAATAAAGCTTCTGATAAAAACCAAAGGCCACAAGAGAAGCATTTTTTTTATTTCCACCCTTTTCATTAAGTTGTTGTATAAAAAACAAAGACATTGATGCCCTGAAGTCAGTGTGAAACACTGTTCAAGAATGCTGCACAGAGCCATTGAAGAACTTTAAAGTGATATCCATCTGTCTTTCATTCCTCAAGTCCTCTCTAGCACAAACACTTTGCTGAACCTGTGAACTTCGGTTCAATGGAAAAACACAAGCAGGAATAACAGTTTCTCTCTCCTTCTCCTTTAGTCTGGATAATGAAACCCCACGGCAATTCAGCAAACCTGTTTTCAACTAAAGAAATCATTGCTCCACAGGTTGGACAGGCCTAGCCATGTGTTAAATTATGAGCTGTGATTTGTGCAGGCTATAAGAGAAAAACAAATCTTTATCTGTATGAAGTTTATTCCATTGAACCATTATAGTCTGACAGATTAAAATCATTTAAGGAGTTTCCGGTAAAAACCGTCACAACAGTTTCCTCATTTTCATGTGCTCTGTTCAATTTCTGGGAGAAGAAATTGAAGGAAAAGACAGTTACTACGTACTGCCTTCGTATTTTTTAATCTTTCCACCAAATGTCCTGGCTACCGTATTCCATACTCTGAGGTTTTAGGTGCTTGACAGGCCCTGTCAGTCACTTTTAATACATTAAAAATAGTGGACAACACTGAAATGTATCTCTTGTGTTCCTGAAGAAATCAAAAGCTGGCGGGTTTGGAACAGCATGAGTAAATAATGACAGAATTTCTCAGACGAACATCTCCTTTAAATGTTATTTATTGATTATTTGTACTGTTTTCATGCAGTTCACGTTCTTGCATTTCATCGAGAGTGAATGAAAAACACGTGTGCTCGCTTTTCTCCCTCCATCATTCTCCCTTCTGTTTCAAATTTCTCCATATTGCTTTTTATGTGCCCAAGAATAATGAAATTCATCTGTTTCCACCAGTGCTGGTAATGTAATCTCACTTCATTTAGTTTAATAAGCAAAACCAACCCACTCTCTTGACTTCATTTTTGTGTGTTTATGTGTGCGTATAGCAGCACACACGCATGTGTTTCATAATATCTGTGAATCAGGACTGACTCTTGCATCTATATTTAGCCTACCTTGAACCCCACTTGGACTTTTTTCCTTTCTCCTCGACTCTGTTTGTGGGAATCAGGGCCGGATACTGCGAGTGGAATCACAAACAGCTTTCTCTGTGTTTCCCTAACCCCTTTTCTCAATTGCTTTCACTTTAAAGTTGTTTAGAATATGCAATGAAAGCCAAGGTGGTTTTGCAGGAATGTGATGGTTGAGAATATTGCTTTACAATAGAGCTTCAGGGGCCGGCATTGATCTGTGCAAGTGTCCATCTCATATACATTGCACTCGGTCCCTAAATAGCCCTACACCCCTATTCCTCGATAAAGAGCCGGCCTGGCCCCTGCTTTTATGATGCTGTAGAATGGATTTTTGTTTTGTTTGTCAGTTATTTATGGATACTGTATGTGAGGGTATCTGTGTGTATTTTACTGCATTAAAACTTTGCAGTAGGCCTATCCCAGCACATGGAGGTTTGTTTGTGTGTGTAGAGAAGCTAAAAAAGTGATGCGCTTTACTACCATGCAGCTAAAAGAAAGATCTAGGATGAGGATGAGCTGAGGAGACAGAAACGCACGGTGGCCTCTAGATTACAGCGAGCCGTCTTCACGCATTCTTTCTCATTTGGGGGCTCAGGATGAGGAAGCACTGTGTCCTGTCAGCTGTGGACCACTCTTTTCCGTCCCGTCACTTGCATATCCACTACACATGATTTAGTTTGGACAGAACTGTCTGGTATGCGTGAATGCTTGTCTGCACTTGTCATCCATTATGCAATATTTTAACATTGGGCAATGGATACCCTGTTGACACACATTGCTTCTTGTGTTTTCTCAATGATTCATGGTATCACTAATGCCTTACACACGTATACACAGCTCTGAATGTAGAATGAACAATATAGAGCAATGATGATGTTAAATCATTACTAGTAAAACAATTAAAAATGTATAAAGCCCATTGATTTATATGTTAATAATTATTAAAATAATGCATGTCTTTTTTGCATGCCTAGCATTGACAAAACTTAAGGCCTTAATTTCTTTCTGTTGTTTATGACAGTGATTTATGTTTTTGTGATTACTTTAATAAAAGAAACTTTAATCGTTTTATTTACTGATTAGTAAATGCTGAAGGCTTCATGAACTCTGACGCTGGGGCCTTCGGCTGTTCTGTTATTAAGAGAAACTTGAGTTTTCCTCAGGCATCAATCTATGTTCAGTTTAGACGCTGTTTTCGAGCGTTTGTCAGTAAGAGAGTCTTAAGTAAATAGCAGCTTTGGTGGTAAGATGATAGATTGTGACTAATGTGAAAGTAAGGCATGGAAAATCAATGTTTGGCGTGTACTGTATCATTATTAATCCATGATGTGTTTTCCAGATGTTTTGCATAGAATAATATTTACCAATGTGTGCAAGCCTCTGCAAAGACAACTTTTTTTTTGTCAGCTTTGACATTCGGCCTCTGACCCTGACTGTGTTTCTGTTGGACAGTCTGCTCTGTAAGTCACGTGCTGTGGTGTTCACTCCAAGAAACTTCAGCGGATTTAACACACATGGGTTGTCTATTTTATGGATGTGCTTGAAGTGTTGCTTTACACCCAAGCACAACTATTCAAAAAGTCATGCACGCTCAACTTTTAAAATAGAAAACCATATGTTTGAATACATTTGAATAAACAGAGAAGACTGAGCAAGTTGTCTAATCCACTTCTCTACCAAACTTTAGGGGTTAAACTTATGCCTAGTTTCCATCAATGGTACGTTACGCTTTGCAATTTTGGTACCATTGACAACTGAAAGTTAATAAGAAATAATTGATCTGTATTTACCAAACCAGACAATTTAGTGGAAACAGTACAAATTAACAGCCCTTTATTTGTATTTATTTTACATTTTAATATATATATATATATATATATATATATATATATATATATATATATATATATATATATATATATATATATATGTATAATATATCAAATAATTTTACTATTTACCTTTTAAAGTGCCTTATTAATGTAACAATAATAATTATCAGAATCTGAATCTTACTTACCATTGATGTTTATACACACAGCAAATTTGACTCGAGCTTCCAGTATAGAGGAATTCATATAGTGAATACATTAATCATTATAAAGATAAAATATAACTCTAAAATAATTGAATGACACAATATCACATTTGCTTAACATTTGCTGTTGTAATGAAGTCAATTTTGATTTTATGTCATGAACTTACTGTTTAACTGTTGATGTTAATATCTATTTACTTTTAATGTAATGATTCTTTAATGTTTCAATAATGTAAATATAATTCTTTATATTCTGCGTGTGTAAGGAATCGAGATGATTGGTCATCACCCACAGAGAGTTTGTGTTTAAATGTGTGTGCAGTATTTGAATGAAGTTGAAACTCCGACAGGTTTTGGACAGGAGTGTGCAGGACAAAGAGTGACCCGTTGAGTGCCTGAAACACATGGACACAGTTTGTCCTTCTAACCTTTCGCTTAATCCTTCTCTTTATCCCATCCACTTTACTTCTGCTCCCAATTGACACATTTATACCAGTGCAATCAATGCTGAATGACTGCAGACAACATGATCATTCTTGATGGCAAGACTTTATATCAGCAGATCGATTAGAGATGAACGTTTAGAGTATAAATACTGCGATTAGATAAAAAATGGAAAGGATGTGTTGATTTAAGGAAAGTGACCTCTAACGGTCTGACATGAAACAGCTTTTACACATACTGGGATTTTATCACAGAGGGTCAACAAATGGCAGGAATGTTATTTGTACCGTAAAGCGAATGGGATTGTTGAACTTTACAAGTGTTAACCTTTTTTACATGAATCAAATTACACAAAAAATACACATTTTAAAGCTTGGAAATTTATTAAAGATATTGTTTAAATTTTGTGTATATATATGTCTGTTTCACTCTAATATATTTTTAAGAATTCAACAAAAATATTAGGTTTATAAAACAAATATATGTTTTTTAATGCATAATTACTTAAACTAACATGAATACGTGTACAGTTCAAAGAAATTAACTGTTTGGTTTTTAATCAATCATCCTTATATTTTACATTGAAAAAAATCTGTTATATGGTTAAAAGATTGTATTAAGGTATAACATTTAACTGTTTATTTTTGTGATATAAACTATACCACATGAAATATTTTATACACTCTAGTTGAAAGTAATTATTAGGGAAAGAGACTCTGAAATCCAGAAAAATGATTCTTTATCTTGTATAAACTGGACCAATTACATGTCATCTTTAATATTACTCGCTCCATGTTCTCTGGACACAGCCACATAAATGTCATCTAAATACATCAACTTTCAAAAGTAATAAAGAGCTTCCAGGATATTTGTCACCACAAACTTAACTTTGTCTGAATGGCCCTTTAAGCTAACGCGGGCTGTTTTATGTGCGTTTAGGCTCCTAAATAAGGAATGTCTGTTATACACAATCATGGTTATCATAAATCTTTAGATCAATTACCCAATTATGTCCAGGTGCAGCATATGTCCAGTCAACCTGAGTTTCACCCGGCTGCACCCTTTGATGCTAGTTAGCCGGTCATATTAAATCATCGGTCAAAAGTCAAATGAACCTCCTTTATTCACGATATATGTCATTAATAAGCTTATTCACTTAAATATGTTATTTCGTCCACTATGCATCACCCTTTCACATTGGCATCTGTTCTTAATATTAATCGTGCCGCTAAAAGTCCTCTGTTGATTCGCCGATGGCTTGGAAGGCTAAAGGAGAAGATGATTAAGCAAACAGGGTCCACACTTCATTAACTTAATGAGCTTGATTAAAGTCCAATTAGAAGTGCATGTGAAGGGGAACCGGCGACTTTTAAAGTTGACCTGTGACTTTTGAACTTTGATCTTCAGGTTTTGGAAACTTTTGGAATCCCCAATGAAAGAGGCCTAGTCTGTTCCATGTTCAGGCGTCCTGTGGAGAGCAAAGGATTATGTCGAAGACGTTCGCCTGGAGATGTTAGAAGATAAACCTTCTCATAAAAGATCTTTGTTTAACAGTCTAGTGTAGTCTTCATCACTCTTTTACCAGCAAACAAATGTGTTTTACTGAGCTGTTAATATAGAAGGTGTCGCTAATGACTTAAAAACAATGAAAAACTAGCTAACATTCTCTAATGTGGAAAAGTGGAAATAAGACTGCAGGGAAGTGACGTTATCTAAGGGATATAAATCTGATAAATATACTGAACAGTTGCTGTTACTATCTGATTTTGGCAATGCAAAATTATTCAACATGATATTCTATACACTGTAAACAAATGTAATTTTACAGATTTATTTGAAAGATTTGTAATTTAAAAAAAACTGTAATGTAATGTAATGTAATATAATGTAACATAATGTAATGTCATTTTTAGATTTTGTAATGCAGTAAAAACTAAAAAGTCACAGAAATAAGTTAGGAATGTACAGGATATGTGAATAATAAAATGAAAAGGATAATTGTACAGAAGGGATAAGAAAAACATGAGGAAATTTAACATTTTTCCTTATGGTGATTTTGGTGCTTTATGGTGTTTAAATTACAGTTTTTACAGGATTATTTTTAAAGTATTTCACAGAGCATATCAAATAACTCTCAGTTGTTTAACTTATTAACAACAGAAAGTACAATTACAATGTTGGAAATCAGGGAAAAAAAGCTTCAATAATAATGAAGTTCTATTGTAATAAAATCATTTATTTTAATAGTGTGAAAACAGCTGTCACAGAGGTTAACACTGCTTAGTCCATGTGTGTGTATTTGTGTACTTGTGTGTACTAGTGTTCTCCATAGCTAAAGATCTAAGCGGGAGGATGAGAGCACAGAGAATAGGGTGTTAGATATCTGTGAAATCTGTGAGGTCAGCCCAGGATTCAGAGAAAAGCTCCACCTGGACCTGAGCTGAGCCGTCACCGCCCGCTTTATGGCCTGTGAAATGCTGGACAGGAGAGCAGGTCACTGGAGAGACAGAGATGATAGAGCCCAGGGACTGAGATAAGAGGGTCAGGGGCATAGAGGTCATGATTCAGGGGACGTGCTCATCAACAACACATGGACAGGATAAAGAGAGTCTGGTTTCTATAAACCATGAGTAATTTACAAGCCTACAGAAAACCTTACCACTCCCCCAGAGAGGATGCTTGGACATGAGATGCTGTGTCTGTGGGTAGGAAAATAAGTAAACTGCTGAAGTGTAAAAAAGGGGTAACATGTTTTAGTTCTACAAGATACCACAGGAGAATATTTGAACTTTTGTGTGAAGTTGACCTTTTAGTAAGTTTCACCTGTATACAGGTTTCTGTTATATTCAGGCTTGTCTTCTACACTTATCTTTGTGATCCCATATGCTTCTGTTCCCATCATACAAACAAAGTTGTTTGTTGTGTAGTTCCTGCATCTGGACTCATCTGTTTGATTTGAACCATGAGAGTCCCAATCATCTTTATTAAAACCAACACAACCAAACATATGACAAAACCCAAACATTTCATGTGTAAATTTCCTGTTTGTTTGGAAAGCTGACTAAAAGGCTGACTACACGAAAATAATAACTGTTGCTCATATGGTCTTTATACTTACATCAAAGTCAAATTATTCTGTAAAATCCCTCTCAAAGGAACAGTTCAGCAAAAAAATCTTCATTTCCGACCTTCATTTCTTTCATTTTTATAGAACTCTCCAAGCTTTCATTAAACAAATTTGAATGTTGAGTAGACTACTGAACCATCAGTTCATGTTTCGTGATACTAGGGATACTAGGCAAGAGTCATTTTATGTCATTCACAGGGAAAATAATGTGAGCAAATCCTTTAATCAATACATTCAATATCTTGGCTTGAATCAGTAAAGCTCATATAAAACACCGTTATGCAAAACAAAAATATTTCCATGCTATTAAACAGGATGAGGTACAATACTAAATGTGATTGGTTGTGCCACCTGTCAGTCATATGGCCTCTTGGCCGGGCATTGGCCAAATGAAATCAGCTGAGTGAGAATACACACCATATACCATTGTCTATCTACTATATCATCATGTTTTATTGTGTGTTTAAAGTCAATTTAATGTTAGTTGGTAAGATTAGTAAAATAAAAAAATAAAAAAACATTTATGTAAATACATTAAAACTGAGTTTTCTGGTATTCAGCACAGAAGAACATAGTCCCTAAGTTCCTTGACACTCCTTAAAGACACTGTGATGTTATTTGTTATTTGCAAAGTTATTTGCTTCATCTGCACACTTGTGTTGTCGAACTGTTGTATAAATGCAATATGGTGCACGTAGTTGTGTGATGGTGCTCTTTATCAGCGGGTTTCATTGTCTTTTGTACACGGCCTGCGACCTCTGACCTAATCACGGCTGCTGATATTTACATTTATCCAAACTGTCTTACAGTAATATGCAGTTGTCAATCATCACTGTAGAGTAAACAGGAGTAAGATGTCTTCAAGAACACTTCAGTTATTATCTGCTGACACTGAGATTCAAACCAACAACCTTCTGATTACAAGTCCAACTCTCTAACCACCAGAACACAACTAATGCACCATAACACGACTACGAGGGCCTTATTGGAATAATAGTAAAAAGTAAATCATAGTATTATAAAGTTACATTGCATTTAAAAAGAATCAAATTTATACAACTGTGTACAAAATGATACATTAATATTGTATATATTGTAAAAAGACAGCAAATTAAATTAATTTCTATTTATTTCATTTTAATTTGTCTTTTAAACGTAAAATCTATCAATACAATAATGAAAGTTCGTTTACGGGTAAATGTAAAGTTATTTTAAGTCAATTTATTATTTACTAAAATCCATCAAAATAAAGCATAACCCCAGGTTCGGCTTCAAAATAAAAATCAATTGTGAATGTCTCTTAGCCTAAGTGTGTTTGAGAAGAAAACACAAAAGTCATGTTCTTTGTTGTTTGTCATTTAGAAACCTAACACAAGCCTCTTTCCTCGTAGATGTCACTGGAACCTGTGTCAAACGCAGAAAAAGTGTTGAGATGCTTCATTCCTCAAGATTCTTATCAACACAATAGACCTAAAGTACACAGCATTAGCATCTCTCATCATCTGATTCATTCATCTGCTCTCTCTTATCCCTGCCGTGCTCAGGAAGAGAGGAAAGCCCATCGTCTTATCTCTGTTATTCTGAATCAGTGGGAGACGAGACTTCACTATCTCTCTTTACTCTTCCATTTCAAAGCCCCATATTTACTCTTTGAATTTTCCACAGTTTGTGATAGTTTGAATATTGAGGCGTAATAGAGTGTTCATTACTCTGTTCTTCAAAGACATGATATTGATGAAAGTCTTATGTTGAGTAAGTGCAGAGAGTGAGGAGGGAGGATGTTGTCGTTTTCTTCAGGAAACTCTGGGGTGGGGGGGGCAGATGCGTGTTTGGCAGGGAGAAGGTCTGCATTTGGTTCTTGATCTGTTTTCTAAAAACTTTGTGAAATCTATTAACAACTGAACTTCCTTTGAACCGGTATTAATATCTGTTGTGCACATGCAAGCACAAAGACACAAGCTGTTTGTTTGGATTCACAGTAAAAAACAGAACATAACAGGAAAGAAATATTAGAGACACTTCATCAATGTGATCTGTGCATACTTTACACCTGAGTTCTTTCTTAAAAGGACAGTTCATGTAACAAGTTTATATAGTGCAATGGAAATGTGTGTTTCTGTCAAAACTGGGCTTTGATGGAACGGCATGAATGGACTAACCAGCAAACCCATTTTACTGCTACATCTGAAATGTTTTTCGGTCATTCGGAAATGCTTTAACCGAGTCTTTTGTCAAAGCTGTTTGGTAATGTGACCTGGCAGAACCTCCCTGGTGTTGACTGCCCACATTCACTAGAAAGATATCATGACTGCACACATTACACATTCTGACACATAAGTTAGTTATTATATATGGAAACATTCATTCTCATAACACAGCAACTTCCATTTTCTTTTTGATATTTGGCACCAGTTCATTAGGAAGTGACAATTTTGTTCTCTTTGACTCGTTGGATGGAAACTTTATCCGTGTTTTAGACAATATTTCAGTTTGCGCATAAATTTAATTTCCATCTTTGGATGGAAACCTAGCTAGTGTCTGGTCCATATGAATGAGGTGCCCAAAATATCTGGCACAGAGCTAAAGTTTATTCATTGTTAAATCATTCCATTTCCCAGAACAGCGATCATTCATTGATATTCTTACACATACTTATGACATATTGAATAAAATCAAGTTGAATTGATTGGTGTTGAGTTGAATTTCAGGAATATGAATGCTATAATTCATGTTAATATTCTAATAAATAATAGTCTTTATTACTAAAAATTTAGAATTCTATTGGTCAACTGTAATCGAATAAGACATAAAATGACCTCATACACACAAAAGAGCTGTGCTCACAGTCTACTAATCTCCTCTGTATCACCATGGACATGATGAGAATGAATGAAAGTGATTGGAAATGTATCCCATACTGTACATTTCACCTATCCAAGTGCACACACACAATAAGTGAACACACACACACACACACACACACACGCACGCACGCACGCACGCACGCACACACACAGGTAGTGAAGTCACACACACAAAACCTGTGAACAAACACCAGTTTACTTTGTTTAGTGTATCACAAAGATTTTATTATAATTTGACGCACACTTACAAAAGCTTAGTATCCTAATAAATGGTATTTTATATCACTTTACTATTCTATTAAATGATTCTGCAATTGTTTTTTCTATTCTTCTTTCTTCTGAAAGCTAACTGTGCACATTTACACAAAGCAACATTACAAACTGTATGAAAATTAATTTTGCTATTTAACATTTCATGTTGATATAAAACATCATCAATTGCATTTCTATTGCTATCAATTATTTTTTCATCTTCATACATCTTGTTTAATTAACTTTTTTAGTTCTGTATTTTTCTTTCTTTTTCTTCGTGAATCTTTTAGTCATCCTACATAGCTTTCTGTTGCCACTGATTGACCCTACCAAACATTTCCTATAAAAGCAGCATACATATTATAATAATAAAGTTAAGATGAAGCATTAATACAATTTGGTTACTGAAATGTACAGAGACAACAGCATCTCTTTCAGCAGATCAAATGTAAAGCACAACGCTCACACTGATGACTGGCTATGGTGGGACGTCCTGCCAGAGTTATGTATGTAATTTATGTAAATAGCCAGATCAGGTTTCAATAGGAGTACAGGGAAAAGACATTGGATAGGAAATATTCCTGGGATACAGAATTTTGTCGGGGCATTTGGGACAGAGAGTGAGAAAATCAAACTGAGAATGTGTGTGTGTGTGTGTGTGTGTGTGTGTGTGTGTGTGTGTGTGTGTGTGTGTGTGTGTGTGTGTGTGTGTGTGTGTGTGTGTGTGTGTGTGTGTGTGTGTGTGTGTGTGTGTGTGTGTGTGTGTGTGTGTGTGTGTGTGTGTGAGAGAGAGAGAGAGAGAGAGAGAGAGAGACAGAGAGAGGAAACGCTTTAGTGGCATATGTTGCTGTCTGTCTTTTATTTAATGCCTACATTTTTCCATTTTCTTTTTCCCACGTTCTGAGTGTTAATTGATATAAACTGTGAGGGCATCTGACCCTGTGACTAATTGCCTTTAGCTCAACAAGTTTGTGTGTGTGTGTGTGTGTGTGTGTGTGTGTGCGTGCGTGCGTGCGTGCGGGCGTGCGGGCGTGCTTGTGTTTAAACAGATAAATATTTACTAAATATACAAATATATATTTTAAGTCTATCACTGATAGCAAGTACTGTATTTTGTCATCTTCAAATATAACAGCCATTGTCATTATTCGTTATCTTTGTAAAGATAAAGAAGAGCAATATTCAAATAAGTGTCTTCCACAAGGAAAACAACAAAAAAGTTTTATGTAATGTAAGAGTTTGTAAAAACATGCCACACAATTCCTGGATCCTGTAAAGTGCAGAAAATGACTCAGTTTACCTATATGTCTTATATTCTGAATAAAATAGTATTTAACATCCACCAACCTGAATTCATTCAATCAAAAAAGAAAAACACAACAGATTTTTATTCTAAAAAAATGTTCCTTGGCTGAGCCGGGTTAGACCTGTTGCAGATGGACAGACCGAGTCAGCCTGCTGGTGTTGGGTAACCAATAAAACCAGTAATTGGTGCAATCATAGAATAAGTGCACTAAATCCAAACCATTATGTGTGCAACGACAGGAAATGAAGTCTTAGGTTTACAGCTGAAATCACACATGCAGTTATGAAAGTCCAGCACTTTCCTCACAATCTGTGTGCTATTTTATATTCAGAATACATGACTGGAGAATTTCCAAAATCAACTGAAGCTGATCTATAACGTGAGAAACAGCACTGGACACTTTCCCTATATACCAGTATACATCACATGGGTCAAGTTTCTGGATATCTAAGGCTGCACATCGAGTATGAAACTTCTAGTGCTATGGAAATCTTTTCATGTCATTCCAACACAATGGGTAGTTACAGGAATTCCCCCTGTCTTTAGCTGTGTAGGGGACTCATTCATACTCAATAGCGCTTTTGTTGACCCCTTGCCTGCTCCACCATCAGCCCTCGTCCATTGACAGGGAGAGAGAGAGACCATCCTGCCTGAACTCATCCTTAGTGGTCCTTAACCCCCCCCTCATGCTTTTCATATGTTAAAGTCTTCCAAATGGCTTTAACACTCTCCTCCTCCTCTTCTTCGGCCCTCGATTACTAATCTGCCATGCCCCATGGCAACCGCTGCTGCCCCGGCAACTACTTCTGCCTCACTAAACCTGCCACGGCAACTGCTTTTGACAACCAATCAGTTCAGGTTCAAACATGGGCAAGGTCCAGATTCAAGAGTGTGAATACAACAGATATGAGACAAGGGGGTGACGAATAAAATATATGTACTTAGTCACGCACGCGCACACACACACACACACACACACACACACACACACACACACACACACACACACACACACACACACACACACACACAGACACACACACACACACACACACACACACACACACACACACACACACACACACACACACACACAGTTGTGTAAGGCCTCACGTCCAAAGCATCAGAGATAGCACACAGAAATGGGGCTAAATTAAGACAGTCTTTTATTTAGGATCACATTAGCATGTGAATTCATTCTGTGGGTGCTTCCAGTACTGCCAGTAAGCTACTCCACAGCACTTCTTAAAGCGAGCACCAAACCTCGCCAAGCTCTTTCAGCCTGGAACAGGACTCTTCGGCCATGAATATACATGAGCTGTAGGGAGCAGGGTTTTCTCACAGTTGAGCAGAAGATGCTAGAAGTAAGAGAGGCATTTAGAAATCACTTCAGGTGGAAACTGAGTTCTTTTCAATGGGATCCCACTTTATATGAGACACCAACAACACAGGCTACCATTATTACTTGATTCTGATCTTAGGCCTTTTCTCTGTCTTTTCTCCTTTGAAGTACCTAAATAAATATATGATGATCTTCTCAACATGAGAGCAAGGTTACATGCCAAATGAAACTGAAAGAGAAACTTATAAAAGGTCACAGATGAAAGTTGCTTAAACAAGTCTTTGCAATAAAAGTGAGAAAATGCAAAACATTTATAAAAGTAAAAATAGGTGGATAGATACATGAAACTGTTCCATATGTACATCATGAATGAGTCAGGGCCATCTGGTAAACTTCATTGAATGTTCCAGCAGTAAAACATGGCATTGGACTGGTTTGGCCAGCATGGGAAAGTACTTTTGATGAAACCAGATCAGATCTTTGTCCCCAGTGGGATCATATGACTAATCCTGATTTAATTCTTTTGGATTAGAATGTTTATACTCAGGTTAAAATAACGTTTTATGGAATACTTTGAGTGAGTAAAGCTTGAATCATTACAACTAATTGAAATAAAAACTAAAATACAAACTCATCGAATATTCAGGACAAACATTTTTAACATGCCTTAAGTCATATTTCCTCTGACTTGTGAATGTGTCATAAAATATTTCTTTTCAAGAACCACACTAAGATGCACCCACCAAATAGCTTTCTCCTGGCTTTAAGACTCTTTTCACTTCACATGCCTGAAGGGAATTCAGAAGGATCATTTATAAAGAAATGAATCATCAAACAAACTATTTATTCTGATTTGGATGAGTGAAATTCAACTGTAAAATTCTTACTGCACACACACGACTCTTTATTAAAAGATGAGTTCTTTCAACGATAAAAATTCTATGATTTTTTTCAACTGAGAAATGTCTCAAATGTTATGTTTCATGCAATAGAAGTCAATGGGAGTGTTGCTTAGTAACAAACATACTATAAAATATTGTGCTCTATACAAAAAAAAGTCATAAAGTCATAAGTCTTAAAGTGAGAGTACTTTCCCATGCCAACACATACCATACCTTTTTAATGAAAATCCCACATACTAATTTTCAGTACCACACACACACACACACACACACACACACACACACACACACACACACACACACACACACACATACATGCAGTCATACATGTACATGTTATTTGTCATTAAAGGTGAAGTTAGTTATATGCTGAGCATGTTTTGTTTGGAGGAATGAACTGAAACAGGAGCTCATGGTCAGAGCAAGACCCTTCAATCACTGATATTGAATATTTCAACTTCATTACCCACACATTTAAATTCTGGGAAAAGTTTGCTGATAAAAACCCTAACAATTCTTGCATCATTTATATATTTTATGCTGTAACTCAAAAAAAGTCTAGTTTGAGAAATGTCTCAGTGGTTATGTGTACATACAATGGAATTTAATGTTGTTACCAACATGCTTAAAAAATCTTCTTTTGTTTTCCGCAGAAATAAAAAAATCCACATAGGTTTAAAATGACTTGAAACTGTTTTTTTATTTTTGGTTGAACCATCCTTTTAAACTACACTGTGCTTGGTTGGTAAATAAGACACACTTTTCATCATCAAACTCTCCACTGAAACTCATACAGTTCTGATTCAGAAGCCACTTGCCCTTTTGCTGCAGTTGTTTTTGTGGTGCTGTGGTTTCCTGTGTGCCCAGTATTGCTAGTGCTCCGGACCGGGATGCTCCATTGGCATGGCAACAACCATGGACCCATATGAATACCGCAGTCTCCATTGGTTGGTTGTTCTGGCTGGCAGGGTAAAGAATAGTGGGGGGACAGATTGGCTGAATGAAGTGGTTAAGGTTGAAATGAGACCCTAGAAAACTGCCTCCCTTGCCTCTACCCTGCATCTTAATGACTATATGTGGTGGGTTGACCCGGTTCTGGTTTGGGGCTAGTGGGCCGCAGTGAGACATGCTAACCACTTTCCCATGGCCCCGGCAAACAGAGCCCAGTCATTATGCTTTAATATCCCATAATATATCCCCTCCGCATACCCTCAAAGGGGCTGAGATAGAGGGATTCTGTCCCTGCCACTAATAACACAGGATACCTAATACCCCCCTCCCTTAATGTGCGCTCTGACCAGAACACAGAGCTGTCTTACTGCTCACATCAACTCTCCTCTGCCCGCTAAATACGGGCTTGAGAGAAATTTCATCAACAGTCAACTGTATGGGTAGCTGCCGCTGCACTCCCCGTAACAAGGCCCAAATGATTGCAGTTTAGTTTTACAGCTCTCTCAATGGGCTAATAAAGTTGTTTTGGGTTTTTTTATGGGAACTGGAATGTGGGTTATGTCATAGTTGTGAGTTTTGTTTATATAGACAGGCAGGCGGCACTGCCATCAGAACAGACCTCAGACAGTTGTTTTGATGTATCTTGGTGCTGTTTACTAACATGTGTTTGTTTACAAATTCACTTGTGTATGAATTCTTCAAAACTAATATGGCAAAATTCATAGGATTATTAGGTACACTAAAGGTCAAGTTGAGGGTGACTTTATTCCTAGATCATGCATTTGTGATGCTAAAAACGATTTTGATCTTAAGGTGAAATCTTATATGATATGGAAAGACTAAGTAATAAAAAACTTCCTCAATACTCTTTAAAATATTAAGTTTAATACTAGTGAATACCTAGAATATCAAAATCAACTGCAGGTGTAAGGTTCTTTTCCTAATTGTGGACGACTGGATCCCTGTATACAGATCCCCTGTAAAGGCCTTTCCTCAAATGTTCATTGGGATAAGACCATAAGATACAGATGTGTCTTCTCCATTCTGATGCAGTCTGGACTTGAACTGCTGGTTTCGTCTGGTCGGAGGAGAACTGGCCCTCCAACTGAGTCTGGTTTCTCCCAAGGTTTGTCCTCCATTCTGTCACTGATGGAGATTTGGTTCCTTGCAGCTGTCGCCTCTGGATTACTTAGTTGGGGTCACTTCATTTACAGCGATATCATTGACTTGATTGAAAATAAACGCTAAGACTCGCTATAATAAACGCTATCTTTCATGAATAATCTTTGTGTAAATCCAGCATGAAACTCATGGAGATTAAGGAAACTGTCCTCAGTAAAATGTACTGCACATAGTTTCATGTGTGGATTATAATATTCAGGAGCCGAATTAAACATAAATTATAATCATTGATCTCCAAGTACAGTGTCCCTGGGAAGGCCAAACATAGGTGATTGAACTCCAGGATGAAAATAACAGAGTTTCTGCAACATGAGGAATAACAAACACACACTACAAACACAACTCTTCCTCTTCTATGTGGGAGTGTAACAAGACAACGCCCCCTTTTTGTGTGTACCTGTGGGTGGAGTTTAACTGTGATAGTGATGTCACTTAAGCAGGAACTAGAGCGATGTGTCCAAACCAGACATTTTTTTAAGCGATTTCTGTTCAATAAAATATCTCGCTTGGCATTGAACTTTGAGCTTTATAATTTCACAGATATTACATATACTATAACAACAACATTATACACTTATTAAAGTTTGAAACATGGAATCTTAAAGAACGGGACCTTTAATGTTTGTCACTGAAACCTTCATACACCTCTGAAGACATAGTTATGTAGATTATATTCCACAACCATTTAAAAGAAATTATGTGCAACATAATCATTATTAGTTTACAATTAAAACTACAAGATATTATCCATAAAAGACAGTATAATGAAAGACATCTCCTGACTTCCTTATTAGTTATGCAATGATCTTTATTTCACATCTATGACAAAATTGTGTGTATGCGGCGAAGCTAGCTTTTGTGTATCGGGTATCGGAGAGTCTGGCCACGCTGAAGAGCTCCATTCAAAAAGAGTCCAGCTGATAAGAGCTCATCTGATGAATTCAGTCTCTGTTCAGAGACCGTGTGTGTGTGGAGAAAAAAAAGAGCTGCTCTCTGTTCTGTGTGAGAAAGCAGTGGGCGAAGCGATGGGCCAGGGGGCTTGGTTTTTTGGTACCCTAAAGGCCAACACATTTTAATTAGAGGGATTAGCTTAAAGGAGAGAGATCAGAGACTTCTTAGTGCTTTCAACATTCATGACAAAACAATCATCTGTTGATTCACGTTTCTTTCTGAAGTTTTGATGGGTCTACGTTGAGAGTTCTTTAGCTAAGATTGAAAAGGAAACTACTTTGAGAGGTATTAGCCTATAAGAGATCTAGGTTGGCACACACGGACAACGGACATATTAAATGTATTACTCATAGTGAAAGCTGTTGAAATAAATTAGCAGCTGTCTCTGTTAGACTGTTTGGGAATTGCGTGGGAACTGGAGGAGCTTTGGAGCTTTTTTCGTCCGCAGAACACATTATTAACAAGATGTAAACTACATCTGGTGTGTTTTAGCAACATTACTAATAGAGACAATGACTAATCCTTTAGAACAAACAAGTGTCTAATAAATTACATCGTTCCGGTTATTTTAGAATCATGGGTTGATTATGTCAGGTGTTAAACTTTCATGAAGGACTCAAGGTGCATCATCACAGACTTTCTGATAAAGGTTCAAAAGACATTTTCACTGGATGAAAAGAAACAGATGCTTACTGATCAGATACCACATGCTTACATCTTACACAACACATCCAAGGATCCAAAACAAAATGACTGCAAAACATGTCACTGAGATCATAAGCTATATGACTGAAGAACTCCACCAATATAACTCTTCCTAAACATCAATACAGTAGGATTTCTAAACCAGGTATCCTTTTTCTTTCAGGCAGTGAAAGGCAGGGAAGTTTTTTGACTAATGTATCCCTTTAAGGGCACTTGTAGTTAGATGTAATATAGTGGATGTAGCGAGATCTTGCTTCGGGAAACCAAAGACAACATTTTGGAAACAACTGTTTTTTTAAGTTTCATATCTAAAATCAAAGCTGGTGAACCTTGTTGATCAACGTGGTCTCCTGATATAACTTGTTGACCATGGTATAAAATCATGCTAAAATATATTAAAATAAAACAATTCAAACCTTTATTTACTCTCAAACTTTTGAATCCGAATCAGCTTATATCTACAACAAATATGTTCCTTCAATAGGTCTCTTGCCCCACACTGACCTCTTCTATGGGTCGTTCCTCTGTCAACCTTGTGCTTTTTAATGGCCCTCCTTTGGCCTTTTCCATTAGTCTTTTTACTATCTCATTCTTGGCTCCAGGTCCAAACACAAGACCCTTGGGAACAAGTGTACCATGTTCGTTGAAACTTCTAGCCCCTGAAAGAGTCTGTCTGTTAGCGCTTTGCAGATGTCGAGGCGATGACATAATTGCGACTGAACCCCGTCCCTCTAAAGGCAGTTCTCTTAGACCCCTCCAGAGGTTCTGAGGCGGGCTGCATTATGGACAAAGAGCTTGAAATTTATAGCTCATCTTATTTACATTGATCCAGCGTTCCATGACATCATCACTATTTGTTTCTTGTTCTGACTTTTGCTCCTTTTAAATGCAAACTTGAAACAAGGAACAGAATGTTCTAGGGTTTAAATATTTATGATATAATCCATTTTTAAGTGCAGGAATCATGTGACTTTATGCAGACCGTAATAATTGTACAAGGTGATCAATAGGTTTCCATTATGGTTTGAAGAAATTACATCACTTAAAGTTTCCAACTATAGTTTAAATCTGGTAATTACTCTTAACTTTCTTTTTGATAGACTTTTGATGACTTTTACATAACTAGACCACAAAGGCATTGAAATCTGCGCAAAATACAGCTTTAAGCACAGAAAAATCAAGTGGAACAAGGTTGCTTTGGAATTGACATTGGCCAATGGTTAGGAAGTCTTTCCCATTGCTGGCAACCATTGTACCCTTTGACATCTGACCTTGTGCCCAGCTTCCCCTTTCGACCCTCTACTGTCGGGTAATTCTCTTTTTCTTTACTCTTTCATGGGTTGAAGATGAAGTGTTTCACTGTTCTTGTTAGAATAGTATATGACAGTTCCCAATGCAAAAAACTGATATTCTGTGTCCCATTCACAGAACAGATACAAATATTTCAAAAATCTTCAGACATTTAACCATTATCTTTTTATAATCTTACAGTCAATTCTTCTTGCATTCTGCTTTAGACTGTTAAACAAGTTGAGTTGTCATGCCCAACGTGATCTTTTTGTTAAAAACATTACAATATGGTACAAAATTTTATATATAATTATAAATGTTTTTCATGTTAAATACAATAAATGACATCAAGTGACATGAAGTGCGTCAGAAATATAAGTAAAATGTAAGGTTTTGTAATCAACACAATGAGCTTGAGATGACTTTTATCAAAATTTTTTTCATGGTCCCCTATTGCAAGAATCAAGCAGTATGTTTCTATTTAAAAGAATGAAAGTGAATAAAATAGTTTTTAGGATTTATTTACTTATTTTCGACAACTTTATTAGTTACATTTAAAGGAATGAAAAATACACTATATATTCAATTTAAAGCTAATGCCTTCTGCATATATAGTGTATTACCACTATAGAAAAAATTTAAAAGACGCTTTATCCTGGAGATAACCTTTTATGAAAGTCTAAGCTTAGCTAACAGAAGCTAAAGACTGAACTATTAACAAAGTAATGACAGGCATCTGCCATCCACTTTCTCTCTCTCTCTAGCCATACTTAAAGTATTGTGAACACGTTCTGGAATGAAGGGCAATGTACAGGAATGAGAACAGAGCCCCGCTGATGAATGCAGGGTATTAGAATGGATGCAGTTATGCTATAAATAAATATGAGGGAATATTTTGGGCTGTGCAGTGGGTGGCAATGTTTACTCGTACGTGTATATTTAGAATACATAGAAAAATCTGATTAGCATTGAGAATCATATTGCGCTTGTCTAGACAGCTAAAACTGCCAAAGTCAACATACAGCAAACTATAGAATTAGCAAACAACTTTCTATACCACAGGTAATATTCACAGGATCTTAGTTTGATATTTGTAGGTTTTGAAGAAGCACGATCATCATGTAGTGTCAATCATACAAACAAGAGACCACCTAATGCTATGAACAGTTCATCCGGAAATTAATCTCGAATAAAATTTATTCGGATTTACCTCATTCCGCTCAGAGTGTAAACTGTAGTTTAAAGCTGTTGCTGATCTAGCTGACATTACTAAAACAGAATCTGTTTTAATATGTTGTGGGTAAATTTTTGTCAATATAATGTGTGGAAATGTTAAAGTGCAAAAAGGTTTGTGTGATTGTAATGGGGGATAAAATATAATATGAACAAGGAAACCAAACTGTGTGTTTGATGATTTCTAAATGAAACCATGCTAAATTATAAAGAACTCTTTGAAACAGTATGGATTTCTTTGATATTGTGTAAGGCAACATTAAGCGCTGAAATTATAACAAAAACAATTGTCGAAATTAAACTGTCATGCCACTTTGTTAATACATATGTGAGTACTGATCAAACGTTTTAGAATGCTGGAATGAAATGTTTCTCATTCCAAATTTTTTTTTATTGAAGGTGTAAAAAGTCTGACTCCCAAAAAGAATCCCAAAAGTCTGAAATTAGTTTAATGGACAAAAATATAATTTTGCAAACATAAAAGTTTTTTTTCATGATAAAACATATTTCATTTATTTATTTTTTTAAATGGATGACTTTGACTGAATATTAAGTGCGGAATCGATGGGTACTTTGCTTGTAAATAACAAGAAAACATTTCTTCAAATTCTAATCAAAAGGAGACTTTTCTGAAGATGATCAACTAGAACATGTTTTATTTGTTTTTAGTTTTAAATCCTCTAGTTCTTTTTTTATATCTTTTTTTCTATTATTATAACATGTGGAACAAATCAAATTAATAATTTAAATATCTAATATAAGAACTGAAATCTCCTACTAACATGTACAGAAAGAGTGAACAAATGTATCCAAAATTTTAAAATACCATAATATTTAATAAAAAAAAATATATTTAGAAACAGAATATAGTATTTTGTCAATGATTTTGCCCTCTGATGAACTTCAGTAATAATGAGACTGTATTGTGTTTTCAACTAATGTGTTGTCATGACAAAAGTAAGAGAGATGTCCATGAGAAATGTTGGTGGGCTCTCCATTTTATATACAAACACATTCTTACACAGGACCAACCTAATCCCTATGTCATCCCTCTCTTGGAGCCCAAACACTGACCCTCTCACTCATTAAGCCGTAGGTCAACCTCAGAGTCAGGGGTCAGAGGTTAGGTTAGCTCCAGAGACTGGACAATAAGTAAACAGCCACCTGGAGTAGATCAGGGTCTCGTCTCGTCAATCGCCTGTGACAGAGGACCATTACAGGGGCCAAATAAACAAGCCACCATGAACAGCAAGGGTTTGTGGGTAGTTCAGGGACATACACAACCCCTTCAGTGACCGAAAGAGCTACAATTCTTTTTTTGCATGCGGGTGATTAATGAAGAGGGGGAAGACAGGGCTTGGGGGTAGGGACCAGGCTATGGGGCAAATCATGAAGGGAATGCTTTGTTTTTGTATATGTATTTCATGGGTCAGACTGCTTGTTTGTTGGTTCAGAACGTTCTGGTGGTGCAGATTTGAAGAATGGGTTTTTGGATTTTAAGACCTCTTTGACTGGCAGTTTTACAGAGATGCTAGGGCAGTAATATTGAAATGATGTTTTGGATGATGAGGCAGCCGCACCAGACTAAGGTTGAATAAAATAAAAGCTTTGGGGATGGAAAGGATAGAATAATTTATTTGGTAAACTTATGTGGCGCTTTCAGTTATTGAGGGCATAAATAGTTGTCTTGTGTATGTATAACCAGTCGTGCTTTATTACGTGAGACTGCACATGTAGACACACACACACACACACACACACACACACACACACACACACACAGACAGACCGATAGACAGACAGACACACACACACACACACACACAGACAGACCGATAGACAGACAGACACACACACACACACACACACACACACACACACACACACACACACACACACACGCACAAACACACACACACACACACAAACAGACAGACACACACACACACACACACACACACACACACACACACACGTGTGCACGTGTAGGCAAAAGGTTTAGGGGAACTGTTGACACATGGAGGGTGCTTCATAAATGCTTTTGGTCACTTTTTTAGTCCAAAGATCCTAGAACTGAACCACCCTGTTATTACAGCGACAGTCAAGTCTTGTTAAACCCCAATCACCCATGATAATAACAGTTTTAATAACCCGGCTAACATTCATATTTCACCAATGTTTTGTTGATTATGCGCAGGAGAATTCTGATCGTGGAAAGAAAGAGTCAGGGACACAAGCTCAAATCAGCAGTTGAACTTTGTTCAGAACCCCTATATATTTATTTCAACCGCACCAAGTAAATGTGTTTTGCTGAGATATTTGTGTTCCCACTCTTTGGCTCCCACAATGGCTGTTGTAAAACCGGCCTGTTCACACGATTCCAATACTTCATGCTGTAAGAAAGACACAGCAGGCAAATACAGAGAGATATTTTGATTTTGGATATTTACATCAAAGCTGGCTTAAACTTGAATTTTGTTGAATGTCATGTGAGATGCACATGGCCTAAACACAAGAACCTCAAAATTGAAGATGGTATTTATGGTTTTAGCATTAGTCTGTGCTGTTTTGTATCAACAAGAAGGGGCTTCAGAAACCCACGGTTAGTTTGCTACCAACTTTTATTTGAGTTATGAAGAGAGATATAGAGACCTTAAAAGACTTTTAAAAGTAACTGGCCAATCTAGAAGCTACTCATAATTTAAACTATTTTTACAGTCCCAACACTTCAAACATTTGGAAAAGAAGAGCCTGGCTGCCTTTCAACACACTGCCAGATACTCACTGCAGATTACTTCTGTAAATGGAAAAGAGCGATGGGATTAAACATTCAACAAAAACCTTGGCTGTGATTTCCGCTCAGTTTGCCATAGTTGATGAATATAACATTAGCAAAATGCCTTAATTGGTCAACCACTCATCTACCAGTACTACTTCCTTCTAAAGAAAAGTTATTTACCTCATTCATTGTGTAACCCAAAAGATGAATAATAAATCCAGCATGGTTTAAATCTCAGAGGATGTATATCATGACTCATGACAGAACATTAAAAGGTTATTTAAAGGAGATGAAAAAAGCTTAAAAAAGCTACAAATGTAAAAAGCCTGCCAGTGTACACCCAGTTTGAAGTCTTGGCCAGTTAGCTTCAATCCAATCTAAATACTCCAGCATGTCTTCTCAGAGAACGTTCATGTTAGGCTAGACCCCCAGTTTCCAAAACCAGACTTTCTAAACAGTAAAACAGCTCAAAAAAATCAGTGCATGTATTATTTTAGTAACATGCACTAATAACCAAGAGAAAACTTGGAGATCCCTAACCCAAAGAGTCTTACTAATGAAATAAGAGCAAAACTAATTTCTGTTTAAACTGAGTAAATGTAACATTGGCAGCAATACATTTGATAAGAGTGTTTGTACAAATGATTTATGCTAAAATTCATGTTAAATAATGCTGGATGAATCAAATGTTGTCCTTGGAGTTTGATGATGTCATTTATTAGTATTTAATGTTTCTTTGGCTTAATAGCTAAATGCACACATTGACGACATTGGAAAGACGCAGTAAACGATGAAACTGACTGACTTGGTTAATTTGTCTTTGTGGAATACACACTCACACATTTGTATGTTCTTCAACAGAATAAAGCCTCTTTTCCAGATAGTGGTGTTTGTACAAATGTTGCTTGGATATTGTAATTATGGGCTTTTTTAATCAAGTTTCCCATCAACAATCTGGAGCAACTCACTGCATAAACTTCATCTGAGTCAGGTTTTGGACGAAAAGTGCTGCTAACCTTTAAAATGTGTTCCTGCTTACTCTGTCTTGCTATCATCGCCCTTTTATGTTACTCTTATGCTGGACCACTACACTTCTTGAGTGAATTCAGCCTGACTTCATTTGTCTTTAATAGGAAAATTTTGTAATGATTCACTTGAAGTTGTTAGTTTACTGACTGACGTGTTCATGTTGATCAAAACTATAATGAAACATCGCATAATGGAACTTTATTGCAAACAGCTTTGTTCCAAATAAATGGCTAAAAGAAGTTTCTGAAGAAATATCTGCATGTCAGGGGTGGTCTGATTCAATGGCTCAGAAAGTCTTTGTTTGTATCAAGTATGGCACCTATCAAGCGATGTTGAAAATGTGTACTAGTTAGAACACTAAATAGCTCAAGGATCTGAAAGGAAACTTCAGCCTGGATCAAAATATGGTCAATTGGTCAAAATTTAGAAGATGCAATATTTGCAGATCTTGAAGAGGTCATGGCCCACACTGTAGTAAAGTAACGGTGTATGGTGTCCCATACTTGGAATTTGTGCTCTGCATTTAACCCATCCCAGTGTACACACACAGTAAGTGAACACACACACACACACTGTGAACACACACCCGGAGCAGTGGGCAGTCATGCTGCGGCGCCCGGGGAGCAGTGGGGGGGACAGTGCCTCGCTCAAGGGACTCACATCAGTCGTGGTATTCCTGCTGGTTCCGAGTCTCGAACCAGCAACCTTCGGATCACAAGTCCAAGACTGGAACCACCAGGCCACGACTGCCCATAATAAATATTATGTTTTAAAAATTATTTTCTGGTTAGTGAAAGATACCAATTTTTATGCATTGGTTTCTGGAAGCACTCCCATCCCTCAGACACAGATTTGTTTTTCCATGTTCCGTTTATACAACCCGGCATTATCTAAAAGATGGAGACAGAAGAGATTTGTCTATAAGTCTCAGCTTGAAGAAACTATATAACTTTGAGTTTTTACAAAAGTCTTTCAAAAAACAAAAAAAGGGAACTGCAATTTATATACTTATCCCTTTAAAGTCAGCAGGACTCTAGTTCTCTTTTCTTATATTACATAAGCAGTGAATGTGAAATCTTAACATATGTATGAGTGTACACAAATTTCGAGAAACAGAAAACACATAAAGAGCTCATCTACCCAGAAATGAATTAGTGTGTGGTTCAGCTCACTTTGTCTTTTCCATAGCTGCTTGCACCCTGCTTGTTGGAATGTGGCAGTCATTAATTCCACGTCTCTTCCCAAACAAACGTTCTGAAACAGCCAGCAGTGGGAAGCATCCCCAACTCATTAAGAGTCGTCTCAGCGCCCTGTGTGTGTTTTCTAGTGCTGACATCGCACGCACTCATTTGCATCGGTCCTGCCATGTGTTACAGGGTCACACTGGACTTATGTGGCCTTACTTTACTCCTACACTTTTAAATGTAAAATGTTGATTAAAATCTTTCACTTTTATGCTGGATGGTACACAGTAAACATTTGAGCTCATAAAAAAAGGCTGCTTAGTATATTCAAGTTTAATTTTAAGGCCTAAACCTTCTTAGCCACCCTGAGATCCTTATACTGTGATCCGTGAATCCTTATGGGAAGTTTCACCATAACATCATCTGTTTCACATCATCACTTAACATTTATTTCAAGTCTGTAATAGATTGTCAACCCCATTAATGTTGAACATGATTTCAATTATAAGCCCAACCATGGGAGTTGTTTGTTTGCAACATTTGTTACTTTAATATTAATCCATAATGCTTTTTTGTTCTGAGACGAAGAAAAGAAAGAGATGGGGAAAATAAAAAAACGGGAAAAATATGTTTTAGAAACCTTATCATATAGCTTTCTATCCCTGAATGCACCTACACAAGCCAGTTAGGATATTTTCTTTCCCCCTGGGTCATGAATGAGAGTTAAATGTTGTGTTATGTACATAATATTTTGTATTTAAACTTAATACCTCAGAATGACGAAGAAACTCATATCATAAATCCCCTATGTTATTAAAAAAGAATTTAGTTTGTGTGAAAATTTGAACACACATCAAAATCCATTGCTCAGTATCATTGTATGGGATGGAAGAGATCGTTCATCACAGTTTGTACTAAGGAACCTTGGATGCCTCTCCCGATCGTTGCAGCGGTAATGGGTATCGTGGCAAGGAAGGACCTTAATGGAACTGAGGTTACCATACGTAACTAGAGATGTCATTGATAAAGGTGGCAGTACGAATCATAAGTTTGAATTCTCACATGTCTGTTATACAAACTAGACATTAGTTTGGACATTTGCTACATATTTTTACAAAAAGGCCATAACCACCAAACCTCATTCTAAAGCCTTCATTCTTAAATCATATATCTTAATATATCTGGAAAAATTATAATATTCCTTTTGCTGCTTCAATAACAAAAATACTATAAAACAACTTTTTTGAAAAGATTTTTCTGTAATTGGACTTTTTCACAGTACTAAATTTGAACATTATTTGTTTTTCTTTACATGTTCTTAGTATATATATATATATATATATATATATATATATATATATATATATATATATATATATTATATATTATTATCATGTAAGTTCACAATATCCTTTTAAGTAAAATTTTTAATCATGGTTCATGTGACCCTGGTTGGGAAAACCAGACAATCCCAGTTTGTCACTCATTCATTTGGTTTCAATCTTTTACATGGCAATACTAATATAAAGTCAATATTTAAGATATCAAGATTAAATTTGCGGCACAAATATTCTTCTGATTTGGTTAGGTGTACCATTAGCGAGTGGTCAGTTGTGTTCTGGTGGTTAGAGAGTTGGACTTGTAATCAGAAGGTTGTTGGTTTGAATCTCAGTGTCAGCAGATAATAACTGAAGTGTTCTTGAAGACATCTTAACCCTGTTTACTCTGCAGGGATGATTGACAACTGCACAATAATTGTAAGTGAATGAATAAATGTCAATGTAAATGACACTACCTCAACATCGCAATCAAACAATCAGATTTTTTCAGATTCATGTTTTGAGCCACATATTACAGGTTATTTAGACATTGTTAAAGTATTTAAACAGGTAATGTGCCAACATTTTGCTTTGCTGCCTTATCAAGCAATGACTTGGCAAACAATAATATTTGATCCAGGTATAAAAATATAGAGCACCTTGACAATACCCAGTTTAAAATGTAACATTATCTAAAATATAGAAATACATTTCCCAGGTGGCAGTTTAATTTTTTGAGCACAACCCTGCTTTAGACAGGGGATTGGATGTTAGATGATTGTATCTCAGGCAAACAAAGTCAAGGTCAAAGTCACTTTTATTGTGGATTTTTAATGTAGATTTTGTGCCTTGATGTCTTAAAAAGCATCCTCTAAATGCACCTTGGATGCGGCTAAATTACTTTTAGAAACTTTTAACTTAAAATCTTTTAAAACCTTGTGAAAAAATTTTGGTTTAGCAAAATCCTGAATGTGTTAACAACATGAATAATGCATTATTTCCTCATTATATCATTGTGCTCTTGGGTGTCTGTCTATCTGCTCTTTAAAAGATGTTTTGTCTATGAGAACTGACATAACTGCCCTCAGCTCTACCCCACAGAGGGGTGAGGAGCCACCCCCCCCCCAACTCCCTCACACATTTCAGCACTGAGGGAGTGATCTGAATCAGTGATGTAGACCAGAGTATTGTCATGCTGACAGGGTGACCTGATTAATGCATGGGCCTGTTGGCCACAGAGATGAAAGGAAAGATGCAGAAGAAGAGAGAGGGTATGCGTCCAGAAGGACAAAGAACCAGGCAGAGAAAATCCAGGCCGTGTGGAGTAACCAAACCTGTTCTGTGGTGTTGAGCTTAGATCGCAGGCTGAACATATTTCACAGCTGATGTGTTGTTGAAAGCAGAAGGTGATTGAGAGAGACCACACTGATGACCAGATCAGAAGGAGAGGTGGAAAGAAGTTATGTAACACAGTTTCTGGAGAGAAGGCCAGTCACCACAAAACTACAGAAGGAGGCTGAGACAGAGGGCAAAGAAAATAGATTTACTGTTATATGATCGTTTCTGTTACTTTATTGTTTGGATCTCTTTAGTATTCTTTTATCATGGTCTTTTTTTAATGTTCATGTACAGCTGTACATACATCTTATACCATACAGCACCACACTTATAGCCCTGAATGAATAACCTATTGGGCATCATGTTGCATCACTGTATCGGACCCAAACCATTGTAAAAACATTGTTGTTTCTGTAACAGAGTTCTTGACCTGTCATTACTTGCATTACTGAAACCCTCTGTTTGTGATTGATGTTTTCTTATTTCGGTGTTTTGGGCACAGAGGGTCTTTCTTCATCCATCCATTGAAAGGTCACTGTGGGCATTGTAAGGGCTCAAGACTCATATTTAGGATAAAAAACAATAACGTTAGTTGAGAGCATTCTGTTGTACATTAAACACATAAATGGTCAGATGTGTTCTGGTGGTTAGAGAGTTGGACTTGTACTCAGAAGGTTGTTGGTTTGAATCTCAGTGTCAGCAGATAATAACTGAAGTGTTCCTTGAAGACATCTTACCCCTGTTTACACTACAATGCTAGATGTACACTGTATAATACTGTAAGATACTTTGAAAAAAATGTCTGCCAAATGTAAATGTCAATGTAAACATGGACTGAAACACTAATCTCCAGATAAAAAAACATAAAAACAAAGAAATTAACATGCAGCAATGCCTCCTGAGAGTTTCCCAACACTTGCAATATTGTTTTTAAAGTTGGGCAGAATGTCTTATGCATTTTTGCCAAATACTTTATCATTTAAGCCCTGTCAACAAAATAATTAATGTTAGAAATGCGTTTGAGCAAAGTTTTTGGGTATGCAAAACATACCTTGACACCTACAAAATCTATTTTCAAGCTATTATATATTTACAGGCAGAACATTTTGGAAGTTGGATGTTTATATCTTTCTTTTAGAATAAGGTGTAATATTTTTGGACATTCAGGATTCATTTCGACAAAAATGAAGCATTACATAGTAAATGACACAAAGAAGAAACACTACATAGGCGGTTTCCATTTAAACCGTGGTCTTTAGTTCATGACCAACAAAAGCACCGGACACTTACCGCATTAATACCAAGACACTTTCACTGGGACCTTTCCTCTTTATGATTCAAGCACTTCAGTATATTATAAATGAGAATAACTTCACGGCAAATATGCCATCCCAACACATGCTTTACATGTCTAAACCAGAGAACAGTTTGGTTAAAATCACTTCACAAATATTAAGTTTATCCCGCTCTTATATACTCAAGCATTCTGAAGCAGTTTGTAGGCCGTGTGAAACTTGTTTTTGTTGCTGATATTGAAACAGAGATTGCGTGTTAGTGTCCCAGCCAGGCAAATTTCGTCCCATTTCTGCCTTGCATTATTTCCAGATCTCTAGCTGTTTATTCCCAGCTTATCACAGTATCAGGCCCCCCATTGTGTTCTGTGTGAATCGTTCAGTTGGTATTGGCCATGTAAACAGAATATATCTGAAAATATTTACTCTGAGAGTGGTGAATTCAATCAGATATTTGCCTAGGCGACCCGAGTCATTTCCTAATCACATCCTTTTATTCACCCTAACGTTATCTATCGACTACAGCCAAAAAAACAAACAAACCCTGGTTTATGATTCTTTAATGAGGACCTGTTTATGTGTTTGTATACGTGTTTTTGAGGGTAGATGAGGTGTGCGGAGATGCATTGTGAAGTGTGAATGTTTTGGCTAGTGGTCCGAGCGTCTGATTGTGTGCGAGAAAGAAAATAGAGTTTTAAATCATTGTGCCATGCTCTCCGGCCCAGAATTAATGGCTCTGATGGAGATTCTGGACAATGAAGCTCTTTCAGTGTCACGGGGAACGGCTTCCCGGGCCACATTGTTTCCCCCTCCATAACTCCTGACAGCTGGGTAAGCGAGGGAAATTCATGCTCAGCGGGGGCAAGAGACACTACAGCCTAAAAACCGCCCTGCGCCTAGAAAATTGGATTAGAGCGGCTCAAAGAGAATGACAGAGAAAAGAGGAGAGAGAAAGTGAGAGAGGGTGGGAGAGGAGGAGGAGGAGAAGCAATGCAATACAACTCATCACACTAGTGGCCATAGCTGCAAAGTTAGCTGGACTCATTTCCTCTCGGGCCCAGTGGAGGAAGATTGTGTGTTTCTACTCAGAATGGAACAGACTGGATTGTTATTCAGGAAACCTGGATTATG
>CM065654.1:5226646-5231646 GCA_033220385.1 Triplophysa yarkandensis
TATTATACACAACCCACTGGTGAAACCCATTCAAGACGTTTTACAAGGAGGTCTTAAAAAGTCTGTATAACTACCTTAAACCAGCCTGATTATCTCAAAGTTCATTCTTTCTTTCTGTTTCGAAACTATATTCATCTGCTGTTGTATTCTAGAAGTGTGTCTATTTGATGTCAATCATAATACAGGTGTGTGAAACACATGTTCAGCTGCCAGTACAAAAAACAATTATATTTAAATAATTGTTATTTTATTATATGATTTTGTGTTCATTGTGATATTAAAGTAGTGCTGAAACGGTCCTCAAATCTCTTTTTAAATAATGTAAAGTGTCTCTTTTAACGTTCATAAGATATGTGCTCACATGACTTCACATTCATCTCATACAGCTCTATAATCTTACTGTACGCCAACAACTGACTCCTTTTTATTTCTATTTCAAGAAGGAATGCTGAAACTCCAATTAAACAACTGAGGGAGGAATTAAATCTTCCTGTGGGCTTATTGAAGGACCCTAAAGTGAGACAGTGTTGTGATTTGATGATATGAAAAAGATACTGTGAGTTTATTGTCACTTTAACAGAAGTACTTGATAAAATGAGATCTTATTTGACACCTTAAAGCACTCAGGGCTCCGATGCATGTCTGGATTTCCATACTCTTAAAACTTCAAGTCTTTGTCCATTAATGTGTTCATCAAAGTTGGTAGGCTGTGCAAATCACATGATCTTGCATACATCACATGCACAAACATGCATGCAAATACACACAGAATCGTCATCAACAAGCTTAACAAAACATATAAAACATAGTTTAAAAAGACTGCGAAGACCTCGCCTCTGACGATCATCGGGGTATGACCACAGCACACAGATGTTTGTTCTCCATTCTGCTGCAGCCTGGACTTGAACTGCTGGATTCGTCTGGACAGAGGAGAACTGGCCCCCAAACTGAGCCTGGTTTCTCCAAAGGTTTTTTTCTCCATTTGTTTCACTGAACAGAGATGACACCCCCGAATTCAATAATGCATTGCCTTTAACTATCATTAAGCATTATGACAAACTGTTTTTACAAATGAATGTTTTTCAGCTGCTTTGATGCAATGTATTTTGTCTAAAGCACTATACAAATAAAGGTGACATTGACATTGACAATGGTTGATGATCGTAGTTGGATAGAGTGGGTGTGATGGGTCTTTGGATTGGTGTGAATGACAAGTAGTTTTTGCAAGGTGTAGCTCTAGTTGAAGGTGCTTCATCCAGAGAGAGATGTCACTAAGGTATGCTTAGACTCGGGCCGAAATTGTCTGATCTTCAAGATGAAACGCGTGATAGAGCTGCATGTCGTCCACATATCAGTGATAGGAGAAGCCCAGTTTTCGGATGATAGATCCATCCCAATGATGTCATGTGGATCGAGAAGAGCAACGGTAAAAGAACTGAGCCTTGAGTTACACCTGTGCCAATATGTTGCGATTACAAAACTTTAACTCCCCACGGTTCCCTGCAGGATTTATTGAGAGGTGCGATTGTAACCACTGGAGGGCCATGCTGGAGATGCCCATCGCCTTGAGAGTTGAAAGGAGAATGCAGTGATTTACGGTGTCAAAAGCAGTAGATAGGTCCAGCTGGATAAGAACGGATGATTTGGAGGCTGCCCTTGCTTGCCTTAGGTCTTCAACAACTGAAAGCGGCGCTGTCTCTGTAAGGTGTCCCTTCTTGAAGCCTGACTGGTTGCTGTCCAGGAGGTTGTGCAGAGTAAGGTAGGCAGAGAGTTGGTCAAAGACGAGACGCTCCAGGGTTTGTCCAATGTAGGGCAGGAGAGATACCTTTCTGTAGTTTTCCAGAAGTGCAGGATTCAGAGAGGGTTTCTTTAACAGTGGGGTGATACGGGCTTCCTTAAAGGCAGTAGGAAAGATGCCAGAGTTGAGAGATGAGTTGATAATGTGGATGAGAGCAGGGACGAACCTATGGAGAGAGGTGTTGCAGTAGATGGGTGGGGATGGGGTCTAGCGGGCAGGTAGTCGGGTGGTTTGGAGCGGTGATTCTTGCAATCTGTCCTCAGTCAACAGAGAGAAAGAGTGAAGAAAGGCAGTCAGAGAAGTCGGATCATGGTCCAGCAAAGGAAGCCGAGAACTGACTGCTGATAGCGATGGTTTTATGGTTTTAAGCCATCAGCCGTATGTCCAGAAAGGGGGGAGTGGTGGTTGAACAGAAGAGAGCAGAGAAGGTCTGGAAGAGAGTCAGAGAGGGCCGGCATGGGAAGGCGGTTGAGGTCAAAGAAAGTGGTGGAGGTTGTTGAAGTCAGCGGTTGAGGGTTTCTTAAGGTGGATGTGCAAATCTCAGAGATTCTCAAGAGGTTTCCCCACCTCCAGAGAAGATGACAGGAGCACATCCAACTCCTCCAAAAAATATCTAAGCTGACCCCTAAAAATGACTACAAAGATGATTTTAAGAGGATGAGTTTCCAAGTGCTAGTGATAGTAAGAATTATGTGACACATGGTTAAGTTGGGAGTAAAATACAAATAAAAAGTTAAGAGCTAGGGCAATTATATATCTAATACAAACAAACAAGGCAATAGTTGACAAATAACAAGCATAATACTCAAGTCCCTGTTGGTGTCTCTGCTCGGTGGAGTCGCACAGGTCTTAGCATCATCTGACTTCATACAAGGAAGGCTTCCCTGATGCGTTCGTGCAGAAGCACCAGATAAATACAATCTTGATCACGTGATGAGTGAAAAGAGCTGAATGCACAACTAACACACGTTCCATATAATTTTTGGAAAAAGAAGGCATTGCTTCTTTTGAAATTTATTGCAATGTTGCTGTAGACCTGTTTAAACAACTGCATAAATCAATCAATGGTTTACTAAAATATTGAATACATATTATATAAATACGAAGACATGTACATACTTATTACAACAGTAGACAATACCAGAGAAACGAAAACAGAAAAAAAAATACTATTTGAATTTGTGAAAGAGGGAGTTATGATGTCACGTGCCTACATCTGCATCATAGGACACTAGGACAAGGACAAAGTTATCACACATTCTACCTTGAATGAACTTCACTTCATAAAGTTGTTATACTAATACAAAATATTGTAATTATACATATATAACCTTTGTGGGTAAACTACGGTAAAGTGTAGGACATCAACCTGCTTAAGTGCACTACACGAGGAGCAGTAGTAAACGACAAAATACTTTACTCCCAGACTGGAAGTTTAAGGTCAGATTTTAACACTTCTTTGAGACTGTTTTCAGTTATTTAAAACTCTCTCTGCCATTTATCATGTTAAAGTTACGTCATGTTATAGATATTTAGGATTTTTTTTTATAAAATGAGATATACCTCCACAAGTTCAGTAAGAATCCCAGATCGCCCTGAAGGTTGAAAGCTAATTTTTTGACAGACCAACAGAAAAATTTCATATAACTGGATATATTGTTAAAAAAGTGATTTCACCTAACCAATGAACTTGATTTAATTTCTAATATTTAGTTGTTGGCAGTGGTTAAGGAATAAGAGCTCTCTCTACAGGTGCAGCAACAGTAAAACAGCACCACAATCTCACTCAAGCGCTCTTGCTGGATGACACCGCTTCAGGTATTTCTGCTTTGGAAGAGGACACATCCCATGGAAGTATGTGTGTATTTTTATGACTCACTGTTCATTGTTGTCAAATTCAATACATACACTTTAAGGGTTTGGGGTTCATATCACATGTTATTCTCAAAGCCAGTTGTGTGTTTGTTTAAGCGTCACACACAAATCATTGACTTGTGTCACATCACAGTAAATAGCAGTGTCTATTACAGATCTATTAACGTATTAACATCATGGCACTTAGAAGATTGCCTCATGTGTACCTGTCTATGCAAGGCATCAAGCATAACAACAGTGAAAAAACATTATTGGGTTTTTAGCCAGAAAACCTTCAGCAATGTTGATGTATTATTTAGTGGCTAAAGTGAAGGTATGGTGTTATTTCCCACTCCAGTAAATTGGCATAGTTATTAGGGTTTGGGTATTTTTGAACCTAAAAAACACTTCCACGTTTTATTTCTGACAGCTCAGTTAAATTCAGCACCCATAGTGTCATCTATCCACAATCAGAAAAGAGAAAGGTTTCAAGCTTTAGTTCTTAAAGGAGGGGTATCATAGCTGTAGGGCTGTCTTTCTGGGGAAATCTAAACATGTTGCTATCACTTCATGACATGTTTCTACATTTTACAACAGGAGCAGAAGTGGCTTCGATTTTTGTGGAAGTATGTCATCACTCTGTGTGTATTGCTTTTAAGTCGGGGTGTACATTGTTGTGCAGTACGTTTTTCTTTTGTAAAAAAAAAAGAAAGGGGCATTACAAAAGAAAGCGAACTCTAACAAACACTTCCTGGAGGTTTTGGCGTAAGTTAAAGCATCTTTTTGACATAATCGGACATCCTTGAGAAAATATAGCTATGACACTGCTAAATTCCACAGCGGGTCACGTTTGTGCTGTCCTGTGTGTCACACAGTGTTTTAGCTGATATTAGACTCAAGGACTACATCATAGTCAAGGTCAGGGTGCATATTTAATCAGCACGATATGATAACAAAATATGAAACATCCAATCAGCTAATCAAGTAATGATGTTGAGATGTTTGAGGAAGGTCAATGGAGGAGAGAGTGTTGAGTAACCCTCAGCAAAGATCATTAGTGCCACACGTCTCAAGTATTCAATCAACTTAATGTACGTGCTGGTGTGCGTGTGTGTGTGTGTGTGTGTGTGTGCGTGTGCGTGTGTGTGTGTGTGTGTTTGTGACATTGTGGAGTTCTTGGATATAGTTTTTTTGGAAATTCCTACACGGTCAGAATGATTAGACATCATGTTTTCTGTGCTATAATGAAAACTTTTAGCATGGATTTTAGAGAAACAGACTTACAGCGCAGCTGTTACGATGTCAGTGACAAATGTGTGACATTTTGTGAAACAGAGCACATCTCCTT
>CM065654.1:5241646-5251646 GCA_033220385.1 Triplophysa yarkandensis
TGTGTGACAGCGCTGGACAAACAGACACACTAATTACATACAGTCTCATTCAAACACACACACACACACACACACACACACACACACACACACACACACACACACACACACACACACACACACACACACACACACACACACACACACACACACACACACACACACAGAAAGATTGTGTAATTAGTCTGAGTGTAATTGTCTCTGTCTCTAAGCGTGTTGTCTATAGCGTGTCCTTCTTAGACAGCATCCTAACTGACTGAAAGTATTGATTTTATTCTGCTCTGCTGTCCTCACTGCAAACAACAACATCCTGTTTGCTGGAGGAGCTCAAATATGTTCATGTTTCATTAACTTAATTTCTGAAAGTTTCACTGGGTTGTCTTTATAATGTTTGCATATTTGTTTTACTTGACAGCAGATAAAATACAGATTGAGAAAGGGATTTTGGATGTAATAATCTGCCCGATTTCCATCTGGCCTGAGATGTTTAACAGTAAAATCATAAGTATTGTCTCAGAATTATGGATGTGTGGAGAGAAAATAATTACACGGTATAAAACAGATGCGTATTTTGGGAATACAAACAGAAAGTGGAAAGAAAACAGATGTAAGTACAAGCATGAGAGATTTCAATAACGATAGAAAATGCGACAACAGAGAGACGGAGACTAAATTCTATCTCTGGCACGCTTGAGTAATTTCTCATCAACATGTAAAAAAATAGAAGAGAAAAGTTATCCAGTGAGAAAAACAACAACTTGTTATGCAGAGGATCGTGTTTACTCCAGTTAGCATTCAGAGACGGTGACGCGCGAGAAAGGTCCAGAAAACATTGCTAATTAAAACTCTGAGGGTCCTCGTTCTCTCTAATGATGAGCGAGGGGTGAGGGGTCCGGATGAGAGAGAGAGAGAGAGAAATACATCCTGTTCTTCACTGTTAAACAAATGTGTGTGTCTATGACAGAACTGATTTCAGGTCAGCGCTTCTGCTGCTAAACATGTCGTGTGATTAGCTGGAGTCAGCACGAAAGTTCTGGAAGGGAGATTGTGATTTCAGAAGTTGTGTGTTTATTTTTGTGCGACTCGTGTAGGGTTGCCAGATAATTGAAATAATGGACATTTGAAGCGGAACGAGGCCTGCCACGAGTCTGTCACGGCTGTGTGTTTGCAGCTAAATTCTTGTAAATAAGAGAAATGAAAACGCACATGTTGTAGGCAGTGAAGTTTGGCAGAGAAGTCTCTGGTGGGTAAACGGGCGTTCAGATCTCGCCAACGCTCGAGCCGGCCGTTCCTGCCAAAGAGCGTCTCTCTCCGTCTCTCTCCGTCTCTCTCCGTCTCTCTCCGTCTCTCTCTAACATGTTCCGGACAGATCTGGGAATGTCTTTAGGTGTTTAGATCAATGAAACACACATGATCATCTTAAACTGAGCCAGCATCTGCCCTCTATACTGTATGTCAGGTTGTGTAAGTTTGTGTTACAGGTGTGCACACGCACGCACGCACGCACACACACACACACACACACACACACACACACACACACACACACACACACACACACACACACACACACACACACACACACACACACACACACACACACACACACACACACACACACACACACACACACACACACACACAAGTTGTTAATGTGTCATTCACAGGATAATGGCAGTGACACTAATGGTGAATTTAGCCTCTGGATATATTCTTGTCTGAGTGTGTGTGTGTGTGTGTGTGTGTGTGTGTGTGTGTGTGAGTGTGTCTGAGTGTGTGTGTGTGTGTGTGTGTGTGTGTGTGTGTGTGTGTGTGTGTGTGTGTGTGTGCGTGCGTGTTTGTCAGCTGTTTAGTAATGCATTAAAAGCTGTGAGCAGGTCATATTCATGTTGAAATCGCTAATGTCATACAGTCTGTGTGTGTTTGTGTAGTTGCGTGTGAATGCATGTGTGTATGTTTGTGTTAATGGGGTCTTCAATGATTTGTGTGTGATTTGGAATCAGGCCACTGGTTTAGATTTTTTTTGTGTTTAAGATCACAGAAGTTCTTTATTAAATGTTAAAACAAGCACAGTGTGTTGTGAGGTTTGTTGTTATGTGTGTTGTGATGTGTGTTGTTATGTGTTGTTATGTGTGTTGTGATGTGTTCTTTGATATGTGTTGTGATGTGTGTTGTTATGTGTGTGTTGTGTTGTGATGTGTGTTGTTATGTGTGTGTTGTGTTGTGTTCTTTAATATGTGTTTTGATGTGTGTTGTTATGTGTGTGTTGTGTTGTGATGTGTTCTGTAATGTGTGTTGTGATGTGTTCTTTGATATGTGTTTTGATGTGTGTTGTTATGTGTGTGTTGTGATGTGTTCTGTAATGTGTGTTGTGTTGTGTTCTTTAATATGTGTTGTGATGTGTGTTGTTATGTGTGTGTTGTGATGTGTTCTGTAATGTGTGTTGTGATGTGTTCTTTGATATGTGTTGTGATGTGTTCTGTAATGTGTGTTGTGATGTGTTCTTTGATATGTGTTGTGATGTGTTCTGTAATGTGTGTTGTGATGTGTTCTTTGATATGTGTTGTGATGTGTGTTGTTATGTGTGTTGTGGTGCGTGTGTTGTAGTATGTTGTAATGTAATGTGTGATCTATTGTGTGGTTTGTGTGATATGTGTTGTATTGTGTGTGTTTGCATGTGTGGATTGTGATGTAAAGTATTTGTTGTTGTTGTTGTTGTGTGTGTGTGTGTGTGTGTGTGTGTGTGTGTGTGTGTTGTGGTGCGTGTGTGTGTGTGTGTGTGTGTGTGTGTGTGTTGTGATGTGTGTTGTGGTGTGTGTGTGTGTGTGTGTGTGTGTGTGTTGTGGTGCGTGTGTGTGTGTGTGTGTGTGTGTGTGTTGTGATGTGTGTTGTGGTGTGTGTGTGTGTGTGTGTGTGTGTGTGTGTGTGTGTGTGTGTGTGTGTGTGTGTGTGTGTGTGTGTGTGTGTGTGTGTGTTGACGGTCATTATCTGTAAGCTGATGGTGAATGGTGTCTTTATCTGTAGTGAGACTGGGCTGGAATCTATAAAACACATCAGAGCAGAATGTCAATCACTGGGGCTGTCTCACTGCCTGTGACCCGTCTCTCTGTGACCGTCTGACTCTTCTCTTCAAACCCTCACTCATGTCTCAAGACAGACAGCACGTCTCATGAACTCTGAAAGTTGATACACATTTCTGACTGTTTGCAGCTGCAGTCACATTCTCTTATTGTGTGTATTTATTGGTGTGTGCTTTTGTGTTCCCTTATATTTGTCAAGGTTATGTAAAGTGTAATGACGTTGTGATATTACATATTCTGGTGCACGCACACACACATGCCCGCATGCAAACGCACGCACGCACACACACACTCATGTTTGCTAGTGTTACACAGCTGTGCATGTCTGTGGCAGGAGCTCAGATAAAAGCAGTAAGATGCAAGAGATGATGTGACTGTTGAGTCTGTCGGTAGCCTGTAATCAGCTCACGCCTGGAAATTACAGAGCACAGGACTCGCAGCGGCGTGCTCGGAAACACGCTGAAAGCTCATGTTTTGGGTGTGATGCGTGTCGAGATAAACACGGACACGGATGATTCCGAGACATTAATAAGAGCCGTAACGAGAGCTCAAGGCCGAAGAGAGAGACAGAGAATAATTACAGCCAGCGGCTTTGTCCTCATACTAAAACTATTACACATTAACTCTCTCTGAGACACATTTAAGAATAAGATCATTTCCAAAATAAGTTTTGATATCAACAGAAATTGACATGATTATTGCTCAGATGTTGCTCTTTTATTGCTCCGGAGAGTTCTTAATAAAGTCTTCATCTTTGATATTTGTTCTAAGTAATTAAATAAGAGGACAATCGTTGAAACACATGAAGAGTTTGAAGTTTTCAGAGGTAGAATCATCTTAATGTAAGGAAGTTTGATGAGAAATATTTGAGTTTAAATTGAAATTTTGCAAATTTGAGTTTGCTCGTTTCATTCTCGCATCCAACTCACTTCAAAAGAAGACGCCATATGCAGGGAAGGGGCTTCTGACCGGTAAACGAGTCAACCTTTCCTGGTGAAATAACGTTATCGTAAAATAGAGCTATTAAGCTCAATCTGCGGGCTTTAGTGATAATCTTAATTTGTGTATCTAGCTCAAATTGAGTAAAGATCAGATTGTCCGACCTCTTCACTAACTTTCTTCCTAGCAACATCGCTCTTATTCCTGTCTCTGTAAAAGTATGATGTGGATTTATAACGCTCTATGTTTCCACACACAGCCCTGATGAGTTTGTTTTAGTTACAGCAAGCTCCTGATTGGTTAAGGAGGCACATCTTTCCGCCAAAGTTTACATTTTCCCAATGGCTCAAGTGCCTCAAACACCCAATTCACGTCATTCATACCGTTTGGATGTGTGTTAGTGTCTGGAGGTCGGTTGATATGTTTTTCATCTTAAATTTTTATTTTTATATCAATCTGTATTTTGTAAGTCAGAGTTATTCTGTTGTTGTGTGCACTATTAAAGCGTCATCTGTGTGTAGGGTTTGGTTAGTAAGTCCCGGTGCGCCCCAGGCTCTCGGCTCACGACCGGCCGTGTTACTTCTATCATAAATAAACGTCCAGGCTCTCACAGCATAAATACTGCATGGCACGAGGTGCCGTATGTGCTCGCCAGTGTTTTTGTGAAGGTGTGCGGTGACGGCTGGGCTTTTATGCGCTCATGTGGCCATGATCTATCTAAATGTATGCCGGTAAACATGCTGCCTGGAGATTTCTGCTGACTGCGGTGGAAAAGCTAATCTGCGGCGCGTTCGGCCCTGACTCGCGCCCTATTTTCTTCTGAGCGGATTCCATATATAAAACTGTTCTTGGAACTGTGGAAACACAAAAGGATGGGCCGTCAGGGATGCAGACGTTTATTTTTCATAAAGATAAAGCGCATTATCTCGTGCTGTGGCCTATTTCTACACTTCTGTTCAACGCATACACACGCACGCACGCACACACACGCACACACACACACAGATTCCATTGAGTTATAAACACAAACTTCTAAAGTCAGTTCCTTATTTTTTTGTGACAAACTTCAGATGTAATGAATAATAATTAATCATTAGTTTACTACAGAAATGTGTGTTTTTGTGCGTGTGTGCGTGTGTGTGTGTGTGTGCGCGTGTGCCTGTGTTCTTTATGGAGCCATTTGCACAGAATTTTTTTTTGTCATTTTAAACACTCAAGTCTCTGATACTTTCTTTAACTTAAGGCACAATACTCTATTACTGCTCACCTCTGAGAACACATGAGTGTAGTTTTGTGTATTGCACACAGTTGTTTGTTCCTCTAGTGTTATATCTGTACAGTTCTGTGCTCCTCTTACAGCTATTATAAGATCACAACATTGCTTCTTCATCTACATCTCTATGTCTTACCACATATTTGTTTTATATTTTTTTGCATATGTACATCATTAATAATGAGCTTAATGATGGGATAGCAGTGTAAATATGAAGATGTTTTTCTCTTCATGTTCTCTTGAACGGAGAGGAATGAATACCAGCGATGTGCTTCTCCAGTGTTTCATTCTTCTGCATTTCTCCAGAATCACGGAAAAGCTTAAATGAATCTCTGTAAGGAGCTTCTGTGAGCTAATGTTAAGTGTGTGTAAAGATAAACTCTCTTCTACAGATAACACACACACACACACACACACACACACATGAGCTTATCCGAAATAATACACACACACAATCACAGAAGAAGCTGAATTAGCCTCACACTGAAGATTTTTATGTTAACTTATGAGTTGGGTTGTTTATGTGTATCAGAACATCATGTACACATCAGTGGTGTTTTATTCTGTATTTTATTCATTTATTCTCTAAGATCAGTTGGCAGTTTTTGTGAGGCCAGACATAAAATGATCGGCGGGCCTCATCGCACCGGCTCTTTCCGCCTGAGTTGTCTGAATTTGTTTGTGTTGTTAATGAAGTTTGTGTGTGTTTGTTAATGCAGCATTAAAGATGCTGTTAATACTTACGGTTGGAAATGATTGGACACTTGGCACACATAGTTTATTCAGAAACATGTGATTTATGAAATGGGAAAATGTCCAAGAAACAGGGACTACATAATGAGTTCACGGATGGTGTCCCGTTTTAATGTGGCGTGTATTTGATTTGGCGAGTGAAGCGTTGATATTTTAAGCTTAATGAATGTTACGGGTGAGTCGCTCTAGTTGTGTCACTCCACCGATCCGAGAGGAATATTATCCATTGGCCTTTAATAAGTTTGTGTCTTTAATTTACTTCTCTTGACTTGCACACTGAGTCACAGTGTAAAGATGCGTTTAATGTACACCGCCCACCATCAGCATCTCTCTGGAGAGACTTCATGTTCAACAGCAACCCTGTGGCCTAAATGATGTGTTTTGTGTGGAAGCAAGCCCAGTGTATAGCACTGATCCTACTAAAGATGTTATTGCTAATTAGAAAGAGCAATGAGTGAGTAAATGTGTGAGATTCACAGACATTCTGAACTGCAGTTTTGGCTCAAGCTAATAGACTATCTCTAGATTTATTTGCATTGACAGAGACCTTGTGAAGATTTATGAGCGATGAAAATCTGTGCAATATTATTAATAATGTTGTGTGAATATGAAGCATATCTTCAGACCCTGAAGATGATGAATGTTGAGTAGAGGTGAACTTAAAGATGTTGAGTTACTGAAACAGCACATGAACACAAGAACAATTGAAGAAACGTGAAAAAATATACACAGACGCACGCGCCAGACAATCTCAACAAGACTCTTAACAAAAGTGTTTCTGTACCAATGAACACACTGATGTAATGATGGTAAATTTCTGCTAATGTCTCTCACACACGCACACACGCACGCAGGCACGCACGCACACACACACTCTCACACATGCACACACACCAACGGTATAATGATGCTGTTAACAAGCCCTTGACATCTGTAATCATCTCAGAAATGGATAAAGTGTGTCTATGTGTGTGTGTGCATTCTCATAAAACAACCTTACTGATTAAAATCATAAAATCAAACACACACTTTGTGCAGGACAGGGATGATGAGTGTGAATGTTGTTATGCAGTATAGGGTGATACATTTAATATGTTTGGAATATCTCTGTGTGTGTGTGTGTGTGTGTGTGTGTGTGTGTGTGTGTGTGTGTGTGTGTGTGTGTGTGTGTGCGTGCGTGTGTGTGCGTGTGTGCGTGCGTGTGTGTGTGTGTGTGTGTGTGTGCGTGTGTGCGTGTGTGTGCGTGTGTGCGTGCGTGCCTGCGTGTGTGTGTGTGTTTGCTCACATGTGCCTGTCATTAATTCTGTCTGATTTTTAAGAAGGTGATTGGAAGTCATGAGTTAAATGTCTCTTTCTGACGTGTGATTGGTGGAGATTGGAAGACGCGCACACACTCACACATGCACCGACCTGTTTGCCGAGCAAATGTCAGGGATTTGGGGTGGGATCACAGAAGGATCAGAGGATGGACTTTGGGGATGTGATCGCTAGACTCTGAAGAGACATCAAACTCAGCCTCAGATCTCTTCCGTCAACACAGCGTCTTCTCCATCATTTAAAGTCTGAGCCGAAATCTGATTCCAGAGCGCCAGTATTACATTCTCACTCTAGTATCGCTCTAAACCCATCTGATTCAGTTCAACTGTTTCTTCATGATCATGGATAAAGAGGAAGCACATAGCTGATTCTGAAGCTGTAAATAAACACAAATTGCTGTTTAATTCTCACAGTCTTCAGGAACGTTTGAATAATTCATCAGAACAGCAAACACACAAGGCTCAGCATTCATTACAGCACTACGCTGGAGGTTTCTCGGCCTACTATTAGAATAATCTGCATGTTGGGGATTCGTGGTGTGTCCTGAGGCGCTGGCACACACACCAACAGAGCTTCCGCTGGCACACGCTGACAAAACAGAGTCTGTTTTCAGAGAGACACCTGGAATCAGTCCGGAGTCGATCGGGCCAGCCATTTTCACGCTGACATGTGTGTGTCGGGAGATTAGATTCAACACGCACACAACATTCAATTAAAACATTACACAACTTCATTAAATCCCAGCATGCACTTCAATTAAATATTATATACATGCTGTGAAAATAAACTTTAGTTTTGTCTAGGTTTGAGTGAATTTCTACGTATCTCTTCAAAATACATTTCTGTCTGTTTTTATCAGATTTTTATTATATAACTGCATTGTAACGATTCAAAATATTGAAAATAACTTACAATTTAACAAAGATTTCAATAGCTCTGTTCAAATAATATATTTTCAAAATAGATATTTTTCTTTTCTTATTGACAGTTTTATATTGAATGAAATATAGTGAAATTACACACAAAATCAAAATCATTAAAGGAGGGTATCACGCTGTTCCGTGCGTTCTGAGTGCTTTAAACTGTTAAACGTGTTGAGATCTCATGTAAATAAAATCCATTTATTAAAACTGAGTGAGATGTTTGGCCTAGCATTTCTGTGCTCAAAACACTGCCTCATACAACCAAAGACTTCTAAAAGATTCTTTCAAATATTTAGCCTGTCAACGTCATTAAATTCCGAGTTCTCTATTCCCATTCTCCTGTAAAATCCCATAATAAAGCTGTATCTGTCTTCTGTTATTGTAAAGAAACTAAATTCTGATCTTATATATTAACAACAAATCCAACACTACAGGTACACAAGATTAAGACACATTAAAAATGAACACGAAATGAAATACTGTGTGTGTGTGTGTGTGTGTGTGTGTGTGTGTGTGTGTGTGTGTGTGTGTGTGTGTGTGTGTGTGTGTGTGTGTGTGTGTGTGTGTGTGTGTGTGTGTGTGTGTGTGTGTGTGCGTGTGTGTAAGTTTTTGTCGGTCAGCTGGATCTATAGATAAAGTACATTGTACTGGGAGTTCAAACCTCACCGTGTGTATACACATCAAGAAAACGCCAGTGCTGTCATGCAGTATGATGATAGATAGGTTGGGGGATGTAAATGAAGATTGTGTGCAGATTCTCTTGAAAACAGACTGATGTCATTACATATGATGTTTAATGTTGTTGTTATCACATAACATGTGATGTTAAGCGTGATTCAGTGTAGATTTGTGTCCCAAAGCATCGCTCGATTCTTACTTTTATCCAAGTACTATATTAGAAAACTTTTGGGGGAATTAGTATTGGATAAAGAAATACAAACATTAACAAAAATATTTTCATTTTTTAAACTTTGATAAAGACTAAAGAAGAAATAATTAAATAAATAGAGCTGTATGTGTGAATATTCTCAGTGTTTATTGACACATATGAGTAACATAATTACACTTACATCTAGAAATGTTTATGAGGATTTTAATTAAGTCAGGTAAATAGATTAGAATTTGGTTTTAAAGGCCTGCTGGTTAGTGAGTAGGGCTTGTGATCACAAGGTTCCAAATCAGAGCCGACAGGTAACGACTGAAGCAAAACACCTAACCCTGCAGTGATAGCTGCCCACTGCTCCAGGTGTGTGTTAATGATTAACAGTGTGTGTGTTCATGACTAACAGTGTGTGTGTTCATGACTAACAGTGTGTGTGTGTTCATGATTTGCAGTGTGTGTGTTCATGACTAACAGTGTGTGTGTTCATGATTAACAGTGTGTGTGTTCATGACTAACAGTGTGTGTGTTCATGATTAACAGTGTGTGTGTTCATGACTTACAGTGTGTGTGTTCATGATTAACAGTGTGTGTGTTCATGACTAACAGTGTGTGTGTTCATGATTAACAGTGTGTGTGTTCATGACTAACAGTGTGTGTGTTCATGATTAACAGTGTGTGTGTTCATGATTAACAGTGTGTGTGTTCATGACTTACAGTGTGTGTGTTCATGATTAACAGTGTGTGTGTTCATGACTAACAGTGTGTGTGTTCATGATTAACAGTGTGTGTGTTCATGACTAACAGTGTGTGTGTTCATGATTAACAGTGTGTG
>CM065654.1:5254146-5259461 GCA_033220385.1 Triplophysa yarkandensis
ATTGACGTTGGTAAAACTCAACGTGTGCGTTCACTTCTTCACGGGTTAGAGAGTCATTGATCAGACATTGGTGTTTCAGTAAACCATCAGAACTGCTTTCACACACACACAATACAAAAGCTTTGTGTGATCCGGGCCTATTGGATTTGATCATGAAACCACATGCTTTATAGAGAAAGAACCATTGTCCAGGGACAACCAAAAAATATTTGCCTTTAAAACTAATCATCCAAAAGAAATGTTCGTCATTTGTTGTTACTTAATCTTGTCCTATACTGATCACTTTTTTGGTGTGATGAAAATGGGTTTGCATCTGGGTGATTTCACTTCATACTGAAAGTGCATTCAGAGCTGCTGTGATGTCAGGACTCATTTCATGGACATATACTGGTTTTATGGAGGGTAAAGTAACTCTTTAGAGTGATTCACCATGGTATAAGCTCTGTAACAGAAGGTTTGTTGGTTGAAAGATGTGTAGCCTCACCCTTCCACACATAAATATAAAATAACTGGTGTGTATTTTATCCTGGGCTGTTTTTGGTATTTCTCTGTAAAAGTCAGTTTCAGTCAGTCATTGGTTGAGCTGTCGGGGATTTGTGAAGTTAGGCATGACTGAGTTTTAATGAACATATGCTGTGTTAAATAATAGAGCTGTTACTCTGAGACTTCACTTATTATTAATCAAACGCCTAGACACGTGTGTGTGTGTGTGTGTGTGTGTGTGTGTGTGTGTGTGTGTGTGTGTGTGTGTGTGTGTGTGTGTGTGTGTGTGTGTGTGTGTGTGTGTGTGTGTGTGTGTGTGTGTGTGTGTCTCTCTGTGTGTGTGTGTGTGTGTGTGTACTCCCTGATTGATCCTTTGACTCAGGCATTATTAGTGCCATACCCTAATCGCTGAGCTAAAAGAAAAGCCTTAAATAAACATCATATGTAGAGGGCAAAAATGATTTAATATTCATTCCTCAGTGATCTGAACAGATGGATTATATTCACCATCAGCTTGCTTATCATTTTTTATGTAGATAAACTAAATCCTGTTCATTTCTTTATTTTCTCATGAGTGAAATTGGCAGCTGTCTGTTTTTAATGTTACATAAATATTTTTAAACAAGTTTGTAAAATAAATAAGCTGGAGATTCTAAATAACTTCTGTTCATGTACAGACATCCTGACTTTTTTATTCTGAGTAAACACACAGTTTAAAGGTTCACATTATTCATTTCAATTATTTAAAAAATATAAAATGCTCTGGGTGTGTGTTCACTTAGTGTGTGTGTGTGTGTGTGTGTGTGTGTGTGTGTGTGTGTGTGTCTGTGTCTGTGTGTGTGTGTCTGTGTGTCTGTGTGTGTGTGTGTGTGTGTGTGTGTGTGTGTGTGTGTCTGTGTGTGTGTGTGTGTGTGTGTGTGTGTGTGTGTGTGTGTGTGTGTGTGTGTGTGTCTGTGTCTGTGTGTGTGTCTGTGTGTGTGTGTCTGTGTGTCTGTGTGTGTGTGTGTGTGTGTGTGTGTGTGTTTGTGTGTGTGTGTGTGTGTGTGTGTGTGTCTGTGTGTCTGTGTGTGTGTGTGTGTGTGTGTGTGTGTGTGTGTGTGTGTGTGTGTGTGTGTGTGTGTGTGTGTGTGTGTGTGTGTGTGTGTGTGTGTGTGTGTGTGTGTGCTGTTGTAACTTCAGTTATACATATTCACCAAAAACAATCTACAATTATAGCGAAATACAAACTAAACAAGTAAACATTTGATTACTGAAAGAATTGAACATTTGTTTGTATTGATATTAATGGTAAAGAAAAAGTCTTTACTTCTGTGTGTATTCTGATGATTTGATTTTTGCTGAAACACTGTAAGAGAACATTAAGAAAGTGTTTACTTGATGAAAAGTATTGTTCAGATAGAAGAGTGTTTGCAAAAAAATAGGTCAAAAGTCTTTAAAGAGCGTTGAGATTGAATAATTCACAATATTAATGAGCGTGAGGGACGGCAAGAGAGCGCTTTTGTTTTTTTCGACTACATTAATTCGTGCCGCTCAACTCTTTAAATATGAAGCGACTCAGGTGTGCTGTGTTATTGTCATGTTTTATTTTCTCAAAAGCTGAAAAATCAAACGGAAGAATATAACATCCATGTGATAATATTGGAAACAATCTAAAGTTTGTTGAAATAAACATGTGATATGAAATATTGTCTGAATATAGTTATTGTCTGGTGTTAATGATTAAACTTGAATTATTAAAGAAGACATGAAGCGGATGAAAGCTGGTGTTCATAATTCATGATGTCGTTCAGAACAGAAATTCATTAATGTAAGTTTAACTCGTACGCCTGCAGAGTTGTTTTTCTTCATCACAGCAGCTTTTAGTTAGAATTTATTTTTTCATGTTTATTTCTCTTAACTTTTGTAAGCCCCGCCTAAATCTGTACAAATTTAGACTCGTATGTGTGTTTGGGAGAACTTAACTTGAATGTTTTAACTCATATTTGGGTAAATATGAGCAAACCTAATTTCTGTACCCTGGACAATGTTTAGATTTAAAACAACAATACGTTTAAACAGGCATTTCCTTATTGATTTGTAAGCATAAAGTTAAATGTTGTTTTTAGACTTTATGAATTGAACTTAATTACTTAAACAGTTTTAGGGTTGGTCTGAGTTTAAATTAAATTCAAATAGATTTCACTGATTTTCATAACTTTACATTGTTTGCAAACTACTAAAATATACATGAGAATATAATATACACTTAGAATATAATTGTTTCTAGTTAACTGAACCAGTGTTTTATATAAATTAAAAGCCTTGATTTATCATCAAACAAATCAGTCTTTGCATAAATATTCTATTTAAAAAAAGATAAATAAGCCGGCGTTACGGACATGACAAAAAAGGACAACATTCTGGGAAAGAAACTTCTTAAGAATAAATGAATATTCTTAAAGGAACATTTCTTTACATATAATTTCTATATTTAGTCCTTTTTTGAGACAACATGTAGCATTTTGTATGTGACAATCCTGAAAACAGCCCTTACTTGACTATGAAAACTTTATGCACTAAAAATCAAAATATTGCTCTAAAAATTTAAAGAGAGACCTCACGTGTCTATTTTAATGTTTAACGTAATGTTGACATCTGTGATAGAAGTATTCTAAAAGCCTTACTCATGGTAAGGTTGACACATTGATAGAATTGCCCACATATAAATATACAGCATTAATGCAGGAGACACAATAATGGACTACAAAATATGTACTGCATTATATAATCTCATTAATGAAGAATGTCGTACATACTTATGCAGATAGAAGCTGTAAAAACTTTAAAAGAAAATTATACAACAAAAGTCAAGCATGTAAGAGATGAGCATTATCTTCCAGGCTGAATCAAAATAAGACAAATTTAATGAATGAATGGGATTGATATCTAAGAAGTAACCTCCTGCATAGCAACACCCTGACAACCACACATGCTGTAAGTCAATCATGTTTTTCTCCTCTCTAAACACAAATAAATGAACATTTGTTTTTTCTGTCACTGAGGCCGGTGGAATCCGGTATCTCACAATGAGTAAATGGACTCTGAGATGTTTCTAATACGCTGTATTGGGTTGCACTCAGTCGAAGAGATAACAAGATTTCTGCCTCGTTCGTTCCTGATAGATTATACCACCTTTTCATTTTCTACCCCCTCATTTTTGAATTCTCTAAAGTGTGAAGCTGGATGCTCAACCTTGAATTATTCAATTTCTGTTCACAGTGCGGCAAAGGGAGAAAAACAACAGAAATTTGTTCCAGATCTTAACAACAACAAAGCGTGTTAATGGTTTTGTTTATTGCTCTGATCAGACATAATGAGTCTCTGTGCTGAACATCTACTCTCTGTAGACTCATCTCTTACAAACTCAGCTTATAGACTACATGTCAAGACTTTCTTGGGTTTTTAAGTTTCTCAGTTTCAAGGAGGTAAACAAACCTGTAAGTATTTGCTTGAATCTGTAGTGTTCAGTACGCATTTGTTGTGTTGTTATATTGTAGTTTACATACAGCTCTTGTGTTGCTGTTGATAAATACGTAAGAAGGGTTTTTGTTTCCCCCAGAGGATAATGGGATGTTTTTAAAGGCTCGGAACGGGCCGGGTGGTCATTGAGCTCGGAGAGATGTGGAGGATTGCAGCGGTATTGAACAGACCCCTCGTAGAAAATCAATTTACATCCAGATAAACACGCGGCCATTAGCAGCAATCATAATACTACAAACTAAAACAAAGTGTGAAAGGAATCAACATGATAAATACTGTCATCATGTCACAATTCTGATGAATAATATTCTGAAAGATCTCAGCATCCATCGCTCCGTTCAGCTCGAGAAACATTTCATCACTCCTCCTGTTTGTTTTCCATTGTCCAAATTGAAGCTTCACCGGTGCGTGTGACCCGCGGGTGCCAGTGGCGCTCATGCGTTCACATGAGGAGATGAGGGAGGTCACAAGAGAGAGAGTCATGAGCAGACGGCTGGTGAATCGTCTCTATCAGATTGTCCACTTAACCAAAGCAAAACATCACATCTTCTCTTTAGAAAAATTGTTGCAATTTTCTCTCTATTTTCAAATGACAGCGCTCTGAAACAGACCAGTAGCTTTATATAGGAGTGACACGGATGTAAAACAATGTAAAAGATTGAAAAAATCCATTGGGATCACAAATAATGTTATATTATTTTATTATGTTATGAGTGGAGCATATTTTAATGAATCAATTATTTATTTATCTATGTGTTCAAATGAAACAGTTTAACAACACTGATGTGACTCATTATGTTACATCTAAGGTTATTTGTGTCTTGCATATTAATTCTGAATAAAGCTTGAATTGAATTAAAGGACTTAATGCAGTTAAATGAAGTATCTTGCTTTATAACAGAACACAACGATGTTAAACGTCAGTAGCGACTTTAGTTTATTACAATAGCTTCTGGTCATGTTTAGTTCATGCTGTATTTAAAGTGTTTAAGCAGATTTTGTTCACTATCTGTCTTTCTCTCGTCTGACTCTTATCAGGCTGAAGGAAAATGTGCGACAAATTATCCGCTCAAACCTGTGGGCCGACTGCTCTATTTCATCGTCCAATCGATGTCAGCCAGAGCGGCCGCTTGATTGATGATGATACAGCCATTGATTGGTCAAATCCTCTCCAGTCCCTAAACAGACAGTATATAAACCTTCTGATTGATGTGGGAGAGAGAGAGAGAGAGAGAGAGAGAGAGAGAGGGAGAGAGAGAGGGAGAGAGAGGGAGAGAGAGGGAGAGAGAGACCAGAGAGAGAGAGAGAGACCA
>CM065654.1:5259961-5297461 GCA_033220385.1 Triplophysa yarkandensis
CACGATCTCACACACACGCAGACGAACGACTTGTGGGTTTACGCTCAGCAGAAAATCACTTTATGTTCATAAAAAAGGTGCTTCAAAGCCGTGCTGCTGGGATCCTTTTGTGATAATCCAGCGCCTTTAATTGCATTTAATTTATTAGTGTGTGCCACAACCTCAGGCTCATTAAATGAAAACACATTGGCATGCATCTATGGGAGTTTAGCAAGTTAAGATCTCCCATTTTCTGAGTAAATTGGAATTTCTTTTTTATTCGCTGGTAAACAATTGAATGGAAAGCAGATGTAGATGAGTGAACGGCTCATCGTCAGCCAGAGATCAGCATCAGTCTGGCAATTATTTCCATGTCATTTTAAAGTCATGAAACATTATGTTTAAAGAACGCTTTGAGGTTAACACACTCTGAAGAACGGAGATGAGACCAGCAAAACCAAATGCGCCAAGAAACATGAACGCTTCCAAGCAACTGAGCAAGATTGTGATAAAGATTATTATGGAATTCATAAAGAGCCTATCAATCCTTTAGAAATATTACTGGGCAGATTAAAAGCTAAATTGTCTTTATATAAAACAGAACATGTGAACATGCAATGATTTTGAACAAAGTGTTATGAGATCTCACTCCCTTGACCCGGGTGTTCAGGTTCAGTTCAGTGTGACATGAACCTGTAGTAAGAACACAACATCACTTAGAGAAGACACTCAAAACAGAGAAATCATGTTTGCCAAAATTAAGTTTTAAAATATGTACCTCATATAAGCTGAAAACATTTCTCCATGAACAAATCACTGTGTATTTGAGCTCTCCAATTTTCTAATGCAGCTTCTCTCATTTCAGTAATGCATGGTTAAATCCAGACTATGTCTGTATGTTTGGTTTGTGTTTTATTTTTTACAAAAAAAAGTTATTCTTGTATTATAAGTGCTTTATATAGTTAAACATACTTGAGTTGTTATGTTCAATGTGGTCCATTTGTAAAAAACCGAGTTAGATGCATGACGTATTTTTCGGTGCTCAATAGAATCATCCCATACAATCAAAAGTTTCGGAAAGGTTCATTCAAATATTCAACCTTGGCTTTTACAAGAAACAATCGCAAAGCTGTCTCTGTTGTCTGTTAATGTGTGTAAACTAAAGACTTCAGAGATATGAACAAAGTGATTCTGAACTACAGGTACTCAAAATTGACAGCTCAAGAGTGACAGAAACTGCCTGTGACACTGCAATGACAGCGTAGTTCTACCAAATGACAGAAATCTAGTTAAAACCCACATTGAAACCCACAATAGAATGAAGAAAAACAAAAACCCTTTCAGTAATTTGTGCCTGAAGCAATATAATTTCTATGTTATAAAGAGTCATTTATGGCCAGTGAGTCAGCGTGTTGAATAAAGCTGATGCTCATGTTAAATTAATATACACAAGATTAAAACCTACAGCACAAAATAAAATCTCTGAAATCAATGTAAATAATGATTGAAGTATACACACTGTGAACGGAGCGCCGCCCCCAGAAAATCAATATATATTAATAATATCTTAATATGAGGATTAAAGGTGTGATTAGTAAAAATTTCCCTTAAATTACATTTTAATATCTTGTTTAATTTAAGCATCTGCTTTCCTGGACCGATCAACCCATTCATCTAATTAGTCCGAATTTCTACTCGGAAACACATGCACAGCATTCTGGGACGGTCTCACTTGAGGAACATATCAATATCATACAGAACTAAACACATCCTATAACAGCATTGTTTGTCATAATTGTACTCTATCACAACACAGATTTGTTTGTCTTACCAAGGTTGAGCCTGTGCTCCTGCTGTGGGAGCTGAAGGGAGATCTGAATGAGATCAGGAGAGAGGAGAGACGCCGGTTTACGACTCCCACTCAACCACCGGCTGCTGTGAAGATCTGTGGTATCAGACGGACCCTGAACCAGCGGAACCAGCTGCTCCTTCTGCCCCTCACACACACCTGCACACAGACAAACAAACACATTAAACACACACTCACTCCTAAAGCTCATACAAGTACGATACAAACTTCAGATAACAGAACAAAATCTAGACTCAAGAATATTTGGATCAAGAGTGAAAACACAATTAATCACAAATTTACCTGGCATAACATCTACAACCAAGGAGTTAAATTAAGTCTACAGTAAGTTAAGGACACTCCAATTGTGTGTGTGTGTGTGTGTGTGTGCGTGCGTGCGTGCGTGCGTGCGTGCGTGCATGCGTGCGTGCGTGTGTGTGCGTTAGAGAAACAGATTTGCACAGCTGCTCTCACCCGGTGTCCTGGCACAAAGTTTAACAGCTCCCAGAGTTCCAGAAAAACACAAGAGAGCTGGCCGCACACACACCTTGAGCTCAACACGCTGAACACATAGCTCCAGAACGGGAGCAGAACCCACTGAGTTCACACCTGTGGAAATCCAAACACACACAAAGCAAAGTGAAAACACACTCATGTCAATGTCACTATTATTCTACAGAGTAAGTTTTTTCATAAAATATTCGTCAGAGAGACATCACAACAGACTCATCACACACTCTTTAGACATTTATAGTGTGTGTGCATGTGTGTGCGTGTGTGTGTGTACCTCATAGGAGAGGTGCATAAGCAAACAGGTTATGGTCACTAGGGTCACACACCCCATCAAACAGCCTAAGGCCAAAGCCACACGCATACACACACACTCACAGAATTTTGGTAATGTGCATGTATTAAAACATGCTTCTCCAGATGGTGTGTGTGTGTGTGTGTGTGTGTGTGTGTGTGTGTGTGTGTGTGTGTGTGTGTGTGTGTGTGTGTGTGTACATGTATAATAGACATCTGCGTTATGGAAAAGTGTCATTCTGGCATGTGCCACATTACTGATCTTGTGAACAGAGTAAAAAGTACATTTCTTCATATTATTTGAGAAGATACGAGGATGTGAGGGAAAGAACAAAATAAGAGAAACCGACATAAGAGAGGGTTTTAAGCTGGTGAATGCACATCAGTTTGACACACACACACACTTAGCAGAAACACATTGACCGGGCCATCTGATATCAGACTGATGTCACGGACACTTCTCACACAAGGATTGTCCACTCAATCAACACAAGGACACACACAATCCTCTATGATGTCCAACTACATTGAGCTGCAGTTTCATGAAAAGTCCACATACGCAAGCCTGCACGCACACGTACACACGCACGCACGCATGTATACATGCACACACTCAGCTAATGCCATAGCACATCTACTGCTGCTGATGGTGAACGCTGAACTCTGATATGAACTATGGTATGAACTCAAAGTATGGAAACGTGTGTGTGTGCTTGTGTGTATGCGTCTGTGTATGCGTGCATGTGTGTGGGTACCTGGGGGTCTGTAGGCGTGGTTAATGAGGGTGTCGCTGATACTGCTGCAGGCTCCGCCTTCAATTCCATACATCCAACTGTGACATATGCAGTTCAGCAGCAGCACCTGAGCACGCGTAAGCTGAACACACACCTCCGGAAGCTCAAACATGGTTTCATACAATGCAACTGAAGTCTGTCTCCCCCTGACAAACACACACAATCAAAGTCAAAACACACATACAAATATTTAATAGCCTGTCTTGTCGAAACAAACATTTTTGTAAAATAACACTAATACTGCACCTGTCCCAAAACACTCATACACGGTGTGTGTGTGTGTGTGTGTGTGTGTGTGTGTGTGTGTGCTCAGAGTAAAAACTGCATGTGTCTGATCAGGGCTGGCAGAGAGACGCATCACAGAACCTCTGCAAGCACTTAACTGCCGCTCTCACACTCACTTTGTAGTGCTTCTGGGTGGTTCGGCACATAATGTCTGACAGCAGCCCGCTCTTGCTGCTGGAGGCTGATGTACTGCAGAGATCTCAGCAGCACACAGCAGCTAAGGACGAGTGGTGAGAGGTCATGGACAGACGATACTACTGCTCAAGGGCATCAGCAGCGATCGGAGGAGATTCCATCAACCGCTCTGTGACACACGCTTATTTAATCGGCAGGCAAAAATGATTTGAGAGTGTGACACACACTTTTGTGTGTGCGTGTTTGTGTGTGGGTGTGTGTGCGTGCACATGTGTGCATGCTTGCGTTCGTGCATGTGTGTCTACAGGATTAAAGTACCAACACATACAGTGTGGTAAATTTCATTCCTAGTGAGGTTATGTTTCACATATGGATGTTTGGTCTTCTCTAAATATTTATGTTTTGTTATCTAAATGGTAATGAACATAAAAAACATATAATAATCACTGCCTGCTTATAAAGCAATAAATGGTCTAAACACCTCTGTATCATAACACACACCTAAAAACTAGACTAAAGACTTACCTAATTATCAGTTTAAACAGTCTAAATTCTTCGGTCTCTTAGTTAATCTCATTTTGTTTTGTTTTTTCATGTCCTGCCCTCCTGTTCTCAAGGACTTCAAAGTTTCAGTTCTGGATTGGTGCTCTTCCCAGATTACACAGACTCTTGCAATGATCGGCAATCCAGCTAAAGTCATTCTGAACCAGAATCATACTGGACAGTCTGTTTTCTATCTCACATTGCCTGTAGCCATCGGATAACCTAATGTGAATAATTTTTAATTATGATGTATGTAAAGCTACTTTCAACATTGTGGAAAAATTGTGAAAAGTTGTATGTAAAAGAATTGAATTGACTTTATTAGTCATTTCTTCCTTGCATATATTAAAGTTTAGTGGATGTACATACTGATTGTCAAAAGCACATAAGGACTTTGGATCACAACATTCTCACTTAAGCTATAATGCTCTGAAGTATCTAAGGGAGCCCAGCAACATTTTGTGTGTGTGCATGTGTGAGAGTGCGCGTGCGCGATGTGGCCTTGATCAGTGATGGTGGTATAGTTCTGCTCTCCTCATGTGAATGCTGTAACAGGTTTAGCAGGCTGCACTTCTGCGTCTCATTACTGCGTCTCACACACACACTTAAAAAAGTTGCAGAAACAGGCCGTCCGACCCGACGGGCTCTAGGGAGCTCTTTAAATGAAGGGTGATCGGTACCGTGTGAGACGCCTCACCTCCGGCCAGCACCAGAACACACACACACAGCGTTAATGGGCTCTCATTCACACACTCAGACTCTCAGCTAATGACAGGATATTTATTACCCACCACTATCCTTTACCCACCATCCCACAGGTGTGTGTGTATCTTTGTGTCTCACCAGTATGCAGGCAAACAGAGCTGCTTCCCATAGATTGCTGTACTGAAAGACGGAATTATGGGTAGAAGTGGATGGAATACCCCCTCAGAGTCAATTACAGTCAGACCAGCCTGAAGCTCAAAGATCTGAACCAGACCAACAGAAAGAACCAGAAAGAGAACATGTATGTACAAATATCAATTAAAATATTAGTATAATGCAGTAAGATCAAAATCAGAGAAAAGCAAAACTTTGGGTAGCACGTGTCTGTGTACCTTAAGATAGCTGTGCGTGTAGCAGTTGTGCAGAAGTGTTTCTGATGGCTGGTTCAAGCTGCTGGTCCTGCATGTCACTTCCTCTTCGTACATGGGTGCAGAATGTTCAAACGTGACACGCTCAAACTGCAGCTGGAGCGCAGGCAGAGGACGCAAGAGCTTAAACTGAGGTGCAGACATTTGTGCAGTCGACCCCTTGAGGAAACAAACCCATTAAATTTCCCAGGTGATACACACTATGCCTGCGTGTGTTTTTGTGTGTGTGTGTGTGTGTGTGTGTGTGTGTGTGTGTGTGTGTGTTTTTGTGTGTGTGTTTTTGTGTGAATGTGTGTGTGTGTGTGTGTGTGTGTGTGTGTGTGTGTGTGTGTGTGTGTGTGCGCGCACGTGTACCTTGTGCCTCAGTAGAGTTGGTAATATGACATGCAGCAAGTTGTATTCAGCTGCAGGTACTGTGATCCGAGCTCTCATCAGCATTACACTCGTCTGACGGGTGGGAATAAACTCTTCTAGAGCTGAAACCTTCTCTGGCCCAATGCTTGCACACTCCTGGACAACATCTGCAAAACACACAGTCAGAGACAGACAAGACAAGTTCAACACATCTCCTCTAAAGGAATTACTTAATAACCTCATGTCTGACCTATTGAAAAGTGTCTTAGAAGGGGGATGGATTAAAATGTCATGTTTTCCAGTTTTATTAGTGTTTGCCCATGCATGTATTAGACAATAGCTATTCTATTTAAATCAGCCACATCTGCCAGAAACGGCTGGTTTACAGAGCACCCCACTTTTTAATTGTCCTAGTTTATTTTGTTTCATAGTTAAGTGACTGACAGTGAAATGAAGGAAAATCCGTCAGAGAAAAATGTGTCTGTATGAAATGACTTTTGCCCTCTGACAGAAACTTGAATTTGTTGAGGGTAGATTTGTATGAAATCCTCTTACCAGGCTGTGGTTTGAAGTAAGACTGGTACTCATGGTCAAGAGTGCATGCAACCATTTTCAAGATGCGATGGACAGCACTGCTGTAAAGATGTATGTCTAAAGAACCGATCACAATCCTCTTCTGGGATGTTTCCTGCACTGTCGGCGTCTCGTCCTTACCCAACACAAAATCCTGAAGTCCCACACCATCTAAATGGACATCACAAACAGAAGCACATTCAAAATATATCTTAAACACACACACCTGCAGAAACTACTAGAGTACACAGGCACCTGCACACAAACCTTTAAAAAGACAACTTTACACACACATGCACGCACACGAGCACAAATACAATCACACACACGCACACCCCACACGCACGCTGACGCACGCCAACACACACACAAACACACACACACGCACGCACACACACACACGCACGCACGCAAACGCACACACGCACACACACACGCACGCACGCTCACACAGACATGCTCACACACACACGCCAACACACACACGCGAACACACACACACACACACACACACACAAACCACAACACAAACCCGAAAACAAACATGCACACAAAAACACACACACCTGCAGATACACTACTCTACACACACACACACACACACGCACGCACACACGCACGCACGCACACAATTACGCACACAAGCACGCACAGAATGACGCACAGATACCTCAGATACACACACCTACAGAAACACACTATGTGTGATTAATAACAGTAGATGTGTGTGTGGAATGCTGGAGTCTTGTTACTGTGGACGGAGGAGAAGAGAAAGTTCACGAGCAGCTCAAATTCCCGGCTGATTTATAAGATTAAAAGAATAGTGAGTGATGTAACTTCCTCTTCCCATTTAGACCAGGCTGGATTAAGTCTAATATCAAACATCTGGAAGATTAGTGCGCTGCTGAAGGACGTGTGGGGGAATGAGCCCGATCTGAAATCTGAGAAGAGATCCGCACCTCAGTGCTGCTTTTATGACCGAGGACGCAGCGCAGCTTTGAGTTTCATTGGTGTGGCGTTGGAGCTGCTCTCATGTAGACTGAGGTCACGGGTTCGAGTCTCTGAGGGGAGATGCGCTCTGACTCACAACACATTCCAAGCTGAAAGTGTCATTTTTGCTTTGCTAGATGAGCGACACTTCTGTGAGTGTGAAATGGATGTTTATGTTTAGATGACTAATATTCAACATTAATTTAAATAGAAGACATCTAAATTTACTTTATCAAAAAACGATTCGGAGAAAACAGACACACTTCAATAAATTCAACAAAGCAAACAAACCAAACGCTGGTTAACACGGACCAATCAACAGTGCAGCTCTAATTAGACTTCAGACAGGCAAAGATGCACGTGAAGAAGTGAGAAGGGAAAAGGGCCATTCGAAAACATCAGACAGAAGTAGAGAGACTAGAGACAGAGAAAGAGAGATGAAGAGATGTGAGACAGTTTAAGAGAGACGTGAAGATGTGAAACAACTGAAGAAAGACAAAGAGAGATGAGAAACGTAAGACAGACTGGTGAAGAGAGACGGGAAGATGTTAGACAGGTGAAGAGAGAAGGGAAGATGTTAGACAGGTGAAGAGAGAAGGGAAGATGTTAGACAGGTGAAGAGAGATTGGAAGATGTTAGACAGGTGAAGAGAGAAGGGAAGATGTTAGACAGGTGAAGAGAGAAGGGAAGATGTTAGACAGGTGAAGAGAGACGGGAAGATGTTAGACAGGTGAAGAGAGACGGGAAGATGTTAGACAGGTGAAGAGAGACGGGAAGATGTTAGACAGGTGAAGAGAGATTGGAAGATGTTAGACAGGTGAAGAGAGAAGGGAAGATGTTAGACAGGTGAAGAGAGAAGGGAAGATGTTAGACAGGTGAAGAGAGACGGGAAGATGTTAGACAGGTGAAGAGAGATTGGAAGATGTTAGACAGGTGAAGAGAGAAGGGAAGATGTTAGACAGGTGAAGAGAGACGGGAAGATGTTAGACAGGTGAAGAGAGACGGGAAGATGTTAGACAGGTGAAGAGAGAAGGGAAGATGTTAGACAGGTGAAGAGAGACGGGAAGATGTTAGACAGGTGAAGAGAGACGGGAAGATGTTAGACAGGTGAAGAGAGAAGGGAAGATGTTAGACAGGTGAAGAGAGACGGGAAGATGTGGGACTGGAGAAAGGAGTCATAAGGATGTTAAGACAGGTGTAGAGCGATGAGAATACGTGAGACAGGGGAAGATTGTCGAGAAGACACCAGAACAACTCGATAATGTAATCAAAATGATGGATTCTCTCTTTTCTACCATTTTAAATTCTGTTGCTCTCTTAAGCTTAAAGAAGGTCAAGGAAAAAAGTTTTACACCCTTGTATAATGGGCATACTCGCAGTCTAAAGAGAGCAGCCGGAAAAATGGAACGCAGTTGGAGGAAAACAAAACTAGAGGTATTTTTTATTGCTTGGCGGGAAAGTAACCTATCCTTCAGATAAGCATTAAAAACTGATAGATCCGATTGTCTAAACTAACGAAAAATATAGCCTCAACAAGTGCTGACATTTCCCAGCATCACAGCAGTAATGACTTTATGACCTACTTTACTTCTAAAGTCAAGATATTTATTTCATTAGAGATAAAATCGTAACCATTGAGCCGTCGACTACTGTATCGCACAAGACAGTGCGCTTTAAACCCCCTGAGGATCAGTTCGGCTCATTCTCTACTATAGGAGAGGATTACAGAAGAATTGGTTAAACGTGTAAAATCCTCAAAACCAACAACATGTATGTCTTATCAACTCCTCGTTGTCTTTAGGATATGTCCCCAACCTGGCGTTTTTTAAGCCTCTAATTAAAAAAACCAAGTTAATTATAGACCAATCTCAAATCTTCCATTCCTGTCCAAGACATTAGAAAAGGTAGTATCATCACAATTATACTCACTTCTAGAGAAAAATGATATCTTTGAGAATTTCCAGTCAGGATTTAGACCACATCATAGCACTGAGATTGCTTTTACAAATGACCTGCTCCTCTCATCCGATCATGGCTGTATTTCCCTATTAGTGTTACTGGATCTTGGTGCTGCCTTTTGATACTATTGATAATATAACATTCTTTTACATTGACTTCAACACTTTGTGGGCCTAAATGGAAGTGCATTAACGTGGTTTCAGTCATACTTAACAGACGGTCATCAATTCGTAGCAGTAAATGTAGAGCTATCATACTGATCAAAAGTGCAGTATGGAGTACCTCAAGGCTCAGTTCTAGGCCTGCTACTCTTCACCCTATATATGTTACTTTTGGGAGTTATTGTCAGGCAACATGGTGTCAGCTTCCACTGTTATGCTGATTATACTCACCTCTATATTTCCTCACTACCCAGTGAAAGACACCAATTCGAAAAACTAATGAAATGCAAAGTCGATATAAAAACTGGAGGACGAGTAATTTTCTGCTGCTAAACTCTGAAAAAGCAGAGGTGTTAATTATAGGACCTAAAAACTCTCCATGCAACAACCTAGAAAACTGTCTAATATTTGATGGCTGCTCTATAAACTCTTCTTCATCAGTTAGGAACTTAGGTGTCCCTTAGAAAACCATGTATCAAGCATTTTTTACAACCACATTTTTTCACCTCAAAAACATATCTAAATTACTGCCTATGCTCTCAAAGTCAAATGCAGAAATTTAATCCATTCTTTTATTTATAACATTAAGGTTGGATTATTGTAATGCTTTATTAGGTGGTTGTTCTGCATGATTAGTAAACAAATTACAGTTAGTTCAAAATGCTGCAGCAAGAGTTCTTACAAGATCCAGGAAGTACGACCATATTACTGCTACATTACTGCACTGGCTCCCTATCAAACATTGTATAGATTTTAAAATCTTGCTTATTACTTGTAAAGCCTTGAATGGTTTAGCACCTCAGTATTTGAATGAGCTCCTGTTACAATATAATCCTCAACGTTAGCTACGTTCTAAAAACTCAATTTGATAATACCTAGAATATCAAATCAAGCGGCAGATCCTTTTCCTACTTGGGGCCTAAACTATGGAATAACTTACCTAATAGTGTTCGGGAGGCAGATACACTCTTGCAGTTTGAATCTAGATTAAAAACCCCTCTCTTTAACCTGGCTTACACATAAAATACTATGATGCTTCTAATATCTAAATCCGTTAAAGGATTAATAGGCTGCATTAATTAAGAAAACTGGAACCGGGAACACTCTCCACAACACACAACTTATTTGGTATATCATTAAAGAATGGCATCTACACTAATATTGGTATGTTTGTCTCTTCTTCAGAACTCATTGAAGTCACCAGGATCCAGTGCGTATCCAGACCAGATGGTGGAGAAAGGACCCCTACGGCCCTGAAGGACAGGGGAGACCAGGACAACTAGAACCCCAGATGCAAACCCCCTGCAAGACCTTGCCTGAGATAACCATCGGGATGGGACAACAGGAGACAGATAATTCTTCTCAACTTTGCAGCCAGGAATTGACCTACTGGTTAAAATCTAGTCAGTGGAAAACTGGCTCCCCAACTGCGCCTAGCTTTCCCCTGAGCCACTACAGCCAGGCTATACCTGGATAAGAAGGACATTGCATTAAGCCGCACTCAATATGTTTCTGGACCAGATGGTGGGTCCCCAACTAGAAAAGCCCTGTACAGCCCTCAAACAAAGTGAAGACCAGGAAAAGTACACCGCGGATACCAATCCCCTGCGAAGACCTTGCCTTTGACGATCATTCGTATGAGACCAACTGAGTCTGGTTCTGCCAAGGTTTGTTCTCCATTCAGTCACAGATGGAGTTTTGGTTCCTTGCTGCTGTCGCCTCTGGCTTGCTTGGTTGTGGTCACTTCACTAACAGCAATATCGTTGACTTTATTTAATTTGAAAGCACAGACACTAACTGGGCAGAGATGACATCCCAGAATTCAATAATGAAATGCTGCCTTATGGACATACTGTTTTACTAACCAATGTTGTTCAGCTGCTTTGATGCCATATATTTTGTCTAAAGTGCTATATAAATAACGGTAACATTGACATTGACAAGACTTAGGACAGACGAAGAGAGATGTGAAACAGGCGAATAGAGATGAGAAGATGTGAGACAGGCGACAAGAGACGTGAAGAGGTAAAGACAGGTGAAGAGAAACATTAAACAAGTGAAGAGAGACAAAGACGTGAAACAGGCGAAGAGAGACAAGAGGACGTGACACAGGCAAAGAGAGATGTGAAGAGGTTAAGACAGGTGTGGAGAGACCTGAAACAGGTGAAGAGAAACGAAGCCGTGAGACTAGATACGAGAAGAAAGACGTAACACAGGCGAAGAGAGACATGAAAAGGTTAAGACAGGTGTAGAGAGATGTAAAACAAGTAAAGAGAGATGAAGACGTGAGACAGGTGAAGAAAGACAGGCGAAGAGAGACGTGAAGAGGTTAAGACAGGTGAGGAGAGACTTGAAGCTATTAGACAGGTGAAGAGAGACATCAAACAAACGAAGAGAGACAAAGACGTGAGACAGGCGAAGAGAGACGTGAAGAGATTAAGACAAGTGAAGAGAGACTTGAAGAGGTTAAGACAGGTGAGGAGAGGCATGAACACGTGAGACAAGCAAAGAGAGACAAGAAGCCATGAGACATGTACCTCTACTGCTACTGTTGTCCATGGTGTAAAGATAATCAAGGTAGAAGGCACCATATCTCTGCAGACCTGCAGCTTCTGTGTACGTCTCCTGTGAAAGGAAACAACATACAGGGCTTAACAAAAGTACACTCAATGTGACTCAATTGTGTGACTGACTGCCTCTCTCCACACAAGAATCAGCGTCTCGAACAACCGACAACCTGCTCGCTAGACCCCATCCCCACCCAGCTCCTGAAAGACATCTCTCCATCGGTCATCCCTGCAGTCACCTACATCATCATCTCTTCTCTCAACTCTGGAACATTTCCTACTGCCTTTAGTAGCACACAGCTGTTGAAGAAACCCTCTCTGAATTATGCAGTTCTAGAGACCTACAGACTCGTATCTCTCTTACCGTTGATTGGAAAAACCCTGGAGTGTCGTCTTCGACCAACTCTCTGCCTACCTTACTCTGCACAATTTCCTGGAAAGGACCCCCCAGGCTCCAAGAATGGACACTCTACAGAGGCCGCATTGCTTTCAATTGTTGAAGACCTATGGCTGGCTAGGGCCGCCTTCAAATCATCCGTTCTATTCCTGCTGGACCTATCTGTTGCTTTTGACAACGTTAACCACCAGATTCTCCTTTTGACTCTTAAGGCAATGGATGTCTCAGACACAGCTCTCCAATGGTTCCAATCGTAACTCTCGGGTGGATCCTTTAGGGTTTCGTGGGGAGGTGAAGCCTCTGAACCGCAAGGTCTTGACACCGTGCTACCTCAGGGCTCAGTTCTTGAACTCTTCTGGATCTGCATGACTACATCCCTGGGACGAGTCATTCGAAAGCATGCCTTTTCCTATCAATGTTTTGCGGATGACACGCAACTCCACCTTGCGTTCCATCCTGAAGATCAGACGATTTCGACCAGAGTCTCAGCATGCCTAAGCAACATCTTGCTCTCGATGAAGCACCATCATCTACAGCTAAACCTTGCAAAAACAGAACTTCTTGTCATCCCTGCCAATCCAAAGACCCGTCACGACCTATCTATCCAACTAGGGTCAACAACCATTGTGCCCTCCAAGACTGCTACTTGGGTGTAATCTTTGATGATTAGCTTAATTTCACGGACCATGTTGCCGCAACTGCCAGATCCTGTAGATTCATGCACCTTTTCTCTCAGAACATGCTACAGAAATCCTGGTCCAGGGTCTGATCCTGTCCATGCTGGACTACTACAATCCTCTGCTTGCTGGTGGTGTTCAAGGAATTGAAAAGAACCCATGTCACACCAATCATCTACTACATTGGCTCCCCATAGCAGCTCGCAATAAATTCATATCTCTCCTTATTGCCTACAGGACCACCATCTCTAAGGGGCGATAAAAATTTCCTGTCTAAAAACGCTAGACCCACGGCTTTCCTCTATTCCAATAACACGATCGGTGACATGTTCCGGAGGCATCTGCCGCTTCTGCGCTGTCCATTATGAAATTCAATGTATTTTCATCGCTGAAAAAAACCTTGCTGTTATATCAGGAAATCCCTGGACCTCAATGATGAGCTGCTACTCCAGGTTTCTGTTGAGTATTCAATGTAACTTATAAACATGAGGAAGAAGATTGATTGGTTCATGTCACATGATCTGCAGTCCTCTTCGGCTTGCTGAAAAGTTGAAATGTTTCGCTCGCCAAGTCGCTTCCATTATGTGTGCGCATACGACGCGTCTAATTTGAAATAATGAACTTGAGTGTGCAAAAGACGCTGCATGTGAGCAGACCGTTAAAAGTAAATTGAAAGTTCAGGGTTACATTCCACAAAATTAAATCAAATCTACAGTGTGGGGCTCATGCCTTGTGAATGTTTCCGTTTAATATAAATTCTGCTTTAACTCCGTTGTTCTCAGGACTGCGGTAGTCAAAGAGTGAGTTCGTCAGGTAGGTCAGGCCCTTTACGCTCAGAGTCTCCCCACAGCGAAAAAACACAGCATCCTAGAGCAACAAAAAAATAAAAATAAAAACCGCTGAATATAATTAATATAACTAATCAGCAGAGACATCAGGTGTGTGATGATTTGTGAATTACCTCCTCCTTTCTGTTCATATTCTCTTCAAAATCCTGTACTCCCATAATGCCTTTCAGACAAACAGCATGAAAACCAACAACTCCCACCTGACAGTCAAAGAAGGGCTCCCCCATCATCAGAGCCTGAAACAGAGAGGGCAATTGGGAGTGTGATGATGACATCATCAGTTTATCTGAGAACTGATTCTCTCACCTCTACTGTGATGCCTTCTTGCTCCACACACAACACTTCACGTGACTTCACCTTCTGTGGACTGTAGTAACTACTCTCAGAACAGCTTTCTGTTAGCTACACATAAGATTGAACTGTTACGCTGTGAATTAAAAAAGCAGGAAGAGCATCACTGTCTTAAAAGAGCTCAAATCTTTTCACCTTAAAGGTGACCGAGGCTTTGGTGCAGTAGAATCCGACAGACACAATAGGGTCCTTGTAGGCGTGCTGTAGAGGTCGTGTTGTTACGCTGTCTTCCGTGTACGATTCGGACTCTCCTTCTGACACCTCCTCCTCTCCATTGCTGGCGATGGCCGGCACAAATGACCAGGCCCACGACACCCAGCCTTCGTCTTTATCCTCACTCTGAAAGTACTGAGCTATAAGAGATGGATCTGAGCCTTCCACCACGAGACCTGGAGAAGACGAGACAAGACCAGGTGAACATCTCGCTCAGGAATATATTATGACATATTTTCAATGCCTCATTCAATGTCCCTCTTCAGTGACACACAACAGATTTTAAAGCTTATTAAACATATTGTGAAAACTGTAACTGTTGATCATAATAAATAAGGTTCATAATAAATGACACTCACCCGGGATGCTGTTTTTGTGAGAGCTGTTCTCTTCTCTGTCACCATCTCGATGATCACCCATCTCACCGTAATACAGCGCTAAACCCAACTCCATCAGACGAATACACATTGGCAGCTGTTGGTCGGTTAGAGACAACTTCAAACTCTCCACCATTGTGTGAACCTCAACACAAAAACACAGCATTAATACTGCAGGTCCTCACAGAAGCACTAGTGTAATGACACTCTCTTACTTTTATTACAGCAGGGATTTTAGCGTTTATGTTTTCATAGGTGAAGTGTAGACGAGTTCTGAAAGAACATTTGTAGAGAAGTGGATCCTGATAAAACTCGATCTTTCCACTCGCATTCCGCTTATCCAAACACACTGTGCAGTCCGAAAAATTGATAACCTTCCTCAGGACCAGTTCAGGGGCTAGAAAGAACATCAAGATTATGCATGACAGAGGAGTATGACAGAGGAGTATGACAGAGGAGTATGAGAGAGAGAGAGAGAGAGAGAGAGAGAGAGAGAGAGAGAGAGAGAGACCAGAGAGAGAGAGAGAGAGAGAGAGAGAGAGAGAGAGAGAGAGAGAGAGAGAGAGAGAGAGAGAGAGAGAGAGAGAGAGAGAGAGAGAGAGAGAGAGAGAGAGAGAGAGAGAGAGAGAGAGGAGAGAGAGAGAGAGAGAGAGAGAGAGAGAGAGAGAGAGAGAGAGAGAGAGAGAGAGAGACCAGAGAGAGAGAGAGAGAGAGAGAGAGAGAGAGAGAGAGAGAGAGAGAGAGAGAGAGAGAGACCAGAGAGAGAGAGAGAGAGAGAGAGAGAGAGAGAGAGAGAGAGAGAGAGAGAGAGAGAGAGAGAGAGAGAGAGAGAGAGAGAGAGAGAGAGAGAGAGAGAGAGAGAGAGAGAGAGAGAGAGAGACGAGAGAGAGACGAGAGAGAGACGAGAGAGAGACGAGAGAGAGACGAGAGAGAGAGAGACCAGAGAAAGAGAGAGAGAGAGAGAGACCAGAGAAAGAGAGAGAGAGAGAGACCAGAGAAAGAGAGAGAGAGAGAGAGAGAGAGATGAAAAAAGATGCATTGGGATCAGACTTTATAGATATTTTGAACTCTAGTGGGGTTCAAAACGGGGGGATGATATCTAAGATCATTATTTAGGTTTGTGTGGAAATTTTACTTTTTGTTACAAATATCGTAGAATAGTCACTTCAACAACAAAATACTTATTTGTAAGTTATCTTCCTGATGTATCCGAATTTCATAGCATATCTAAAAATGGTAACCATTCCGCTGTCAGCTACAGTATCGCATCAGACAGTGTCAATGTCAATGTCCCCTTTATTTATATAGTGCTTTAAACAAAATACATTGCATCAAAGCAGCTGAACAACATTGGTTAGTAAAACAGTTTGTCCATAATGCAAAATGATAGTTAAAGGCATTTCATTATTGATTTCGGGGATGTCATATCTGTTCACTTTAAATAGTGTCTGTGGGTTTAAATTAAATCAAGTCAACGATATCGTTTTAAATGAAGTGACCCCTATTAAGCAAGCCAGAGGCCACATCTGCAAGGAAACCAAAACTCCATCGGTGACAGAATGGAGAACAAACCTTGGGAGAAACCAGACTCAGTTGGGGGGCAGTTCTCCTCTGACCAGATGACAGTGCACTTTAGACACCCTGAGGAACAGTTCCACTCATTCTCTACTATAGGATATATAAACCAACAACATGTATGTTAGACCCTATTCCATCTAAGCTCCTAAAAGAGCAGCTTCCAGAAGTCATAGATCCTGTTAGGACTATTATTAATTCATCATTGTCATTAGGATATGTCTCCCAATACTTCAAACTGGCTGCTATTAAGCCTCTCAAAAAAACAGAACTTGCCCCAAAGATATAGTTATTTATCTCTAATCTTCCTTTTATGTCAAAGATACTAGAAAAGGTAGACTCCACACAATTATACTTCTTATTTGAATTTCCAGTCATAAGTTAGATGGTATCATAATACTAGACTGCTCTCCTTAGAGTTACAAATGACCTGCTCCTTTCATCAGAACGTGGTTGCCTCTCTCTATTAGCACTAATGGATCTTAGTGCTGCCTTTGACACTATTGACCACAACATTCTTTTGCATAGACTTGAACACTCTGTAGACATTAATAGAAGTGCATTGGCATGGTTAAATTGTACTTTGCTGGCTGCATCAAGTGTATGGAGTACCTTCAGGGTCAGACTTCATGCTATACATATTATCCTTGGGAGATATCATCAGGAAACATGGTGTTAGTTCCCTGTTATGCTGATGATATTAAGCTCTTTTTTTTGTGGTGCGGTGAAACACACCAATTACAAAAACGAATGGCATGTATAGTCAAAATAAAAACCTGTAAGCTGAGTAATTTCTTGCATCTAGACTCTGACAAAACAGATGTGTTAATTATAGGCTCTAAAAACTCTGCATGGAATTAACTGGAACATTGTCTCAGATTTGATGGCTGCTCTTTAAATTCTTTGTAAAACTCTTAGATTAAAGACACATCTCTCTAACCTGGCAAACACATAACACTCTAACATGCTTTTAAAATTCAAATATGTTACAGGATTTTTAGGTAAACCGGAACCAGGAACAATTCCCATAACTCCAAATCCACTTGCTACATCATTAGAAGAATGGCATCTACGCTGATAAAAACCCGATTACAAAAAAGTTGGGACACTGAACAAATTTTGACTAAAAAAGAAATTCAATAATTTACAATTCTCATAAACTAACATTTATTCACAATAGAATATAGATAACATATTAAATGCTGAAAGTTAGACATTTTGAAATGTTTTTTTTTGGAATTCATGAGAGCTAAGCATTTAAAAAAAGTTGGGAAAGGTAGCAATAAAATGACAGGAGGGTTAAATGTACATATAATGAACAGCTGTAGGAAGCTGTAGCAACTTATTAGGTTAATTGGCAACGTGTTTGGGTATAAAAGAGCCTCCCAGAGTGGCAAGTTATCGTCATCTACAGTAAACAATATCATTCAAAGATTCAGAGAATGATGATCTTGATGATGTTAAAGTCATGCAGCAAAGGGATGATATCTCAGATCACTATGTAGTGCTGTGCAAATTAAATATTGCCAGAATAGTAAGTCCTACTTCTTGTTACAAATATTGTAGAACCATCACGACTTTGTAAGTAATCTTCCTGATGTATCTGAATTCCATAGCAATTCCAGCACATCAGAACAACTCGATAATGTAACAAAATGCTCTTTACAAGCATTTTAAATTCCATTGCCCCCTTAAGCTTAAGGAAGGTAAAGGAAAAAAGTTTGAATCCTTGGTATAATGAGCATACTCGCAGTCTAAAGAGAGCAGCCCGAACAATGGAACTCAGTTGGAGGAAAACACAACAAGAGGTATTTTTTATTGCTTGGCGGGAAAGTAACCTATCTTTCAGAAAGGCATTACAAACTGCTAGATCCAATTACTTTCTAATCTTTTAGAAGAAAACAAACATAACCCCAAGTATTTATTCAACACTGGGTCTAAACTAACGAAAAATATAGCCTCAACAAGTGCTGACATTTCCCAGCACCACAGCAGTAATGACTTTATGACCTACTTCTAAAATTCACATTATTCGAGATAAAATCGTAACCATTCAGCCGTCAGCTACTGTATCGCATAAGATTCTAAATTTTTTCCAGAGAAACAGTTCCATTCATTCTCTACAATAGGAAAGGAAGAATTGTGCAAACTTGTAAAATCACAAAAAAACAAAAACATGTATGTTAGAGCCTTTTCCATCAAAGCTCCTAACAGAGAATTTCCTGTCAGGATTTTGACCATATCATAGCACCGAGGCTGCTCTCCTTAGAGTTACAAATGACCTCCTCTCATCCGACCGTAGCTGTATTTCCTTATTAGTGTTACTGGATCTTAGCGCTGTCTTTGATACTATTGACCACAACATTCTTCTGCATAGACTTCAACACTTTGTGGGCATAAATGGAAGCGATTAGCGAGGATTAAGTCATACTTACCTGACCGCTATCAATTCGTAGCAGTAAATGAAGAGCTATCACAAATTCAATATGGAGTACCTCAAGGCTCAATTCTTGGCCCGCTACTCTTCACACTATACATGTCACCATTGGGAGCTATCATCAGGCAACATGGTGTCAGCTTCCACTCTTATGCTGATGATACTTAGCTCTATATTTCCTCACGACCCGGTGAGACACACAAATTCAAAAAACTAATAAAATGCATAGTCGATATAAAAACTGGAGGACGAGTAATTTTCTGCTGCTAAACTCTGATAAAAACAGAGGTGTTAATTATAGGACCTAAAAACTCTGCCAGCAACAACCTAGAAAAATGTCTAAAATTTGATGGCTGCCCTGTAAGCTCTTTGTCATCAGTTAGGAACTTGAGTGAGCTATTTGATAAAAATCTCTCCTCTATTTGTAAAACCACATTTTTTCACCTCAAAAATATATAAAAATTATGGCCTATGCTCTCAATGTCAAATGCAGAAATGTTAATCCATGCATTTATGACCTCAAGGTTGGATTATTGTAATGTTTTATTAGGTGGTTGTTCTGCACGCTTAGTAAACGAATTACAGTTAGATCAAAATGCTGCAGCAAGAGTTCTTACAAGAACCAGGAAGTATGACCACATTACTTCGGTCCTGTCAATATTGCACTGGCTCCCTATCAAAGATCGTATAGATTTTAAAATCTTGCTTATTACTTACAAAGCCTTGAATGGTTTAGCACCTCAGTATTGGAAAGAACTCCTGTTACATTATAATCCTCAACGTTCGCTGCGATCTCAAAACTCAGGCAATTTGATAATTCCTAGAATATCAAAATCAACTGCCGGCGGCAGATCCTTTTCCTACTTGGCCCCTAAACTATGGAATAATTTACCTAATAGTGTTCGGGAGGCAGATTCACCCTTGCAGTTTAAATCTAGATTGAAAACCTGTGTCTATAACTTGGCTTACACATAAATACTAACATGCTTCCAATAGTCAAATACGTTAAAGGATTTTTATGCTTCATTAATTAAGAAATCCGGAACCAGGAACACTCTCCACAACACAATATATATTTTCTATAACTTTGTAAGAATGGCATCTACGCTAATATTGGTCTGTTTCTCTCTTCTTCCGAGCTCTTCTGGGCCACCGGATCCAGTCCGTACACAGATCAGATGGTGGAGAAAGGACCCCTACGGCCCGGAAGGACAGCGGAGACCAGGACGACTAGGCCCCAGATGCAGATCCCTTGCAAGAGCTTGCCTCAGATGACAATCAGGATCGGACCACAGCAGACAGATGATTCTTCTTGACTTCTCTTCAACCAGAAATCGACCTACTGGTTAAAATCCAGTCAGAGGATAACTGGCTCCCCATCTGCACCTAGCTTTCCCCTGAGCCACTACAGCCAGGCTTTACCCGGATCAGTAGGACATCGCTTTAAGCTGGAGTCAGCAGGTATCTGGACCAGATGGTGGGTCCGGAACTAGAAAAGCTCTCTACAGCCTTTGTCTAAAGTGCTTTATAGTTAAAGGTTACAAAAGGTGACAATCTTCAACAGTCTTTGTGAGTAAGGGTCACAGAAAACCATACTGGATGCCTGTGATCTGCCGGCCTTTAGACGGCACTGCATCACATAAAGGAATGCTACTGTATTGGAAATAACAACATTGGCTTAAGAATACTTCCAGAAAACATTGTCGGCGAACACAATCCACTGTGCCATTGGCTGTTGCCGGTTACAACTCTACAGGTCAAAGAAGAAGCCATATTAAAACATGATCCACAAGCGAAGGCATTTTCGCTGGGCCAAGGCTCTTTTAAAATAGACTGTGGCAGGGTGAAAAACTGTTCTGAGGTCAGACAAATCAAAATTTGAGGAAATTTTTGGAAAACTGGGACGCCATGTCATCCGGACTAAAGAGGACAAGGACAACCTAAGTTATTATCAGGGCTCAGTTCAGTAGCCTGCATCTCTGATGGTATGGGGTTGCATGAGTGCATGTGGCAGGGGCAGTTTACACATCTGGAAAGGCACCATCAATGCTAAATGGTATATCCAAGTTGTAGAACAACATATGCTCCCATCCAGTAGTCGTCTCTTTCAGGGAAGACCTTTCATTTTCCAACATGACAATGCCAGACCCCACACTGCATCAATAACAACATCATGGCTGTTAGGGATGGGAGTTTTCCGCAAATAACACATTTGAATATTTGAGCTCACAAAAACAAATATTCGAATATTCGTTTATTTAAATTAAGTTTAATGAGACAGACGTAATTTTTCCATAATATTATTTTTACCGTTATTTTTGAACAAGCTTATACACAATAAGCTTAAACATTACGCTACATCGTGTTTTATGCAAACAAACAAAAAAGTACAGAGCAAAAGCAAAACAAAAAAAAAGTGAACAAAAAAACGTAAATAAAGCCGCCTGCAGCAATTAGGCTATCGTACAGAACGTAGCCTAGGCTACATTTAACTTTGAACCTTTTAAACTGTCAGCAAATCTTTTTTGCTTTTTTCCTATTGTTTTACATGTTCTTGTTAAGGAACACAAACATGTCAACATGATCGGGGAAAGTCGTCTCCTTAGTCTGTTAACAGTGAGGCCGGCTGCGTGCTCTGACAGCACAGAAGTTGCCGGGACACACAAGTTACGGTGTGCTAAGCGACTAAGTTTTGTGAAGTACTTCAAAGTGTTTTCGTTCCACCACTGAATGGGATCCTTATCTGTATGTATAATGTTGTATAATGGGATCCTCATCTGGTGGAATACATGTCTCCAGCAACAACTGTTCCCACTCGTCTCGGCTGGATTCTCTGTAACTATTGCAGAAGAACCTTTTCCGACGAGCGGGCATTGCCGCATCCTCTCCATCATTGGTGGCGGCGGCTGCATCCGCGCCACTCGCATCAAGGAAAATGCTCTGATAATGTTCAAAGAGTTTTTTTCTTACTACTTCTCTCATGTTATCAGCGAGGAACCTGAGATTTTTGTGTCGAGGGTCTAGGGCGGATGCGAGAAGAGGAGTTTTCCCTGCATTCGAATAGCATTTCTACTTATCGAATAATTACAGCAGACCTAATATTCGAATGTTCGACTATCCGTGCACACCCCTAATGGCTGTGTAGATGAAGGATACGGGACTGAAATGGCCGGCATGAAGTCCAGATATTTCAACCAAAGAAAACATGTGGTGGATCATAAAGAGGAAGATGTGACAAAAAAGACCTAAGACAGTTGAGCAACTAGAAACCTGTATTAGGCAAGAAAGGGACAACATTCCTATTCCTAAACTTGAGAAACTTGTCTCCTCAGTCCCCAGACGTTTGCAGACTGATATGAAGAGCAGAGGGGATGCTTCACAGTGGTACAAATGGCCTTGTCCCAACTTTTGTAAGATATGTTGATGCCATGAAATTTTAAATCAAAATTATTTTGTTTTTCTTAATTATACATTTACTCAGTTTAAACATTTTATATGTCATCTATGTTGTGTTCTGAATAAAATATCGAAATTTGAAACTTCCACATCGTTGCATTCTGATTTCGTCCACAATTTGTAGTGTCCCAAACCTTTTTGGAAAGGGGTTTTTATTAGTCTGTTTCTTATTTCGAGCTCACCATAGCCACCAGATCCAGTTGGTTTCCAGATCAGAAGGACATTGCTGTCACCCAGGTGGATTGGGAACTAGAAAAGCCCTCTTAAGCCCTGAAAGACAGCGGAGACCAAGACAACTAAAACCCCGGATACAGATCCCCTAAAAGGACTTGTCACGATTGGGATAAGACCACAAAAAACAGATGATTCTTCTCCACAGTGCTGCAGCCAGGAATTGAACCGCTGATTTCATCTGGTCAAAGGAGAACTGACCCCCCCAACAGAGCCTGGTTTCTCCCAAGGTTTTTTTATCCATTCTGTCACCGATGGAGTTTTGGTTTCTCTCTGCTGTCGCCTCTGGCCTGCTTAGTTGGGGTCACTTCATTTACAGCGATATCATTGACTTAATTGAAAATAAACGCACAGACACTATTTAATCTGATCAGAGATGACATCACTGAATTTAATGATGAACTGCCTTTAACTATCATTCTGCATTATTGACACACTGTTTTATTATTAATGTTGTTCAGCTGCTTTGACAAAATGTATTTTGTTTAAAGCGCTATATAAATAAAGGTGACTTGACTTTATCTTGGTTAATATGTTTTTCAATAAAAGTATGTTGTTTATGGATATGGTCAGATGTACGGTAATTTGTTAAAAAATCTATTTGACTTCTGCTCAGGACGTTGTTTGTCATGATGAAGTCTAAGAGTATACCGTTTATTAGACTGCAAAATAACTTAGGCATATTTGTCAGTACAAAAAAAGTACATATGTAGTTGTTAGGGTCAAATTAATCTCAGTTTTTAAAAATCTGTGTTATCAAGCCTTTGTTCCAGATTTTAGGGAAGTTACTTACGTTCAGAACAATACATAATATATAATATTAAATCATTTTAGAATGGCCAGTTGAAATGTACTGTTTTTATTTATCATTTCGTTTAAAATCCCATCGGGTCTGGAAGCGCTTTTTTGGTTTTTGATTTCTATCTCTCTTTATTTGTCACTTTATACCTCTCTCTCTGTGTCTCTCTGTCTCTCCCTTTCTCTCTCTGTCTCTCTCTCTCTGTCTCTCTCTTTCTCGTTCGTTCGTTCTTTCTTTCTTTCTTTCTTTCTTTCTTTTCCTTCTTCCCTTTCTTCTCCCTCTTCTCCTTCTTCTCTCTCATTGTTGTTTCCACAAACAAAAAAATCTCCAAGGGTAGATGGGAACTCACAGATGATGTCCATGAATGCTCTGTCCCACAGATCATCTACAGTGTAGCTCTCGGCAGAGGTGATGTTGACTGACAGGACAATGTCATCTTCCACATACTTCAGAATAAGATTATTCACCACAATATTCACATTATTCACCACTCGACGAATAAGACTTTGCACATACCCTACAAAGGGAGACAGCAAGAAAGAAAGAGACAGATCAGTGCATTAAACATGTGCATTAATGTCACTAACATCAAGGTCATACACACACTTACAGTACATTTGTGTGTGTGTGTGTGTGTGTGTGTGTATGCGCGCGCATTCGCATTGACAGAGCTGCTGAGGCCAGAAGTTTCAGGTGAACATCAAACATGTTATAGTCATTATTTAATAAAGCATGTGTTGGAATCCAGAGACTTTCTTCTGCAATAAAATATTAAAAGGCGATCGGTCTCAATCGCTGCTCACGGTCTGCCCGTGGGAGCAGTAACAATCGTAAAGCTGTATCTGTCGTCTGTTATTTTGAGTAAAATAAAGACTGTTCAGAGATATGATCAGCACGATTTTACACTACAGGTACTGAAGATTAATATTAAGAGTAACAAAAACTGGCTGTAAAAACCCTTCTTTAATATCACAGCTGTATCATCACCATTTTGAATTAATTTATATTTAAATTTATTCATTAGGCAAACATTTTTATCCTAAGTGACTTACAAGTTTTATGCAGTTGTCCATTATCATTGCAGGGTAACTAGGGTTAAGATGTCTTGCTCAAGAACACTTCAGTTATTGTTTACTGACAGTAAGGTTCAAACCTGCAGCCTTCTCCTTAGAAGTCCAACTTTCTAACCACCAGATCATAACTGACCCCCATTTAATTTCTTGCCTTAATCATATACACATGCACATGTTGAAGCTCACATCCAAAATGCTGTGTGAATGTGGCTGTGGCACTAGTGTGTGTGTGTGCATTTGTGTGTCACACCTGTGTTCACATTCAAAGTCATTAAGTCCCTCTTATGGGTCTCTGGATTTAATTTAACCAGTGGTCACACTTTCCCTCCTTCAGCCCTTCATCTCACTCTTTATAAACTATTGCTTCAGCTGCACCTGTGCCACAGTCTGCAGGGACCAAAACTCTGGCCATAAAATAACTGGAAAAAACCTACTGACTTAAGTTATGCCAGCCAAGATCTGCTCTTAAACTGTCCATCACTGAATGTGTATTTTACTGCGTGTCAAGAGAAATAATAAGATAATTTGATAATATTTAGCATTTCTGTTCCAAATCTCATGTCTCACACAAAAAAGTGCGCCCATTTTTATCTGTGTCTTTTAGGTGTTTTTACTCAAATGACAAGACATTTTTTAAAAGTTTGACTACCGAGTGTGTGTGTGTGTGTGTGTGTGTGTGTGTGTGTGTGTGTGTGTGTGTGTGTGTGTGTGTGTGTGTGTGTCTCTTTTGAAAACAAACTCCCTGATCTCTGATGGGGGTCTTTAAGGGTACTTCCAGATAAGAGCTGTTACTCAGGGAGGGTCTATGGACCCCACGGCCTTCAGAACATCACTCACCTGGGGGAAGGTCAGGGTCACTGGGAGCTTGCTGCACTCGTCTTGGTTTAGGCACACTCTTGGAACTCTCACTCCGGTTGGTTGAGCTGGACGTACAACTTTCATTATCCTCCTGAATACCGAACACACAGAAAGAAATACATCTTGATCTCACAAACAACTTTTGCCATCTAAAAGGAGAGAAAAACCACATTAACACAGCACTCTTTCTGTTGAATAAATAAACCGAAAGTCATGTGCGCGAGTGTGTGTGTGTGTGTGTGTGTGTGTGTGTGTGTGTGTGTGTGTGTGTGTGCCCGTGCGTGTGTCAGAAGCTATTTATTGCTGCACAGATGCACTGGGGTTTGTCATTTACTGCAGCGGTCTGTCAAGTGTTTGTGATTAAAGACTGAAGACACAGCTGAAATAAACACAGTGTTGAGGTCAAGAACCACCATTCAGTCCATAGATCAGTTTAACCAACACACACAGTTTTATAGAGCCATCACTGATAACAGCCACTGATTTACTAGAGAGAATTCACTTTATAACATCAGTAATGGCCTGTTTCATGACACACACACACTCAGAACCACTCTTAATATACTTCATAAGCCATTATGACCTTTGACCTAAGACACTAACATCATATGAGCAGAGAGTTCAACACATTCACGCACGCACGAACACAGATGTGCGTTTCCCTGCACTGACCCGTAGCTACAAAACATCTAATGACTGTAGAACAACCTGAAGATATTTGACTTATAAACTTTATAAAATTCTGAACCTTGTTCAGAGCAAAAACACAATGAAAGACAGAACTAAAGACAGACAGACTCATGTGTCTGGGGAGAGAACCGAACCTGTCATGGCCGGTACAACACTTGGCAGAAACATGCAGATGTGCAGTAGCAGCAGTGCTGGGTGACGTTACCACGTTGAAAGTGCCATGTGTTCTAAATCTATTCTGCAGAGGCCACCTTAAGCGTCTCTCATTGACTTCCCATGAAAAAATGTTTTTGTTAGCGGCCAGCTGGACCCGCACAACCATATGAACATGACTGCATGGCTGAATGTTAATGCTTTTCTAAACACCTCATTTTGATTTACAATCTTAATGTCTATGAACTCCATCTGTAACAAGCCGTCCACTGGCACAGTTAGAAAACAAATTACTTTGTAGAAAGAATATATCTACAAACCTGATTCCAAAAAAGTTGGGACACTACAAATTTTAACGAATTCTTACAAAGTTTTCAAATTTCAATATTTTATTTAGAAAACAGATAAGATGACATATCAAATGTTTAAACTGAGAAATGTGTAATATAAAGGCAAAAATAAGTTGATTTTAATTTTATGGAATCAACACATCTCAAAAAAGGCAATTTTTCCACTGTGTAGCATCCCCTCTGCTTTATATAACAGTCTGCAAACGTCTGGGGACTGAGGAGACAAGTTTCTCAAGTTAAGGAATAGAAATGTTGTCCCTTTATTGCCCAATACAGGCTTTTTAGTTGCTCAACTGTCTTAGGTCTTTTTTGTCGCATCTTCCTCTTTATGATGATCCAAATGTTTTTTATGGGTGAAAGATCTGGACTACAGGGGGGCCGTTTCAGTCCCGGATCCTTCTTCTACACAGCCATGAGGTTGTAACTGATGTAGTATGTAGTCTGGCATTGTTATGTTGGAAAATGCAAGGTCTTCCCTGAAAGAGACGGCGTCTGGATGGGAGCATATGATGTTCTTGAATTTTAAATGAGCCTTGGCCCAGAGAAAACACATGCACTTTCCGATCATGTTTAGATATGGCTTCTTTTTTTAACCTATACAGATTGTGTGTACTAACAATGTTTTCTGAAAGTATTTTTGAGCCCATGTTGGGATTTCCATTACAGTATCATTCCTGTATGTGATACAGTGCCGTCTAAGGGCCCGAACATCATGGGCATCAGTATGGTTTGCCGCTCTTGACCCTTACACACATAGAATTTCCAGATTCTCTGAATCTTTGGATGATATTGTGCAGGTAGATAAAGATAACTTCAAACTCTTTGCAATTTTACTCTGAGAAACTCCTTTCTGATATTGCTCCACTATTTTTCACTGCAGCATTGGGGGTATTGGTGATCCTCCTCCCATCATGACTTCTGATAGACACTTCCACTCTGGGAGGCTCTTTTATACCCAATCGTGGTGCCAATTGACCTAATCAGTTGCAAATTGGCCCTAACGCTGTTCCATTTAACTTTTCTTTTCGTCTTATTGCTACCTCTCCCAACATCTCTGTCATGGCCTGGTGGTTCGAGTCTTGGACTCGGGATCCGAAGGTTGCTGGTTCGAGACTCAGAACCAACGGAAATGCCACGGCTGAGGTGAGTCCCTTGAGGAAGGCACCGTGAATAAAATAAGTAAAACAACTTTTTTGCAATCAGGTTTGTTTTAACCTACAACATTCACAATTAGAAGATAACAGAGTTCAAAACTTGCATTGTCTAACCTCAAGCAGCACAGATCAACAATTTCATGACATCTAAACTCTCTTAGATTCCAGGCTGTGAGGTTAACTCAATAATATTGTTTGTTTTAAAAGAGGAAGGTGCCACTTAAAAAGCGTTCTTTAACATTTTAATGGATCTTTAACGTAACATATATCCAAAAGAGAAGTTTAAGAAGAATGGACCAGAAGAATGCTAAAACATCCAAGGTTAGGGTTCTCCTTCATCCATAAATATCCCTTAAGTAAATGTGCAGATATACTGTAAACTAAAGTTTGACGATGAATTAGATGAGTGGTTATTTGACTGACTGACCGTTGCTGTGTCTCGAAGTTTCAGTATGCATTCCATGGTGTTGATGGTGATGATCACAGCTTCCGAGCTCAGTTTGGTCCAGGGCACGTGGATGCGCAGCTCGTGAATGTGTCCACTCAGAAAAGTGAAGGGCAGCTTCAGTTCCTACAAACACACAGTGTGTCAGGTAAAGTCAAGTCCAGAACAGCATAAAAAAGAACAATTGTCTGTTTACTGTTAACCCCCACATGTTACTCTTCCAAAAGTAACGGATGCAGGCAGAGGATAAAAACTTCCCAAACATTCTGACAAACTCGCTTTAATAGAAGATTACTATCAAAGGTTTAACTCCAGCTCAGGATGTGTGTGTGTGTGTGTGTGTGTGTGTGTGTGTGTGTGTGTGTGTGTGTGTGTGTGTGTGTGTGTGTGTGTGTGTGTGTGTGTGTGTGTGTGTAAAGACAAATGTGTGTGTGTGTGTGTGTGTGTGTGTGTGTGTGTGTGTGTGTGTGTGTGTGTGTGTGTGTGTGTGTGTGTGTGTGTGTGTGTGTGTGTGTGTGTGTGTGTGTGTGTGTGTGTGTAAAGACAAATGTGTGTGTGTGCGTGCGTGCGTGCGTGCGTGCGTGCGTGTAAAGACAAGTGTGTGTGTGTGTGTGTGTGTGTGTGTGTGTGTGTGTGTGTGTGTGTGTGTGTAAAGACAAATGTGTGTGTGTGTGTGTGTGTGTGTGTGTGTGTGTGTGTGTGTGTGTGTGTGTGTGTGTAAAGACAAATATGTGTGTGTGTGTGTGTGTGTGTGTGTGTGTGTGTGTGTGTGTGTGTAAAGACAAATGTGTGTGTGTGTGTGTGTGTGTGTGTGTAAAGACAAATGTGTGTGTGTGTGTGTGTGTGTGTGTGTGTGTGTGTGTGTGTAAAGACAAATGTTTGTGTGTGTGTGTGTGTGTGTGTGTGTGTGTGTGTGTGTGTGTGTGTGTGTGTGTGTGTGTAAAGACAAATGTGTGTGTGTGTGTGTGTGTGTGTGTGTGTGTGTGTGTGTGTGTGTGTAAAGACAAATATGTGTGTGTGTGTGTGTGTGTGTGTGTGTGTGTGTGTGTGTGTGTAAAGACAAATATGTGTGTGTGTATGTGTGTGTGTGTGTGTGTGTGTGTGTGTGTGTGTGTAAAGACAAATATGTGTGTGTGTGTGTGTGTGTGTGTGTGTGTGTGTGTGTGTGTGTGTGTGTGTGTGTGTGTGTGTGTGTGTGTGTGTGTGTGTGTGTGTGTGTGTGTGTGTGTAAAGACAAATATGTTTGTGTGTGTGTGTGTGTAAAGACAAATATGTGTGTGTGTGTATGTGTGTGTGTGTGTGTGTGTGTGTGTGTGTGTGTGTGTGTGTGTGTGTGTGTGTGTGTGTGTGTGTAACATGACAGACTGATGCATTCCAGATGTTTTAATGTTGTGGACATAAGAAAGTAAAGATTGTGTTAACAGTTTTTCAGCAGAAATGAATAATTCTTAAGCCACTTTCTTACGGTGTGTTTCATGGATGTCTGACACAAAGAACAGATCAGTTATAAGTGATAATGTGCATCAACACGAGCGTGTTGTGATGGAAGGACTTCACCTGCTCCAGAACATCCAGTCGCAGGTCCAGTTTGCTCAGCACCACATCGCCACCCCATAATGACAGCTGCAGGTCCGACGGCTTTAAGTTCTTTATGTACCGATTGACATAACTCATTAAAAGAGGAGTAACATACGACTCTAACATCGTCACTGTTCTTCTGTTAGACAGCTGTCACTGATCTCAGATCAGTCCGATCGATCATTCTGAGCTGTAACATAACAACACATGTTCGCACACAAAACTATCGACCGAGGGTCAAATTCACACAAATTCACACAAATATCACACAATTATCACACAATTATCGCACAATTATCGCACGTCTCAATGTTCCGTAAACACACACGCAAACAATCACAACTACTTCCGCATCCACGGCAGCACTTCCGCCTGCGCGGTATACGTCACTACAGAAGCCGAAGAGTCTGAGAACCTGACAAACGCTTTCACAGAACGACATTCAAAAAGATTAATAAGTCAAAAACAGTTTTGTGAATCCATGAAATGACCTCGAATACAAACACTCATAAAGAAACTATAATGAGAAAAGAATTACGCAATAAAATTATAAAATTATTCTAAACAATGTTCAAGAAATGCACGTCAACCAATGGTCTGTTAGGAAAACATCAGTTATTTCTCAGCTATTTCTCATTTATTTCTCAGCTATTTCTCAGCTATTTCTCAGTTATTTCTCTGCTATTTCTCAGCTATTTCTCAGCTATTTCTCAGTTATTTCTCTGCTATTTCTCAGCTATTTCTCATTTATTTCTCTGCTATTTCTCAGCTATTTCTCATTTATTTCTCAGTTATTTCTCAGCTATTTCTCATTTATTTCTCAGTTATTTCTCAGTTATTTCTCAGTTATTTCTCAGTTATTTCTCAGCTATTTCTCAGCTATTTCCCAGCTATTTCTCAGCTATTTCTCAGCTATTTCTCATTTATTTCTCAGATATTTCTCATTTATTTCTCAGCTATTTCTCATTTATTTCTCAGTTATTTCTCAGTTATTTCTCAGCTATTTCTCAGCTATTTCTCAGCTATTTTTCAGTTATTTCTCAGTTATTTCTCATTTATTTCTCAGTTATTTCTCTGCTATTTTTCAGTTATTTCTCAGTTATTTCTCAGTTATTTCTCATTTATTTCTCATTTATTTCTCAGCTATTTCTCATTTATTTCTCTGCTATTTCTCAGTTATTTCTCTGCTATTTCTCAGTTATTTCTCAGCTATTTTTCAGTTATTTCTCAGTTATTTCTCATTTATTTCTCTGCTATTTCTCAGCTATTTCTCATTTATTTCTCAGTTATTTCTCAGCTATTTCTCATTTATTTCTCAGTTATTTCTCAGCTATTTTTCAGTTATTTCTCAGTTATTTCTCATTTATTTCTCTGCTATTTTTCAGTTATTTCTCAGTTATTTCTCAGTTATTTCTCATTTATTTCTCAGTTATTTCTCAGTTATTTCTCAGCTATTTCTCATTTATTTCTCAATTTATTTCTCAGTTATTTCTCTGCTATTTCTCAGTTATTTCTCAGTTATTTCTCTGCTATTTCTCTGCTATTTCTCAGCTATTTCTCATTTATTTCTCAGTTAATTCTCAGCTATTTCTCAGTTATTTCTCAGTTATTTCTCTGCTATTTCTCAGTTATTTCTCAGTTATTTCTCTGCTATTTCTCTGCTATTTCTCTGCTATTTCTCAGTTATTTCTCTGCTATTCCTCAGTTATTTCTCAGTTATTTCTCAGTTATTTCTCAGCTATTTCTCAGTTATTTCTCAGTTATTTCTCAGCTATTTCTCAGTTATTTCTCAGTTATTTCTCAGCTATTTCTCAGTTATTTCTCAGTTATTTCTCTGCTATTTCTCTGCTATTTCTCAGTTATTTCTCAGTTATTTCTCATTTATTTCTCATTTATTTCTCAGTTATTTCTCAGTTATTTCTCAGCTATTTCTCATTTATTTCTCAATTTATTTCTCTGCTATTTCTCAGCTATTTCTCATTTATTTCTCAGTTATTTCTCAGCTATTTCTCATTTATTTCTCAGTTATTTCTCAGCTATTTTTCAGCTATTTCTCAGTTATTTCTCATTTATTTCTCTGCTATGTTTCAGTTATTTCTCAGTTATTTCTCAGTTATTTCTCATTTATTTCTCAGTTATTTCTCAGTTATTTCTCAGCTATTTCTCATTTATTTCTCAGTTTATTTCTCTGCTATTTCTCAGCTATTTCTCATTTATTTCTCAGTTATTTCTCAGTTATTTCTCAGCTATTTCTCAGCTATTTCTCATTTATTTCTCAGTTAATTCTCAGCTATTTCTCAGTTATTTCTCAGTTATTTCTCTGCTATTTCTCAGTTATTTCTCAGTTATTTCTCTGCTATTTCTCTGCTATTTCTCTGCTATTTCTCAGTTATTTCTCTGCTATTCCTCAGTTATTTCTCAGCTATTTCTCAGTTATTTCTCAGCTATTTCTCAGTTATTTCTCAGTTATTTCTCAGCTATTTCTCAGTTATTTCTCAGTTATTTCTCAGCTATTTCTCAGTTATTTCTCAGTTATTTCTCTGCTATTTCTCTGCTATTTCTCAGTTATTTCTCAGTTATTTCCCAGCTATTTCTCATTTATTTCTCAGTTATTTCTCAGTTATTTCTCAGCTATTTCTCAGTTATTTCTCAGTTATCTGTCTTTCGCAGCATCGGAGCTTCTACCTGGAGAGGTCAGCCGAAACTTCCGTCCAAGGCATGTAAGATCTCTTCCACCCTCGGGTCGAAGGCTTACGCTGCCACTGGACAGGCTGCTTCCTCGCTCCATGCCATGGCCATCCTGCAGGTCCACCAGGCCAAGGCTCTTAAGGAGCTAGACGAGGGAAGTTCTGACCCCGCAGTTCTGCAGGAGCTGCGCACTGCGACTGACCTGGCCCTCCGGGCCACTAAGGTTACGGCGCGTGCCCTGGGTCGGACGATGTCCACTTTGGTGGTCCAAGAGAGATACCTCTGGCTTAACCTTGCGCAGATGCGAGAGGCCGAGAAAGTTCGCTTTCTCGATGCCCCCATTGCGCAGGGTGGGTTGTTTGGAGACACGGTGGAGAACTTCTCTCAGCAGTTTTCCGCCGTGCAGAAGCAGACGGAGGCTATCAAGCATATCCTCCCTCGCCGCAGCCAGGCCGCCCCCGTGCCGTCTAGGCTCCGTGCATCGTCTGCTCCCAGACAGCCTCGCCCCTCCCAACCGACCACTTCGGTTGTATCTCCCCCTGAAGTGGCGACCCGGAGATCGGCGACCCGGAGGAGAGCGACTCCTCCCAGTCAGCAACCCGCAGGAAGCGCGGGAGGCGGTCCTGACGGGAGGCAACCAGCGGAGGAGACACCACCACGCCCGGCCCAGGAGATTCGATCTCCAAAGTGGCCGGTGCGGGACAATCCTGCCATGTCCCAACTCGTGCCGGGCCCTTTTCAGGGCCTGGCGCCCACTTCCTCTCAAAAAGAGCTGTTTCCTCCTCTGGTCTTAAAACTCAACCGTTATCACTCTCAGAGCGACGGTGTACGGTTACAAGACGTTTCGTCAGTCCGACTCGACGTTGCGTCAACCCGACCCAACGTTGCGTCACGACTAGACGTTGCTTCACATCGGCGGAATTGCAGTCAGACACACGCTCAAACAGACGGTGTGCTACACTGCAAACCCCACAGACAGGTAAGTACTCAGGACAGCAAGCCCCTAGGGGATCCGTCCCCAGGCAGAGCGGCTGTCCTGAGAGCCACTGAACCCCCCTCCATGGAGATGGTGAAGGAGATCGTTCCTCTGGTCCCGCTTGCCCAACGACTGCACGCATGGTCCATGCTAGGCAGACCGGGGCGGATGCTAGACCGAACGATCCGTCTCGGCTATGCGATCCAGTTCGCCAGACACCCTTCCCAAATTTTGGGGAATCCTTCATACCTCGGTACGAGGGAAGGATTCCGCCGTCCTTCAGGCAGAGGTAGCGGCTCTTTTGGCAAAAGAAGCGATCGAACCCGTTCCCATAGCCGAGATGTCGTCGGGCTTCTACAGCTTGTACTTCATCGTCCCCAAGAGAGGTGGAGGGCTGCGCCCAATTCTGGACCTGCGTTCACTGAACAGGTGTCTATACAGACTACCGTTCAGAATGCTAACACAGAAGCGCATCCTCGAGTCTGTCAAACACGGGGATTGGTTCGTGGCGATCGACCTGAAGGACGCCTACTTTCACGTCTCGATACTTCCTCGGCACAGACCGTTCCTACGGTTCGACTTCGAAGGTCAGGCGTACCAGTACAAGGTCCTGCCCTTCGGGCAGTCCCTATCTCCCTGCGTCTACACGAAAGTCGCGGAAGCCGCACTATCCCCCCTCAGAGAGCGGTGCGTGCGTGTACTAAACTATCTCGACGACTGGCTTATCTTGGCTCACTCGCGAGATCTGGTATGTACACACAGGGACATGGTGCTTCAGCACCTAAGCCGATTGGGTTTACAGGTCAACCGGGAGAAGAGCAAGCTCGCTCCAGTGCAGAGCATCTCTTATCTCGGTATGGAACTAGACTCTGTAACCATGTTTGCACGACTCACAGAGGAGCATGCTCAAGCCTTGCTGCGAAGCCTGAGCAAGCTCAGGCGTCCAGTGGTCTCCCTGAAATATTTTCAGAGGCTCCTGGGGCATATGGCATCCACGACTGGGGTTATCCCACTCGGGTTGATGCACATGCGACCACTTCAGCATTGGCTTTAGAGTCGGATTCCGAGGAGCGCGTGGCACACAGGCACCAGGCGGATTGCCATCACGCCTCAGTGTCGGAGCACCCTAGCCCCATGGTCCTCCAGGACCTTTTTACAAGCGGGAGTACCCCTCGGACAGGTGTCGAGGCGCGTTGTGGTGACAACGGACGCCTCCCTGTTGGGCTGGGGAGCAGTGTGCAATGGGCATGCAGCTTCGGGTCGATGGTCGGGTCCCCAACTGTACTGGCATATAAATTGCCTGGAGTTGTTAGCGGTCATGCTTGCCCTCAGGAGGTTTCTACCTCTAGTGAGAGGCAAGCATGTGCTGATCCGCTCCGACAGCAGGGCCGCGATAGCGACATCAACCGCCAAGGCGGGATGCACTCGCGCCGGTTGTCACAACTTGCCCGACACCTCCTCCTCTGGAGTCAGCAGAAGATAAGATCTCTGCGAGCCGTATTTCTCCCAGGCTACCTGAACCAGACAGCCGACGCGCTCTCTCGTCAGACGCCGCCTCGAGGAGAATGGCGACTCCATCCTGGGACGATCCGGCTGATATGGGAACTGTTTGGCCAGGCACAGGTGTACCTGTTTGCCTCGCCAGACAACACCATTGCCCCCTGTGGTACTCCTTGACCGAGGGCTCCCTCGGCACGGATGCCCTAGCGCACAGCTGGCCCCGGGACAAGTGGAAGTACGCCTTCCCCCCAGTGAGCCTTCTTGCACAGGTCCTGTGCAAGGTCAGGTACGAGGAACACCAGGTCCTGTTAATTGCGCCATACTGGCCCAACCAGGCTTGGTTCGAAGAGCTAATACCTCTAGCGATAGCTCCCCCCTGGCCCATTCCCCTGGGGAAGGACCTTCTGTCCCAGGGGAAGGGTACGGTATGGCACCCGCGACCAGACCTCTGGAATCTCCAAGTCTGGTCCCTGGACGGGACGAGGAGATCCTGAACGAATTGCCTCCGGCGGTGGCAGACACAATTGTTCAGGCGAGGGCACCAACCACGAGGCGTTTATACGCTGCAAAGTGGCGCATCTTCTCATCCTGGTGCTCTTCACACGGTGCGATCAGTGCAGTACTGTCCTTTCTCCAGGAGAAACTAGAGGACAACCTTTCGCCATCTACGCTCAAGGTATATGTTGCCGCGATTGCCGCACACCATGAGCTGGTGGAGGGTAAGTCTCTCAGACAGTACAGCCTGGTCACAAGGTTCCTCAGGGGTGCGAGGCGGGTTAATCCCCCGCGTCCACGCTCCATACCCTCTTGGGATCTCGATGTGGTCCTAGCGGGCCTTTCCGAGACTCCTTTCGAGCCCCTAGTAGAGTCTGACCTTCCTCGTCTCACGGGGAAGACAGTACTCCTAGTAGGGCTCGCTTCTATCAAGAGGGTAGGGGACCTACATACACTCTTCATGTCCGACGAGTGCCTACAGTTCGGGCCGAATAACTCTCACGTTATCCTGAGACCCCGGCCCGGCTACGTGCCCAAAGTTCCTACCACCCCCTTTCGGGATCAGGTAGTGAACCTGCAGGCGCTCCCCACGGGGGAGGAAGACCCAACTCCTTCAGTGCTGTGTCCGATACGAGCGTTACGCTTCTACCTGGAACGCACGCAGAGCTTCAGGAGCTCTGAGCAGCTTTTTGTCTGTTATGGAGGTCAGCAAAGAGGGAGAGCTGTCTCCAAACAGAGATTGGCACACTGGATCGTGGATGCCATTTCCATGGCTTACCGATGCCAGAACCTGCCATGCCCGCTCGCAGTGAGGGCTCACTCTACTAGGGGTGTAGCCTCCTCGTGGGCAGTGGCTCAGGACGCCTCTCTGGCAGACATCTGCACAGCTGCGGGTTGGGCTACGTCCAACACCTTTGCAAGGTTTTACAACCTCAGGGTGGAACCAGTATCAGCTCGGGTTTTACGCAGGTAAAATAGCCACTGGCCGGGCGTACGCCTGCGAAAGAGCCTTCTCCCCTTTTCAGGTGAGTTCAGTGCCCTAATCTACCTCTCTGCTTCCCCTACGGGTGAGTATAGGTAACCTAATTCCATCACTCAGCACCTCCATGGTAACAGGCCGGGCAGAGCGGACCTGTTGACCAGGCTGAACATCGGAGTGAGCTGCCCTTTTCAGGTGAGCCCCTTTCTTCAGCCAGTGCTCCGTACGTAGTGGCTCCCCCCTCAGGGGTGGCCCCGTACGATGTAATTCCTTCACCAGAATTCCCCCATTAGGTGAATGTGTGATCTCCCTCACGTGGTGCTCCCAAATGCTGGTAGCAATGCACACTAATTTTTTTCCATGAGTTTTCTGCCCTTATCAGGTGAGACCATTGGTACATCTCCACATGTTAACCTCCCTTCGGTAGGATGTGGCCTCCGTAACGCAATCCCTCCTTGAAGAGGCCGCGTTTCCCAGTGCAGTTCACGGTCGGGTGGCTATCTCGCTGTAGAGATAGGAAGGCCGTCGCCCGTGGAGACCGGCGGTAAGTTACCTCTAACCTTTTTGTTAAAAAGCTCTGGGACGTGTTACCATTTCCCCACTGGAAGGTTACGCTCTCGCGTAGAAGCACAGACCTTGGACCCGCTCGAGCCTGTCAGGGTCGCTCCGCTTGAGATCGTGATGCAGCACAGCGCCGTGGCGTGTTACATAGGAACCCCATACTGTCGTTCTTCGACACAACGTCGAGAGACCGACAGAAAGGGAACGTCTAGGTTACTGTTGTAACCCCGGTTCCCTGATGGAGGGAACGAGACGTTGTATACTTTCGTGCCACGCCGCTGTGCTGCTCGCTGCAGCGATCATGAGTCATCCTTACGTTCCTCAGCACAAAAGGTAATGAATGAGCACGCCGTCTCCCCTTTTATACCCTGATGACCGGGGCGGGGCACGGCATGCAAATTTCATTCGCCAAATTTCATTGGCCTTTTAAATGTAGTCAGAGTCGATTGGTTCTCAAGAGCGAACCCCATACTGTCGTTCTTCGACACGTCTCGTTCCCTCCATCAGGGAACC
>CM065654.1:5304803-5329803 GCA_033220385.1 Triplophysa yarkandensis
ACATAGACCTACATATAATTATGAGATGAATGTTGTTAGTAAAAATAAAGAACACATAACACAACGCTCTCGGATTCAGGACTGTATTCAGTTAACTGTACACTGCAGAAACACACATGGAGGATATTCAGTTTCTAGAATGCAACATCCCAACACAGCAGCTTTATTTTGATTATGACCATTTTAAGAGTTTCTTTCTTCAGGTCTGCATGTTCCCCAACTTTTCTCTAGACATTTCATATACAGCATTCAAATAACTTGTAATTTTATGAAACATCCGAACATATTTCATATCATCCAAAGCTTTTCTGTCAGATTGCATTTCTACCTTTGTGTGTTATTTTACATATTTATTTTTTACTTGTAGGTTTCTTATGTTACTTGTGTTTACGTCTTTGCGGACTGGAAGCTTCTGTTACAAAGACAAAATTCTTTTGTGTGTTCTGATTCTCACTCATTTTGTGTTATTGTGTGATTATAACAGTGCGTGAGCTGCTGAATAATGGTGTCAGTCCAGATTTGTTCAATGAAGACGGGCTCACAGCGCTACATCAGGTACACATAAACACATCTCATCCTTTAGGGCTCTAGATCAAGTTCTATACTAGTGTCACTATAATCACCTGACTGTATTACTGTCAAATGTAACAGTATTATATTCACCAAAGCATAATTCACATCGCCAGTGACGCCTAGCGACAAAGCGAGCTCTTTCATTTCAATGGAGAGCGACAGTGACTGTTGGCGACCAGAAGTGGGCATGTCCAGTGAAGCTACAAAGCTGAAAATTACTGAACTTTATGCAAATGACAAGCAACTTTCGGGGGCACCTACCAATAGGAGTAAATCAGGGGAGCACACGTCATCAGTCTTCTGTCCGTTACTGCAGGATTTGTTCAGAACACTTACTGTAATAACCAAATCTAGGAGCACCTTCCAACAAGTAGCAAGAGACTCGCAGCTCTCAACGACTTAGTAGCTGGCGGTCTGAACAAAGCTTAACAGTTATCAACATTATTTTGATCGGTGAATGTAGACGAGGAAAAGGCGACAGATGCATAGAGTATTGAAGGAAGGAAAGGTTTTAGGGCAAACTTTGTGAAAACCGGTTAGTGGAGCAGACGACACTGTTAAACATTTAGGTATGTAGTCATATTTCACAGTTACCTTCAAGGAAAAATCTAAATAATCATATTTATATTTATATACATTATATAAATACATAAAATCTGGTCTTGTAAAAAGTTTGCAATCCTGTCAGTGTGCCTTAACATTTTAAATGCAGAACAGAGACTGAACGCTTCATTATCATGAGATTTAGATGATAAACCAGTAAATCGTTTTTCATGTGATGTTGGCTGTCAGTTAGGGGTCAGTTGTTGTATGATGGTTAGAGAGTTGGATTTGTAGGCAGAAGGTTGTTGGTTTAAATCTCAGTGTCAGCAGACAATGACTGAAGTGTTCTTGAAGACATCTTACCCCTGTTTACTCTACAGTGATAGATGAACACTGTACAATACTTTGTCACTTTAGATAGAACCGTCTGCCAAATGAATAACTGGAAATGTAATGTTAATGGATGTGAAATATTCTTTCTCTTCTGAATCTGTAAATTAAGAGTGAATTCAGATCAGTGTAAAGCTTATGTCCATACAGATGCTGACAGAATGTGCTTTACAAGTCAAATAAGTATGAACAAAATAAACTCTTTTGCTATGTGCAGATAAAACATACTGAATTCTGTCTGTTCAGCACACAAACACACGTCAGAACTTTAGAGCTCATGTGTTTGCAGAAGTCATTGTACGCTAGCGGTTATATATGACTCATGAAACATTTGTGTGCTGACCTTCATCAATGAAATATATCACCGTTATAAATTCAGTGCCACCTGTGGAAAAACATCACAATGGAGAGAAAGGGTATCTTCATAGAGATTTTACTTTGGACGTTAAGGCAGACCCTCTCAGGTTCTTTTTTTATATAGAATTTATTTAAAGAACAGAGAAATACATTTATTTAAAAAAAATTGAATATTCCCTAAATATATTTACATATTTGTCTACATGTATGTGTTTTGTTATGTACAAATGTACAAAATTATGTACTTTGGTGTTTTTCAACAGATGTGAACTACAGTATTACTTGACTTTATCTAGTAATCTCATTTGTTCAGTTACTGTCATTCTGTAAGACGGGTAAACAAACGCACCCGGATATAATGAATAAAGATATCATGTCTAAAATGTTGAGTTTGATTTGATCATATCTTTTGCTCACATATTAATTTATAAATGGCAAGCTTTTATGGAAATTCTTAGCCCAGTTTTCTGTTTATCAATTCTTTTGTAAATCAGTTTTGAAATATTACTGATTGTTGTGTTTCTTTTTAGTGTTGTATAGATGATTATGTGGATATGGCACATTGTCTTCTGGATGCTGGTGCAAATGTTAATGCGTGTGACAGTGAGCTGTGGACTCCACTGCATGCAGCAGCCACCTGCGGTCACACAAACCTTGTACAGTTACTGCTCGACGCGTAAGTTCAACATTGATTGCATGTCTTATGTTCATGGTTGTGTGTTGATTGTGTCTCTTGTGTGTTGACTGTGTGTGTCTTATGTTCAGGGGTGCCTTATTGATAGCGTGTGTTGATTGCCTTATGTGGATGTGTTCACAGGATTGTGTGATCACATTTATTGTGTTCAGAGGTGTGAATTTGATTGTGTGTGTGTTATGTTCAGGGTTGTTTTATTGGTATAATGTTTGATTGTGTTTAGTGAATGTGTTCACAAGTGTGTGTTGATCACTTGTGTTGTGTTCAAAGGTCTGTTTTGATTGTGTGTGTTATGTTCATAGGTGTTTTACTGATACAGTGCTTTGATTGTGTTTTTTAGTTTTGTTCAGAGGTGTGTGTTAATCACATTCGATGTGTTCACAGGTGTGTGTAGATCATGTGTTTTATGTTTGTTTTTTTATTGATAGCGTGTGATGATTGTGTTTGGTTGTTGTGTTCACAGGTGTTTGTTGATCACATTTGTTGTGTTCAGGAGTTTGTGTTGATTGTGAGTTTTATGTTCAGGGATGTTTTATTTATAGCGTGTGTTAAGTGAATGTGTTCACAGGTGTGTGTTGAACACGTATGTTGTGTCCAGGGGTTTGTGTCTATTGTGTGTATTATTTTCAGGGGTGATTTATTGATGGCGTGTGTTGATTGTGTTTGTTAGATTTGTTCACTGGTGTGTGTTGATTGTATGTGGTATGATCAGGGGTGTTTAATTGTGACTGTGCATTTATTGTTTTTGTTGGATGTGTTCACAGGTGTTTGTTGATCACCTGTGCTGCGTTCAGGGGTGTGTGTTGATTGTGTGTGTAATGTTCAGGGGTGTTTTATTGGTAGCGTGTGTTGATTGTGTTTGTTCGATTAGTTCATTAGTGTGTGTTGTGTGTTAATTATGTGTGGTATGTTCAGGGGTGTTTAATTGTTATCATGCTTTGATTGTGTTGTTGGATTTGTACAGTTTTGTGTGTTGAGCAAATTCGTTGTGTTCTGAGGTGTGTGTTGATTGCGTGTGTTGATTGTGTTTGTTATGTTCAAGGGTGTTTTACTGATACAGTGCTTTGATTGTGTTTATTAGATTTTTTCAGAGGTGTTTTAATCACATTCGTTGTGTTCCAAGGTGTGTGTTGATTTCGTGTGTTGTGTTCAGGGGTGTGTGTTGATTATGTGTGGCATGTTTGGGGTATGTTTTATTGATAGCGTGTATTGATTGTGTTTGCTGGTTGTGTTCACAGGTGTGTGTTGATTTCGTGTGTTGTGTTCAGGGGTGTGTGTTGATTATGTGTGGTGTGTTCAGGCATGTTTTATTAAAAGCTTGTGTTGATTGTGTTTGCTGGTTGTGTTCACAGGTGTGTGTTGATCTTGTGTGCTGTGTTCAGGGGTGTGTGTTGATTATGTGTGGTATGTTCAGGCATGTTTTATTGATAGCGTGTATTGATTGTGTTTGATGGATGTGTTCACAGGTGTGTGTTGATCTTGTGTGCTGTTTTCAGGGGTATGTGTTGGTTATGTGTAGTATGTTCAGGCATGTTTAATTGTTATCGTGCTTTGATTGCGTGTTTTTATTTGTTCTGAGGTGTGTATTGATTTCATGTATTATGTTCAGGGGTGTTTAATAGATAGTGTGTAAATTGTATTTGTTGGATGTGTTCAGATTTGTGTGTTGAGCAATTTGTTGTGTTCAGAGGTGTGTGTTGAGTGTGTTAGTATGTTCAAGGGTGTTTTACTGATACAGTGCTTTGATTGTGTTTATTAGATTTTTTTCAGAGATGTTTTAATCACATTCGTTGTGTTCCGAGGTGTGTGTTGATTTCGTGTGTCATATTTAGGCCTGTTTTATTGATAGCTTGTGTTGATTGTGTTTGGTGGATGTGTTCACAGGTGTGTGTTGATCTTGTGTCTTGTGTGTTGATTTTGTGTATTATGTTCAAGGGTGTTTTATTGATAGCGTGTATTTATTGTGTTTTTTGGATGTGTTCAGATTTGTGTGTTGATAATTCGTTGTGTTCAGAGATGTGTGGTGATTTTGTGTGTTGTGTGTTGATTGTATTCATTATGTTTAAGGTGTTTTACTGATACAGTGCTTTGATTGTGTTTATTAGATTTTTTTTTTTTTCAGAAGTCTGTTAATCACATTTGTTGTGTTCACAGGTGTGTGTTTATTTTGTGTCTTATGTTCATGCAGGTTTTATTGAATGTGTTTGTTGAATGTGTTCAGAGGTGCTGATCTTTTAGCGGTGAATGCAGATGGGAATATGCCGTATGATCTGTGTGAGGATGACGCTACACTTGAACTCATTGAGATGGTGATGGCTGAGCAGGGTGAGCATTTTTTTTTAATCTCACACTGTGACACAGAGTCCCTCCTGGAGATATTTCACATAACAAATGAAGATAAGGGAAAAGTGTAATGGATGTGATTAGATAAAACTTATTCCTAATAAAGATTGTGTTAAAGGAGAAGGAACACTCACAGTTTCTGCCACTCTTATGTTCATGTTTAGTACCTGTAGTGTAGAATCGCATTGTTTATGTTTAGAAAACTATTAAGTTTCCTCACATTACCAGAAGACAGATACAGCTTTAAGATGACGGGTGAATGGCCAATAAATAATTTGTAATCTAATGACGGGGATAGGTTGAACGTTTTAAAGAAACTTTCAGAAACCGTTGGTTGTATTAGGGGAGTATATTGGCACAGAATTACAACGTAATGCTTTTTTAACAAATAGATCACGTTGAACATTGAAAACTCAACATGTTTAAAGTCAAAAGCAATAATAATGCATGAAAATATGTGATACTTCTCCTTTAGTGTTCATGTGATGTTTTGTTAATAAACTGTCCAGACTCATCACAGCATAACATTTCTGTATAAACACAACATCTACAGTCTTGTAAGAACCCCCATGGATTTAAATGTGTCACTGCCACATAAATAAAAATGTGAACGTTTCTGCCAGATCAAAGTGTAACTGGGCATTAGACTTCTTGACTCTTGAATTTGATTTGTTGTGATAAGTCAAGAGCTTTGTGATGGGAAATGTTACACGATTACATGGATCAGAGCATGTTTATGTTTAGGAATTACTCAGGAGAGAATCGATGAATGTCGCGGAGCTAAAGAAAGAGAGATGATGCGAGACTTGCGTGAGACGCTGACCAGCGGTGGAGATGTGAGCATGAGAGATGAGCAGGGAGCGAGTCTTGTAAGTGACACATCAACATGAAGCTGTTTAGATTTTCTCTTTAGACACTTAGTCTCTTGTTTTGTCTGCAGCTGCACATAGCCGCTGCTAACGGATACATGTGTGTCGGTGAGCTGCTGCTTGAGAATAAAGTCTCTCCTGATGACAGAGACAATGATGGATGGACACCACTTCACGCTGCCGCTTGCTGGGGACAGGTGAGTACTAAAGTGACTGCACAAACACAAACCCGATCCCAAAAAGTTGTATACAAATTGTGAATAAAAACAGAATGCAGGGATGTGATAGTTTCAAATTTGAATATTTTATTTTGAATACAAATAGATGACATATCAAATGTTTTAATTGAGAAAGTGTGTAATTTTAAGAGAAAAATAAGTTGATTTGAAATGTCATGGCATCAACACAACACATAAAAGGTCATTTTTACCACTGTGTGGCATCCTTTCTTCTTTTAATAACAATCTGCAAACATCTGGGAACTAAGGAGACAAGTTGCTGAAGTTTATGGATAAAAATGTTGTCCCATTCTTGTCTAATACAGGCTTCTAGTTGCTCAACTGTCTTAGGACTTGGTAGTCGCATCTTCCTCTTTATGATCTGGATGGGAGCATATGTTCCAGATGTTTAAACTGCCCGTGCCACACACACTCATGCAACCCCATACCATCAGACATGTAGGCTTCTGAACTGACTGTTGGTAACAACTTGGGTTGTCCTCTTCCTCTTTAGTCTGGATGACATGGCGTCCCAGTTTTCCAAAAAGAACTTCAAATTTTGATTCGTCTGACCACAATACAGTTTTCCATTTTGCCACAGTCCATTTTTAATGAGCCTTGGCCAAGAAAAAACGCCTGTGCTTCTTTTTTGACTTAGAGTTTTAACTGTCAACAGTGAATAGCACAATCTATTGTGTTCATTGACAACGTTTTCTGGAAGTATTCCTGAGCACATGTTGTGATTTTCATTACAGCAGCATTCCTGTGTTTGATGCAGTGCCTTCTAAAGGCCCGAAGATCACGGGCATCCAGTATGATTTTTTGGCCTTGACCCTTACACACAGAGACTGTTCTAGATTCTATGAATATTTGGATGATATTGTGCAATGTTGATGATGACATTTCAACCCTTTTGCAATTTTTCTCTGAGAAACTCTTTTCTGATATTGCTCCACTATATTTTGCCGCTACGTTGGGGGTTATAGTGATCCTCTTCGCTTCTTGATTTCTGAGAGACACTTCCATTGTGGGAGGCTCTTTTTGTTGCAAATGACTTAATACGTTCCAAATTGGTCTTCCAGCTGTTCCTTATAATTTCATTTAACTTTTTCGGCCTCTTATTGCTATCTGTCCAAACTTTTTTTCAAATGTGTAGATCTCAGGAATTCCAAAATGAGCCAATATTTTGCATGACATTTTAAAATGTCCACTTTCAACATTTGATGTGTTTTTTATATTATATGTTGTCAATAAAATGTGACATTTCTCTTCAGTAGAACAGGTAAATCCAGTCCTTTTGCACTTTTAAATGGATGTCAATGGGATTTAGATGTCTTAGATTTCCTAAAGCACATATATCTAACACAAGTGTGAACCTTATCACATATAACACATATTCACAGGATGTAAAGCAAATCGATCTTTATTTGCAAAAAACTGAGCCTCATTTGTAACATTTCTACACCTTCGACAAAAAGTGAACAAAGTAAGCTGTCCATTATGTTTACAAACTAACGGGGAGAGCGTCATTTATGAGACACAAAGTGCGGTCAGGGCGTCAAAAGAACTATGTAGAAAACCACTCAGTTTTATAAAGGATATCTATTTTAATATGATTCGCTTTATAATGTCATCAGGAGACATAAGGTTCAAGCTTGTTTGATATACATTTCCAAGAAAAAAAGTAAATGTAAACCCTTTGAGATTACTTAGATGTTCTTATCCTCATCCAGGTCACAACAATAGACAAACACAGTCTGCTTAAAGTAATACCACACAAACATTAAAAAACATTTGTTTTTTAAAACAAAATGTAAACATTCACAGTGCTGAGTGAAAATATATGTGAACATTTGGCTTTAATAAGTGGTTGACCCTCCAATGCCAGCAATAACCTCAACCAAACGTTGTTTGTGCTGTAATTGCAGACCAGACCTGCATAACAGTCTCTTTTCAGTTGTTTCCTTTCAGCAATATTTTTGGGGTGTCTGGTGAGAATTATGGGTCGCAACACTACTGATTTTTACTATTTGATTTATTTAACAAAAAGTAGTCGAGTTAGTATAAATAAGATAGAGGCAGTTTGTGTCAAAAAGAGCCGGTTTCCCGTGTGTGAATTAAGCCTAGTTATAGACTTAATGAGATTAGGAAGTAGCTTTCTCATACATGGATTACAGTAGTCTCAGACTTGCACTAGTCTAATCTTAAGCAATAGGATTTCTAGAAGTAGGTTTAAAGCTAATTCAGATCTAAATTAAGTCTTAAATTAGACCTGGTCAGAAGCAGGTTTAACATTAAATTAAAATAGTCTTGCCTCAAGGCTCACGTCCACAGTAGCAGAAAATGGATTGACTATTTCAACGACAATCAGAGACCACCACCAAGACCAAAATAAGGTTGCTGAAAGACAGGACCCACTTACCCCACCAAGTAATTTTGATGATTTACATTTTCTTGACCGTTTCCGTATGCCAAAGGAAAATGCAACCAAAATATTGGTTTGCTACAGCCCAAGCTTTCAACTGACTTAGTCAGGGCATCCCTATTGCTCCTTCCTTACAACTATTAATTACCTTAAGGTTTTTGGCATGTGGAACCTTCCATTGTGAAACTGGGGATTTGTGTGGTGTAGGTGAATCAACAGTATGCAAAATAGTATACAAATGCTAAACAAGCCACCTACAAGGTAGATTTCTATGAATATTGGAACTTCCCTGGAGTCATTGCTTGTATCGATGGCTGCCACATTCCCATCAAGCGTCCCTCTACAGCAGATGCTGAGGAATTCAGAAATTGAAAAAACTGGTTTTCATTAAATGAACAAGGAGTGTGCACTCCTCCACTATGCAGCTCTCCAATATTGATGCACATTGGAAAGGTTCAACTCATGACTCAAGGATTTTCCACAACTCCTCTTTGTACGGTCAGTTTGAAACAAGGCAACACTCTTTGTGACAGTGGGTATGCACAGACAGTTTCTTGTTCGACCCTTATCTCCATACAGTCAGACTAGAGCAACAGCGCTATAAACAAGCTCACATGCCCTCCAGAGGGCTAATAGAGTGCATCTTTGGTGTATGGAAGAATTGTTTCCACTGTCTCCGAAAAACACAGTGGTTTGAACCTAGGTGATGCTGCATTGTTATTATTGCAACAGCAGTGCTTCATAATTTTCTTAAACAGTGTGGCTTCTCAGACACTGAAGATATTGAAGAAGATGATGACCAACGTGCTCCTATCGTTGAGCTAGCCAGTGACAGAAATGGACTTGCTTACAGAGATGCTTTTGCTTTGCAGAACTTGTCATAAATGAGCCTTTAGTGATACATAAATGATTGGCATAGACAAGTGGAAAAAATCAGGAAATTAATTTTTTTAACTGAGATTTGGTTCCAAAGACAGTTGACACTGCTGCTGCGTCATGTCTCTCTCTTTCATAGACAACTCAAAATGAAGAATTTTCTTTTTGACTTCTTTCTAATATTGTAATTTACATTCATGGAACTCTATGGCAAGTTTCTCATGAATGGTCATCCTTTTCCCTCTTGACCTGCTGCCTGGATTAGAGACTGCTGGATGCTGACTAATTCTACTCCAGGAGACTGGATACTGCTGCATGTTGATGCTTGCTGCTGCTGGATTCATTTGAGCATCTTGACTGACCAAGTCCTTTGTTAAGATTAGGTCATCTTTGTATGAAAAAAATAAAGGTCATTACATAATTTTATTACAACACATGACTTACATTTAATTATGTTGGATGGGATAACACATGTTACTGTAAATAAGACGTTTCCTATCAAATGAGTCTTTGAAAGATTCCTCATCTGAACTGTCTAAATGGTCATCATCTGGAACATCTTTCAGGGGTTGCTGACTTTCAATAATCCCAGCCAACAAGTCCCCCAGCTCCTCTGTGTCTGGTGGAACTAGGAGTCCCCCACCTGTCTTTTGAAACACTCATGATTTTCTTTGTCTAGAGCGCTTTATAAATAAGGGTGACATTGACACGGAGCACCAGTTGTCTTTTTCAATTTTATTTTAATGTTTTTCCACTAGGTAATATATATTCTGAAGTAGGAGTTCTATATAATATTGTTTTCTATTTACATTTCATTTATGAAAATACTAATAATTCACTGATTTTTAAGAATGGGGCAACAATAAATCTTACCTGGACTTGTTGGAGTGTCTGTTTGGTTACTTTTTCATTTGAGTTGAATTCATTCAATATGGAAATCCATGTCGTCTTGTTTTCTGTACCTGAATCATGCTGTTTGTTTTCAAGTAGAGGATACTTTAATACAATTTGTTGAAAAAGGGTCTTGTCCTTTTCACTGAAGTTTTTAGAGCGTTTTCTCTAGTGTCGTGTGTAGTGACTCTTGTTCCATCCACTACTTACGACTAATGAGTTACAAGAATTCCATACCAGATTTTTATAGGAACCTTTCCTCAGCCACATGTGCATGCCAATAATCGGGTTTCCAAAAGATGGTCTTACTTGTCCTTAATTACTTTAATCTGAGACTCTGTCGTCTAGAAGGAGTTAATCCAAACTCAAGCAAAATCTCAGAAAGTCAATTGTTTGGCGTGGATTAATTTAAGTAAAATTAGCCTAGTCCTAGTTTATTTTAAGCCCTTAATGGGAAACTGGGCCTATTACTTAATGCAACACATTTTTTATACAAGAACTGTAAAAACACTGTAATTATACCATGACATTTATCAATATCTGTTACAAAATATCAGCTAAACAATGTTTTTTTCTTAACATTTACGTCTTAATTTTCTGTTCAGCAACCTAAGGCCAGGGTTTGGGCAGGTTTATTGAGTCTGTTAAAACGCAGGCCAGGTTTCGGACCTTTTTTACTGTTCCATGCTCAAATGTCATGATGATCTGACTGTTTTAAGTTGAACAGTATAAAAAGACACTTTCTTAACACAGTAGATAATTGTTTGTTTGTGATTAATTTTTTCTTTATAGATGCAAAGCTCACTTCCGTATATGATATCAAAGTTCCACTTGAACTGATCGCTTGCATTCTGGTATGTAGTGACACAGGGCTTTATGTAATTGTGTTATACGTATAATTAGTTTTTTTATTATAGTCTCCCTTCAGTCAGACTCTGGCTGAGAATTTTGAAAGGCTTTCGTATAAGGACCGGGTTAGGGCTTAAATTTGGATCCTTGCTTCACAGAACAGAAAAAATACAATCAATTTGTTTTCTACTTAATCCTTACACGAATACTCGATATCTTTCAACAGCGCCAACTAATGGCTAAAGTAACTAAGTAACTAAGATCACTCGACTAATCGACTAGTCTGTGACAGCCCTAGTGTGAATCTCTCTCCTGAGGTCATGCCAGAGCAGAGTTAAGGTCAGGACTCTGTCTGTGCAAATCCAAAAGCATATTTTCTTCTGTTGAAGTCATTCTGTTTTTGATTTACTTTTATGCTTTGGGTTGTTGTTATGTTGCATCACCCATCCTCTTTTGAGATTCAGTTGGTCGACTGATCGAGTTTTCTTGCAAAATGTCTTGTTGTGGAATTCATTTTTTCTTCGACGACAGCAATCCGTCCAGGCCCTGAGGAAGCAAAGCCAACCCAAACCATGATGAGGTTTTGATACTGGTGTGTTATCTGGAAGTCTTCAGCAGACACTCTAGGATTCCTCTTCACCCATTGAGGATTCTTTAGTGTGCTTTTGCAGTCATGTTTACTGGAGGACTATGTTTAGTAAGAGTAGCAACAGTGCTGAATTTTCCCCATATGTAGATAGACTGTCTTACTGTGGACGCATGAACAGCAAGGCATTTAGAGATACTTTTGTAACCCATTCCAGCTTCATGCAAGTCAACAATTCTTAATCGTATGTCCTCAGAGAGCTCTTTTGTGTGAGGCATGGTTCACATCAGGCAATGCTTCTTGAGAACAGCAAACTCAAGTTGGGCAGGGCAGCTCTAATTCAATTATTCCAATGTCATCACAATGATCAGAGTCCAGGTTGACTTCCTTCTGGCTCCAATTAGCTCTTGGAGAAGTTTTACATACTTGACTTGACACTGTGAATGTTTATTAAAGCCACTCATCACAAAATCTATTAAAAGGTACATACAACTACATCAGGGATGGCCTGAGGGAGAATTAATAAACAGCAAATTTTAATTTTAGGGTTAACTATTGTTTTAAGACATCATATGATCACATTGTTTTGCGTGTAAATTTGTCTATTCAAACACACACGATGACATTATTTTGTCAAACACAAGACTTTAGTAAGATCTGAATGTTTACTCTCTGTCAAAGGCTTCTGTTTATTGTTTGTCAGAATGAAATGTTTCCGTCACTCTTATAGATTCAGATGGTAGAGCTCCTGGTGGCCAATGGTGCGAGTTTAAACGCCAGGTCTGATCTGGATGAGACTCCTCTGGGTAAGACATCCCAAAGGTTTGAGCATGAGCTTCATTACAAAACCCTCAATGTGTGATGTTGTGTTACAGATGTTTGTGCTGATGAAGAGGTCAGGGCTAAAATGATGGAGTTAAAACAGAAACACGATGCCATCGTGAAGGGTCAGGAGAAACACAAGAGTGCCTTACAGAGACGAGTGTCCAGCGCTGGCAGCAGAGGGTGAGGACATTTAAACATTACGGGGTCAGTTGTGGTCTGGTTGCTAAACAGTTGGACTTGTAAACAGATGGTTGCTGGTTTGAATCTCAGTGTCAGCAGACTGAAGTGTCTTAATCGCTGAAGTGTCCTTAAGCAAGACATCTTACCCCTGTTATCTCTGCAGTGATAGATGTCCACTGCACATTACTTGTAAGTCACTTTGGATAAAAGCATTTGCCAAATGAATAAATATAAATGTAAAACAAACTGCTCTTAACTGCCCTGAACAGGGGGTCAGTTGTTTTCTGGTGGGTAGAGAGTTGAACTTGAAAGCAGAAGGTTGCTGTTTCTAATCTCTGTGTCAGCAGAAAATAACTAAAGTGTCCTTGAGTAAGATATCTTACCCTGTTTACTCTACAGTGATAGATGTCCACTGCACAGTACTTGTGGCTTTGGATAAAATAAATTAATCATTTTAAATTGTAAACTCATTTATAACTCATGTCTTTACTGGGAACTTTTAATTCACATCATTTATCACAGTATTCTTAAGAATTGTTCAGGTTTAGTATGTAATGTGAATATTTGTATTTTCTTGTTTACAGTAAAGTGGTCAGACGCAGCAGTGTAAATGAACGCAGCAGTCTTTACCGTAGAGAACATCAGAAAGAAGCTATGGTGTGGCAGGAGAGACAGACAGATGCTTTGGATGATGATGAAGACAGACAGACGGATGCAGAACTCAATGCTGCACTGGTGACTACATTCACATCTTTAGCTGAATTACTCAAATCATTTATAAACATCACTTTCAGTTCTCATCAAATCAGCTCGGCTCAAATATATGAGAATCTAAAAACACCAGTGTGTGACTAAGGAGGATATATGTTAGTTAATTTAAAAATACATTGTAAATAAAATATTTTCATGGAAAAAAGCCTTTGGTGCTGACATAGCGTTAAAATGAATAAATAAATTGTGTGACCGGGGCTCATGTTTTCTCCTGCAGGTGTCTGGTCTTAATTCCTCTACCATCCCATCCTCACAGGCCTCTGAAATGCAGAATGGATCTCAGGACTCAGGACTGCTGGGAAATGGCAGCGTGATGGCGTTATCTTTTCTTCCGGGAGAAGGTCAGAGCGCAGGCCGCAGGGACCGCAGTGCGTCCTATCAGCTCACCTCTGATGAAGACAGTATGAGCAGAGAAAGATCTCACCACACGCTCGCTGATCTCAAACGACAGCGAGCAGCTGCTAAACTGCAAAAACACCCTGCTCCTCCGGTCCCTGCGACCACTGACCACCGGCACAATGAGCAGGCCTCAGATGAGTCGTCCGCATCAGAAATGCATGACACGAGTGGTCCTGATGTGGTGTTCTTTACACCGTCTAGTGGAGATCCACCCCTGCTAAAGCTCAGAGCACCGGAGGAGAACACAAGTCCCACAAAAGAGCCGTGTTGTGGACTCATGTAGAATATCTAGCAGGTGTGTTTTCATAATCAGCAACTTCTGATGAACACAAATATACAGACAATTATTAGACACGTTTTTTATTAGAGTCATGAGTTCAGGGCATGTGTGCAACATATCCTTCTGTCAAGCATATTAGATGTTAATAACCTCATCCCGTCATTTGACTCTTACCTAAAACAGAATCAGACATCTCGTTCTTTTTTGTGTTTTGTGCCGTGAATGTGGTGTAGAGTACAATACCAATATAATGAACAAACAGAGAAACATGATATTTCATGATCAATTATATAAAATATTGTTATATTAAATTATTTTGGACATTAAAGTAGAAGTTAACATCACGGTGAATGCAATCATCAAACACCTCTTCTGCTTACACATTCATGTTTATGACATATCTCTCAAGAACTGTTATACAATACAAAATATGTTCAACAATGCACTGTCTGAGGTTCAAATCAATCTTGGAACTAAATATTTGCTCTACATTTGTTGATTTATGTTTCTATTATTATTTAATTGATCTTTTTTATCTTTGTTTTTTCAAAAGATTAATATTATTTAAATCAGTGTGTGTCCGCACTATTAATTTCAAGTTACATATTAGGTTTATAAAATATTATTTAAATTGCTGATGAATCTCATGAATGCAATCGCAGTTAGATGATAAACTATTTTATTATATGCAGTATTCACTTGATCATTGTTCATGAGGTTTGATATCGAAAGCATTTCTTATTTTTTGTAAGAACCATTAAGTTAGTATAATGTTTCTTATAAACAGTGGTCTGTAAAAATGTTTTAAATAATTCGGAGGTTTTATTGATTTTTGTTTTTGTATTGAACTTTAAAAATGTGTGTGACTCACCCTTCCTTGTGTTTCCCCCTAATTAAATAAACCTTCTGTAAATGAATACATCAACACTCCTGCTTGATCTCTACACCTACAGGCAATGTACTGTTAACCCTAACTAAAAGAAATTCTGAACCTAATATTAGTCATGATATGGTAAAACACTAAAGGAGATGCTTGAACTCATAAATGCTGGGGTGTGTAATATTTGATGTTATTTCATGTCATGATATTCAAGTGATGTGGACATGATGGCTCATAAGAAATGCACATGTTTAGTTGTAATATATATGATTTTGAAGGAAACAACACTGAAAATAAGATTTATTACATATTTTAATGAAATGACATGTTACTCAGTGATGTGAATGTTTGGCTTGACAGTAAAGTTATTTTATATTTGACTGGTCGATCATGTTTGTGCAACAAGAGGGGTTGACTTATGAGATAGACTGAGGTTCTGTGATGGTTTTAGGTGACTCGTTGAACAGAGATTGGCGCAGTTACAGAAAGAAGAAGAGGGCAATCTTCAGACAAGAGAATCAGATGACTTACAGACACACTTTAACTAATGAAGGATCAGGATAATGGGGATCATATCCCGATGTCAGCTGTTTATGGATATGGAGATTTTCTTCTGAAGGAGCTCATTGTTAGAAGAGGCTGAGAGACTGCATACGAATGAATATAAAAGTGTTTTTGTTATTTAAAATAATTACTGTTTGTTGTTTATTAATATTCAGTTCTTTTTTCTTGGCTGTATTTGTTATTTGCTTGCTGCTTTTATTTGATGTGGGTCTAAACATACTGCAGAGCTGTGGTCAGTCTTGGCTTCCTAAAACCATGTTGTGTAGAGCAAAGAAACCTTCACAAACCAGTGAGTGTAAAGTGTGAAGCCGAGTGAGATGACAGAGATGACGGTGCCTTGCTCAAGAGTCTCACCTCAGTCGTGGTATTCCCGCTGGTTCCAAGTCTCGAACTAGCAACCTTCGGATCACAAGTCCAAGACTCGGACCACCAGGCCACAACTGCCCACTCACCAGGCCACGTCTGCCAACTGAAAGATCCAGTAGGATCTACTGATTTAGAGGCTGCCCTTGTCAGCCTTGTGTCTTCAACAACTGGAAGCATTGCATTCTTAAGATGAATCCAGACTTAAAGCATAATTTAAGCTGGCTATACCTAAAGCGGAGACCAGGGCAACCAGAGCCCCGGACACAAATCCCCATCAGGCTCTGACCACATGATACAGATGATTCTTTCCCATCATGCACATCGTTGTCTTGATTGAAAATGAATGCACCGACACTATTTAAACTGATCTGAGATGACATCAATGAATTCAATGATGAACTGCATTTAATTAACATTTTGCACTATGGACGCACTGTTATACTAACCAGTGTTGGTTGGCTGCTTTGACGCAATATTTTTTGTTTAAAGTGCTATATAAATGAAATTGACTTGACTTGACTTTATGCTGTTCTGAAGGTTGTATTGAGCAAGGAAAGAGAAGAGTTGGTCGAAGACGCTCGATGGTTTTTCCATTGAAGGTCAGGAGGGATAACAGCCTGCAGTTCTCCAGGAGTGCAGGATTCAGAGTGGGTTTCTCAAAAAGCGGAGTGATGCAGGCCTCTTTATCTGTAGGAGATGCTCCAGAGTGTGGAAATGAGTTGATGATGTTGGTGAGCGCGGGGATGACCGATGGAGAGACAGCTTGAAGGGTGGAAATGGGGTCTAGCACTTAGTAAGTTTTTCAGAGGTGATGAGCCTTGCGACGTCATCCACAGTCAGTGGAGAGAAGGAGGAGAGAGAAGTTAAGAAGAGTCCGAGGTCCAGCACAGGCGGAACAGAGAACTGACCGCTGATGACAGCAGCAAAGAAAAAGGCAAAATCATCAGACAAATAATCCGCAGAGGGCGGAGGGATGGATTGGACATAGGAGAGTAGAGAAGGTCTTAAAGAGAGTTCTAGAGTTAGGCGAGATATTAATTAAATTGTTAATTCAGTGATAAAACTTAGACGAGACATCTGCTGGAAAAGAAGGAAAAGACTGACAGAAAGAGAGGTCGGCACTTCTATAAATTTATAACTTTTGTCGATATGTACAGGAAAAGAAGCTGAAATCTGATATGACTTCCAGTAACAGTGTCTTTTCTAAAGAACATCATTACATTACATTTACATTTAGTCATTTAGCAGACGCTTTTATCCAAAGCAACTTACAATAGTCGAGGAGACAATGAAGCGGTAAATAGCGATACAACAATAGGTGATATCCGGGCTCGGTCGGGGGTTTTCGGTGGGCGTGTGTTGGTGTCGTCACATGTTCCGTCTGCGTCACTCGCCCCGCCCCCGTGTCTCCCTCGCGGCATCCCCAATGTCTGGCCGCTTACGTCATCATCGTCTCACCTGTTTCACATCCTGTCACTTATTTTCTCCCTTATTTAAACCCTCTTGTTCTGTTGTCTTGTGTCAGTCCGTTGCCTCCTGGTGCCCTGATGTCCAGTCCTTGTCGTGTCTTGTTCTTGTTCTTGTTCCTGTTCCTGTTCCTGTTCCTGTTCCTGTTCCTGTTCCTGTTCTTGTTCTTGTTCTTGTTCCTGTTCTTGTTCTTGTCCTGATTTCCGAGTTCTGGTGGTTTTGTTTCTTGTTTTTGTTTTTGATCTTTTTTTGCCTTAGTTTGTGCGATCTTCCTGTCCTGGATCGAGGAACCTGCAGCATCCACCCATCTTCTGCTTTCCGTTTGTTACGGGTCGAGAACTCTCCCCGTGTGGTACTGATCATCCCGGGCTGAGGACGCTCTGCGCGCCGGGTATTCCCCCGGGCTGGCATTACCCCGGGCTGGCATTACCCCGGGCTGGCATTACCCCGGGCTGGCATTACCCCGGGCTGGCATTACCCCGGGATCGATGGAGCAGCGCAGGATTTTCGTTGTCATTTTACCGCAGCCTCCAGGGAGGTCTCTTGGGATTTCTTTTGGACTTTTTTATCTTATTACATAATTTTGTGTCCCAGCCCTGTGCTGTTTTTTGTTTCTTTTCATTAAAACCGTTAACCCGCACTTGAGTCTCCGTGTCTGTCATGACAGAACGGACTGACTCTCCCACCGACTCAGCGGGGACGGATCCCCTCCGATCAGCCCTCCAGCAGCAGGGAGCTCTGCTGGGACACCAGGCGTCCCAGCTCAACGCCATCAGACGCGAGATAGAGACGCTCAACGCCATCAGACGCGAGGTAGAGGCGCTCAACGCCATCAGACGCGAGGTAGAGCCGCTCAACGCCATCAGACGCGAGGTAGAGGCGCTCAACGCCACCAGACGCGAGGTAGAGGCGCTCAACGCCACCAGACGCGAGGTAGAGGCGCTCAACGCCACCAGACGCGAGGTAGAGGCGCTCAACGCCATCAGACGCGAGGTAGAGGCGCTCAACGCCATCAGACGCGAGGTAGAGGCGCTCAACGCCATCAGACGCGAGGTAGAGGCGCTCAACGCCATCAGACGCGAGGTAGAGGCGCTCAACGCCATCAGACGCGAGGTAGAGGCGCTCAACGCCACCAGACGCGAGGTAGAGGCGCTCAACGCCACCAGACGCGAGGTAGAGGCGCTCAACGCCACCAGACGCGAGGTAGAGGCGCTCAACGCCACCAGACGCGAGGTAGAGGCGCTCAACGCCATCAGACGCGAGGTAGAGGCGCTCAACGCCATCAGACGCGAGGTAGAGGCGCTCAACGCCATCAGACGCGAGGTAGAGGCGCTCAACGCCATCAGACGCGAGGTAGAGGCGCTCAACGCCATCAGACGCGAGGTAGAGGCGCTCAACGCCATCAGACGCGAGGTAGAGGCGCTCAACGCCATCAGACGCGAGGTAGAGGCGCTCAACGCCATCAGACGCGAGGTAGAGGCGCTCAACGCCATCAGACGCGAGGTAGAGGCGCTCAACGCCATCAGACGCGAGGTAGAGGCGCTCAACGCCATCAGACGCGAGGTAGAGGCGCTCAACGCCATCAGACGCGAGGTAGAGGCGCTCAACGCCATCAGACGCGAGGTAGAGGCGCTCAACGCCATCAGACGCGAGGTAGAGGCGCTCAACGCCATCAGACGCGAGGTAGAGGCGCTCAACGCCATCAGACGCGAGGTAGAGGCGCTCAACGCCATCAGACGCGAGGTAGAGGCGCTCAACGCCACCAGACGCCATCAGACGCGAGGTAGAGGCGCTCAACGCCATCAGACGCGAGGTAGAGGCGCTCAACGCCATCAGACGCGAGGTAGAGGCGCTCAACGCCATCAGACGCGAGGTAGAGGCGCTCAACGCCATCAGACGCGAGGTAGAGGCGTTCAACGCCATCAGACGCGAGGTAGAGGCGCTCAACGCCATCAGACGCGAGGTAGAGGCGCGAGGTAGAGACGCGAGGTAGAGGCGCTCAACGCCATCAGACGCGAGATAGAGGCCCTCAACGCGCGATTGGCGGATCTCACCAAAGTCTCTGAGCTGCGCATGGCAGCCGGTGGTCAGGTCTCTTCTCCTCTTTGGCTCCCCGGCGCACCTGAACCACACGCCAACAGTCCACGCGTCTACGATGGAGATCCTAACTCCTGCCGAGCGTTTTTAACGCAATGTGCGCTCGCGTTCTCCCTCCAAGCTTGTCGCTACGCATCTGAAGAAGCGAAGATCGCGTTTGTCCTCACACTCCTAACGGGGCGAGCACGGGAATGGGGTGTTGCGGTCTGGGAGATCCAGGCTCCATGTTGCCAATCCTTCAGGGCTATTCGGGAGGAGATGACCGTTCTGTTTGACAGGTCAGCTCGGCCGCCCAACTGTCTGAACTCTCACAGGGGCGGAGCGCCATCACCGACTACTCCATCAGGTTCAGAACGCTGGCGGCCGCCTGCGAGGGGAATCCAGGGGCCCTGCGGGCTCGTTTTCTTGATGGGCTCAGTTCTGCCATAAAGGCTGAGGCGGCTGTACTCGATCTGCAGTGGAACTGGAGGATCTCGTCGACCTCTGCCTGCGGGTGGAGACCCGTCTCAGTGCTCGTCGCCGCCGCCATCTGTCACCCTTATGCTGCGTTCACAGCAGACGCGAATAGCGCGTCAGGCGCGAGTGATTTACATGTTCGGTCAATCCAGAGACGCGTCAGACGCGAGGAGATTTCCAATCAGAAGCTTTCTTTATCTCAAACAAACATGGAGGATAAAATCATCAGGGCTTTATGTGGAAACACAGAGCTTTATTAATACACATTATACTTTTATTATACTATAACATAGACAGGAATAAAAGTGATATTTACTGGAAGAAATTTAGTAAAGAATAAAATATTTTTTTACTCAATTTGAGCTTTATACACATATTGAGACTATAAATAAAGCCATCACATGAAGTTTAATCACTTTATTTTACAATAAAAGACTTTTCCTCTGAAATATTGAGGAGTTCCCCTGACAGAAGCCCCTCCCCCTGACAGAAGCCCCTCCCCCCTGACAGAAGCACCCCCTGACAGAAGCCCCTCCCCCCTGCGTGAATGGCGCGTTGGACGCGAATGTTGCAAATTGTACATGCGAATGAATTTAAATGTACAAGCGGCAAACTACACGCGTTGGGCGCGTCAACACGCGAAAATTCGCGTCTGGTGTGAACGCAGCATTAGGCTGGCGCTCGCCACCTGCCGTCACACCTCATCCTTCCTCGACGGAAGAACCCATGCAGCTTGGGCGATCCCGGTTGACCCCGGACCAGAAAAAGCAGCGACTCCTAGAGGGCCTCTGCTTCTATTGCGGCAAGCCCGGTCATCAAGCGGTACACTGTCCGCTAAAAGCACACGCCCACCCGTAGATCGGACAGTCCGGGTGGGCGCTATCTCTGTCTCCTCTCCGGCGCCCCGCAAGCTCCTTCAGTTTCACCTCCGCTTTAACGAGTGTGGACTGTGGTGCTGAAGGAAACTTCATTGACTCTGCTATGGCCCTTCGCTGGGGCATTCCTGCTATTCCTCTGGACAGATCCATTTCCGTCTTGCCACTAGCAGGACCCCCTTTCTCACACATCACTCATGTCACCCCGCAAGTCACGTTAACACTTTCAGGTAACCACACAGAGTGTATTGAGCTGTACATCCTCAATTCCCCCAATACACCTATAATATTAGGGCATCCCTGGTTGTCACAGCACAATCCTCAGGTGGATTGGGTTAAAAGTTCTGTTTTATCTTGGAGTTCGTCTTGTCATGTGTCTTGTTTGGGTCCTGCTCCCTCTCCTGTCTCTGTGTCTCCTGTGTTGCAGGCTGAAGCCTCCAACCTTCCAGGTCCCGAAGGAGTACCTGGATCCTAGTGCCGTGTTCAGTAAGTCGCGGGCCACCTCGCTCCCTCCGCATCGCCGCTACGACTGTGCCATAGAACTTCGCCCAGGCACTTCTCCGCCCAGGGGTCGCTTACTGTCCAGTCCTGACAGAGAGGCCATGGATAAGTATATTAACGAGTCTCTGCAAGCGGGGCTTATTCGCCCTTCCTCCTCGCCCGCAGGTGCAGGTTTCTTCTTCGTTCAGAAGAAGGATAGCTCTCTGCGCCCTTGTATTGATTATCGAGGCTTGAATGAGATCACTGTGAAGAATAAATACCCCCTTCCTCTCATGTCTTCTGCCTTCGATTTATTGCAGGGAGCCCGGGTCTTTACCAAATTAGACCTACGCAATGCCTATCACCTGGTCCGTATACGCGAGGGGGATGAATGGAAGACGGCATTTAACACACCCTCGGGACATTACGAGTATTTGGTGCTTCCTTTTGGTCTGACCAACACTCCTGCCGTTTTTCAGAATCTAGTCAACGATGTGTTGGGAGACATGCTTAATCGCTTTGTCTTTGTGTACCTGGATGACATTCTGATCTTCTCCCCCTCTCTCCAGGCTCACACCCAGCATGTTCGACGGGTTCTTCAGCGCTTGCTTGAGAATCAGCTTTATGTTAAGGCAGAGAAGTGCGAATTCCATGTCGACTCAGTTTCGTTCCTTGGCTTTGTTGTTTCCCCTCAGGGAATCGAGGCGGATCGCGCCAAGATCAAAGCCGTTGCCGAGCGGCCAGTTCCCGACTCTCGCAAAGCTCTGCAACAGTTCCTGAGGTTCGCTAACTTCTACCGGCGCTTCATCCGGGGCTTTGGCCAGATAGCCGCCCCACTCACCGCCTTGACGTCCACGAAGGTGGCGTTTATGTGGAATGCTCAAGCACAGGTAGCCTTTGATGATCTTAAGTCCCGTTTTGTATCTGCCCCTGTGCTTTGCTTTCCAGACCCCAGCTTGCAGTTCATCGTTGAGGTCGATGCTTCTGATGTCAGGATAGGCGCGGTTTTGTCTCAGCGCTCGAAGATAGATGGCAAGATACACCCGTGTGCCTTCTACTCTCACCGTCTGAGCCCTGCTGAACGCAATTACGATATCGGTAACAGAGAGCTTTTGGCGGTCCGTCTGGCTCTGGGTGAGTGGCGTCACTGGCTGGAGGGGTCAGCGCAGCCCTTCTTGGTCTGGACGGATCACAAGAATCTTGAGTACATCCGTTCGGCCAAGAGACTGAGCTCTCCCCAGGCTCGTTGGGCATTGTTCTTCGACCGGTTTAACTTCACCCTCTCGTACCAGCCTGGGTCCAAGAATACCAAACCCGATGCAGTCTCTTGTCAGTTTGGCGCCCCCAAGGTGTTGTTCACGGCCGATTCCATCCTCCCAAGCGAGATGGTGGTCGGGGCGTGCACCTGGGACGTGGAACGGCGAGTGGAGGAGGCCGGTCGAGGGGTGCAAGTGCCGAAGGAGTGCCCGGAAGGCCGGCTGTTCGTGCCGGTTGCGCTGCGTCCTGATGTTCTCCAGTGGTGTCACTCGTCCAAGCTTTTCGGCCATCCAGGCATCCGGGGTACGCTGGCTTCCGCCCGCTGACGTTTCTGGTGGCCTTCCATAGGCGCTGATGTCAGACAGTTCGTGTTGGCTTGTTCAGTATGTGTCAAAGCAAATCATCCAATCGCCCACTGACTGGTCTTCTTCGTCCCTTGCCCACCCCCTCTCGTCCATGATCACATATCGCCCTTGAATTTGTCACGGGTCTTCCTCCCTCGGGTGGTAACACCGTCATCCTCACGGTGGTGGATCGCTTTTCCAAGGCAGTCCATTTTATTCCCCTCCCCAAACTCCCCTCGGCCCGAGAGACCGCTCAACTGGTGACGGATCACGTCTTTCGTCTCCATGGTTTGCCGACTGATGTTGTTTCCGACAGGGGTCCCCAGTTCACTTCTCGGTTTTGGAAGGAATTTTGCAGACAGATCGGTGCCACCGCTAGCCTGTCTTCTGGCTTCCACCCTCAGACCAACGGCCAGTGCGAATGAGCCAAACAGGATCTCGAGCGGAGACTCCGCTGTCTGGCATCTCCTTCTACTGGTTCCTGGAGCCAGCAGCTCTCTTGGATTGAATACGCCCACAACTCTCTCCCGGTTTCGTCCTCTGGTATGTCCCCATTTGAATGTTCTATGGGTTACCTGCCCCCCTTATTCCCTTCTCAGGAACTCGATGCTGTGGTCCCTTTTGCGCTGGCGTTCGTCCAACGTTGCCGTCGCACCTGGACGAGGGCTAGAAAGCTGTTCGCTCGTTCCTCGCAGCGGACCAAAGCAGCGGCTGATCGCCGTCGGATTCCAGCTCCTACCTTTTTGTGTGGTGAACGAGTATGGCTCTCCACCAAGGACCTGCCTCTCCGGGTGCCTTCCCGCAAGCTGGCATCCAGGTTCATTGGCCCTTACCGTATCACCAAGGTGGTTAATCCGGTGGCCGTCCGGCTCAAATTGCCCCCAGCTCTTGGTTGAGTTCACCCTGTTTTAATGTTTCCAGGGTTAAGCCTGTTGTTTCCTCCCCGCTCAATCCCAGCAGTCGGTTACCCGCCCCACATAATCCAAATTTTCTTACACAATTTACTTGTCTGTATACCATCCTGATTGGGTCAGCGGTTCCTGTCTTTTGGTCTTACAGCAAACTTAGCGTGTGTTGCCCGGATAGATCACACCTCTAAACATTACATGGAGATACACGTGTTCAGTGTTTTTGTAAAAATGTCTTTAATATTATCAATTTGATCTGGAATCAGACCTGAAGAATACAGATGAAGAGGATCGAGTAGAATCTGTGCAAGCACGACCTTTGTATACGTCTAAAGATAGAACAATGATTCACGTGTCTGCATTTCAACTTTACCCCGATCTAAACCAGCATGTGTTTGAACCGTTTATAATAGATATATTTGAACAAATCATTTAAACTGATCATCATAAACACAAACAATCCATGATGTCCGCTTGAACTACTACACTTTTAAAAGTTTTCATTTTCATCTAGTTAACAAAGCTAAACAGTGTTGCTCTTTGTGTAATAAGTTACAGAAATTGTTAAACGCACACATTTTAATAATAAAATACACTTACAAGTTGTGATCAATATTCAACATCTTCTCCAGACAAACAGGGAACTGCTTCATCTTTCAAGAAGAATCTTTGTGTAAATCCAGCATTAAACTGATTGAGATTGAGGACGCTGTCCTCAGTAGACAGTTGGACTCCTGGATGAAAATAACGGAATTTCGACCTGGTGACAAACAAAAACTCCACAAATAGAACTCTTCCCCTTCTTTGTGGCAACAAGACCACGCCCATTTTGTGTGTTCCTGAGGGTGGAGATAAACTGTGATAGTGATGTCACTAAAGCAGGAAGTAGACCAAACCGGCGTTTTTTAGTAGCTCATTTCTGTTAAAAATATTTTGTTTGGCATTGAACTCTGAGTTTTATTAGTTTACAGATATTTCTCATACTCTTACAACAGCATTATACACAAACTAAAGTTTGAAACATGGAATCATGAAGAATTGCACCTTTAAGACCTGCCGGAGATGTTTAAAACATGACTCTTTATAATCTTGGGTGACAATATTCATGTTTATCTATGTTTACTCTTATATTTCACTTCACTTCATTGTTTTTTCAGTTCAGTTTCAGTTCTGTGTTACATTGTTGCATTAAACAAATGTGGTGAAGAAAACGAATAACAAAAAAATAAATAAATAA
>CM065654.1:5342303-5352303 GCA_033220385.1 Triplophysa yarkandensis
TGTGGAAGTGTGTTGTTCCCGATAAACATAAATCTATTAGAGTTTGTCCAGTACATGAATTATGGTATGTCAGCTACTCATTTCTGTACTTGTGCCTGATTTCTTCCTCAGGTTTTGGCACTCTGCTCTTATCCAGAGCTTCTTGAAGACAGCAAATTTCCAGAAGATGCCAAAGGTCGTGCATGTCGCATTTTGCAAGCGTGTGGAGGAGGAAGTATTGGTACCCCTGAAATCTTTTTACTATCTTTATAAAAACATAAAACAAACACTTTATAGTCTGTCTACTTTCTCTAGACAGAAATGTGAATTTCAATATTTCTTTCAAATAAACCACAGGCTTTTTATTTGTAATCAACAGACATGTTTTGCATTTTTTTGGTTCAGGTGCTTACAGCGCCAGTCAGGGAATTGAAATGATTCGACAAGATGTGGCTAAATACATTGAGCGGCGAGACGGAGGAATAAAATGTGATCCTGACAACATCTACCTTTCCACAGGAGCCAGTAATGCCATTGTGGTAAATGTCTTACCATAGACAACAGAAGAAATCCAACATATGAAAAATACTGAGGCCGATGAAGATTAAACGTGATCGTTATTTCTCTGTCTTTAGACAATGCTTAAGTTACTGGTGTCAGGTGATGGAGCTTGTCGTACAGGTGTCATGATCTCAATCCCTCAGTATCCGCTGTATTCGGCCGCTCTGGCTGAGCTGGGTGCGATACAGATCAGTTATTATCTGGATGAAGATCACTGCTGGAGTTTGAACATCAATGAATTACGGCGCTCCTTGAAGGAAGCAAAGAGTTACTGCTGTCCACGAGCACTGTGCATCATCAACCCTGGCAACCCTACAGGTGCGTGCGTCCACACATCACACACAAACATCAACCTTCAACAAACCTGACAAACTCTAGACTTCACTCCACAGGTCAGGTGCAAAGTCGTCAGTGTATTGAAGACGTTATCCGATTCGCTGCAGAGGAGAAACTTTTCCTTATGGCTGATGAGGTCATTCATGTGTTTCCAATGTTTGCACAAACATAAACATAAAGACATTCATAATACTGTCAGTATGTTGGTTTCAGGTCTACCAGGATAACATTTATGCAGATGGATGCAAGTTTCACTCCTTTAAGAAGGTTCTGTTTGAAATGGGCCCAGAATATTCGGAAAAGGTGGAGCTGGCATCATTTCATTCAACCTCAAAGTGCTACATGGGCGAGTAAGTATTCATTCAAACAAAACACAACACACTGTGGACATGGAAAATGAAAAAGAAAGATGGACAAAACTGCTTTAATTCTGTGATGAGGATGTGATTTCTTCATTTAGTTATCATTAGTAAAATTGTATTCACATTCACAGATGAAGAATATTTATATGAATTACCCGAGACATATCTGTGCTCTTCTCAGTTGGGAAATATTTGCAGCAGGCTGTACAGTAAAGGTTTCAAAGGTGGGGTAACTGATTTCTAAAAACGGTTGTTGTTATTTGAAATGAACATCAAAACACATTACTACTCCAAAAATACACAACTCTTCCTGCATTGCTCTACCCTCAAACGTCATCGCTCTTAGTCTTTCTAATTCCTGCTTGCTCTTTTCCCAGTCCTTACAGCTGATTGGCTTTAAGTTTGTTTGGTACTTAAACTGACTGGAACTACCTGTGTATCAAACACTCATCATTCATCAATGACTTTGTCCTTGTTCTAAACATTTGGAGAAGTCATTGATGCATTTTTCCGCTAGAATACTATCGTTGTGTTTTCTCTGTCAGATGTGGATTTCGTGGTGGTTATATGGAGGTGGTCAATCTGGACCCTGATGTAAAAGTTCAACTTACCAAACTGGTGTCAGTGCGCTTGTGCCCTCCAGTGCCTGGTCAAGCTCTTCTGGATGTCGTGGTCAATCCACCTCAGCCTCATGAACCCTCTTTTAACACATTTATCAAGGTAAACACACATTCTTCAGTGCACTGTTCTCACATCAGATTCCAGTCAGTAAAATGTTGTCTCTGTTTCGCTCTCAGGAACGTTCAGAAACGTTGTCTGCTCTGGGAGAGAAAGCCAGAATGACGCAAGAGATCCTGAATCAGATTCCAGGCATACAGTGTAATCCAGTACAGGGAGCCATGTACACATTCCCGCGAATTCACCTGCCACCTAAAGCTGTTCAAGAGGCCAAAGTAAGATCTCCTTCTATTGTGTGTGAGTGTGTATAGATATATATGATGGATGCTGCAAGACTTTAAATTTATTTTCTTTATAACAAAGTATAAAAAGCAATACCAAAGTGACTCTTTAAAATGATAAACTGATCACAGACCATCATTCATCCTGTATGTAATTTATCACGCGCACACATACATGTACTGTCTGTGAATTTAGGAGAAGGGTGAATCTCCAGATATGTTTTACTGTATGAAGCTGTTGGAGGAGACGGGCATTTGTTTGGTTCCTGGCAGTGGATTCGGTCAGCGAGAGGGAACTTATCACTTCAGGTTATTCACTAAATCACCACTTATACATGTTCTCAAAGTAACACAAACTACTTAATTTCAATAGATTTGACATGTTTTATAAGTTTCTCTGAAGAATGTTTCTGCATGTGTGTTCCAAACAGAATGACCATTCTGCCTCCCAAAGACAAACTCATGATGGTGTTGGCTAAGATTCAGGAGTTTCAGCAGCGTTTTACAGCACAATACTCTTAACTGTTGACCTGGACGGACTCTGGATTACACACAAAGACACTGGAATGAGTCTGATGTAAACATACTGCAGATGACAGCAATTTCATGGTTTAATATTAATAAAACTATCTACATACAGTATATAATTATATTTATGAGAAAAGATGAAATTGTGTGGTTAAACATGGCAGTTTGCAGTCTAAACAGGGCTGGTGTCAGATGAAAAGGTCCATGTTCTCCCAATTTAAATTCCCAATTTAAAACCATTTATTTTAATCAACTCTAGATTTAGTTTTTTCGTCATTAAAGTATATACAAAGTATATCTCGTCTTTGCTTCTATGAGTAAGAATAGATCACATACATCTTTAGACTTTATTTTATTGTGACTGAACAGAATTCTGAAAATCATCCAGCAGGGATTGGTGAAGGTGAATATCAGATCGTTGGGTGGTGTGTATGCGGGTGTATGTCAACATGAATAAATTGATGAAATTGTTGTGATCTGAATCATCTGTAGTGCTTTGATGAATGAATCTCTTCACATAAATCTGTGCTTGAACAACTCAATCGGTTCAAGACTGAACTTTATTTCGTCTGATGTTTCATGTATAACATCAGACTATTGTCACTTCTAGTCTGGATTCCTGTAATGTTAGTCCGGTCACTGTACACTTTTAAACTTCAGAAAATGCTGCAAAGAGAATCCACGTGACTGAAGAGCTCATCAGAATCCTAATGAGCTTTATTGTCAGGTGTGCAAACACACATAGAATTTGTCTTGGCTACAGAAGCTTCCAGTACACAATGTAAGGTGACAAGTAACAAAGGAAATGTAAAGTAACAATACAATGTTCCACAATGGTGGAAATGCAATGTGACAGAAGAGCTCCGGACGGAATAGAATATGTACAGACGTTTATAAATATACAAGTAATAAGGTGCGATATGTGTAATGTCGTAGGGAAAGTATTGCACACATATATGACATAAACATTAAGGTATATGATATTTATAGTCAGATGCAATAAGATATCTACAGATGTTTTAAATATACACATTTTAAGGTGCTTAAATGAAAGGTCTGATGGAAAGTATTGCACATATTTTTTCCCATGGTAAACATTCAACGGTTCATAAAGTAGATGACCTGAGGAAAGAAAAGAAGAGCCCCTTTACTTACTCTGGATGAGTATAGTTCTAGAAGTGTGGGAAGAGTGGTGCAAGTGATTCGTTCATCAGTACAGATTATTCGCTGAAGTCTTCTGAGGTCAGTTTTGGAGGCTGAGCCAAACCAGACCATGATGGAAGTGCAGATGATGGATTGGATGACAGATGAGTAGAACTGTACGAGCAGCTCCTGTGGCAGGTTGAACTTTCTCAGCTGTCTGTGGAAGTAAAGTCTCTGCTTGGCTTTTTTCCACAGTAGAGTCAATGTGAGCGTCCTGCTTCAGAGCCTGAGAGATGGTGGTGCCCAGGAACCTGAAAGACTCTACTGCAGTCACAGTGCTGGTCATGATGGTGAGTGGGGGGAGTTTCTCCTGAAAATCCACTATCATCTCCACTGTTCAGCGTGTAGAGCCAGCTGCTCCACATCCGGTCCATACACAGACTAGCTGTTGTCTGTCTGTCAGAAAGCTATTGATCCATTGACAGACAGATCTAGGGACAGACAGCTGGGACAATTTGGTCTGGAGCAGTGATGGGATGATTGTGTTGAAGGCAGAGCTGAAGTCCACGAACAGAATCCTTGCATAAATCCCTGGTTTGTCCAGATGTTGTAGAGTATAATGCAGTTCCATGATGACTGCATCATCCAAAGACCGGTCTGCTCAGTAGGCAAACTGCACGGGTCCAGCAAGGGGTCAGTGATGTCCCTCAAATATGCCAACACCAGTCTTTCACATGACTTCATGGCTACAGATGTTAAAACCACAGGTCTGTAGGCATTGAGTCCTGTGATCTTTGGTTTCTTCGGGATTGGGATGATGGTGGAGTGTTTAGAGCATGAAGGGACTCCAGTGATCTGTTGAAGATCAGGGAGAAGATAGATGCCAGCTGGTCAGCACAGGTTTTCAGACAGGCTGGCAAAAGATCTGGGCATGGTACTTTCCTTCCCTTTTTTTCTCTAAAGATGTCAGACCTCTGCTCCCTGATGCTGTTGCCCAGCCTGTAAATAAAAGGTGCCCTTCAGTAAAACATGATCGTCCCGATATTGTATAATGTAATAACTGATGTGTTCAGTTCAAATTTTAAAGAAACAGTTCAACAAATTTTAAACAAAAAAGCTCAGACAGTTTTGTAAATATAGAACAATATTATGTCTAATTCAAACCCATTCTTAAATGAAATGCGTTATTGACAATATTAACATTCAGGTTTGCGTTCAAAAAACTTTATTAAATCAATAAATAAAACATTTCACATATTTTAATAAGCATTAACACGTTGTATGATATTAATGTGCTTTCAGTCGTTTAATGAGGTGTCCGCAATGACCACTTGTGTTGATCAGCATTTTCTTCCTTCCTTGAGTTGTACCTGAAAAACAAACACAGAAACATCACAACACATCAAAACAACAACAGCTTTAACATGGATTTTCTCCAAAACTAAATTTCATATAACTTGAAAGAATTTAGGGTTTTATAAAAAAAAAAAAATGTCAGAAAGTTAAATAAGGTGGTCACATTTGAGTGAAAGAAATATTCAGACAACCTTTCACCATAATACATTAAGTGATGATCAAACATTCACATTTCATACTTTGTGTCATTCTCAACTTTAAGATTGTGAATTTGTTTTACCTCTTTGTGCTTCTCTCCACGACAAACAATCTTCCTCATTCGATTCATCTTCATTATCACATTTAGCATGATGACATCTGCAGTCTTCACACAAGTCAGAGGGTTCTCTTTGTTTAATCTGATGATATCTAATCACATGATATTCTGAATGATCCATGTCATGTTTTCTGCAGTGATGAGAATCTTTTCTGTCATCTTTACGTGAGCAGAAGTGAGAAACACGTTCAGAGCTCACTGCATCAGTGAATAAAGAGCTCTTCTGAGTCCTGACTGATGATCTTTGCTTTCTCATCTTTGTGTTGTGATCGAAAGGAGATAATTCGGGATTCCTGATCTGCTTCCCTTCAGGTGCAGCATTACTCTCTGGAGATTCACCAGAACCACAGAGCTTCTGCTGTAAAGCCGGTAATTTACTGTAATAATAAACATTCCCCAGATCAGCCAGCCAGCTCGATGAAGGTCTATATGGAGAAGCACATTGATGAACCTCTTGATGTTTGGATGATTGAACATGTTGATTTTTCTGTACAGGAACCGTGGAACTGTCTGAAGTCGTATGACTCTTAACAACGGATGGCACGTACGGCATCAGAGACTCCACCGACCAGACTGAAGCCTCCAGTTGACTGTAGTTTGTTGAAGGGCCGTATGGAGAGGCACGTGTAACTAACTCATTATCCTGGCATTTAGAATTACTTTCTGGACCCTTCTGTGGGGTCAAATTACTCATCCAGTCATCAGACGGCACACACGGAATCAGAGGCTCCGCTGACCTGGAAGCCTCGAGCTGCCGGCACATCTGTGGGTCAAAGCCCGCTAAAGGGCCGTGAGGTGAGCGGCACTTACGAAACTTTTGATGCTGACGTTTAGTTGATTTGATACTTTGATTCTTTACTAGAGGAACAGCCTGACTCTTTGGAGTTTTTGGAGACCTTAGAACGGACGGTATGTATGGCAACAGAGACTCCAAAGACCAGACGGATGCTTCCAGCAGACTGTAGGTCTGAGTGTCAAAGGGCAGCCGTAGGATCTTAAAATTTGAGTTCTGCTTGATCTTCATCAGCATCTTTGAGCTTTTATCTGCTTCAAAGCTCTTCTTAACATTTGATGAGTTTAGTTTAAGATCAGATTTCAATGCCGCACCTGACGGAGACGTGCGAACCTTACGAACAGGGAGGCAATGTTTCCTGGAGTATCTCAATTGTCCGGCTTCAACACCTTGTTTATCTTCTCTAACAGATAAGGACTGGTAAGAACACAAAACAACATCCTCAGAGTGTATTGATCCCAAACTGTGTTGCAGAAGATCACCGGTATCACGACAGGTTTGGTCATTGTTCTTATTGGTGTGAATCGTCTTTAATCTGGAAGGAGTTTGGCTTCGTTTGATACGCACTTGTTCTGTCTGAAGGACGAGCGTAGACACATCAGTCATGTTAATGGTATTACTGGCAACGACTCGGTTATGAGTGAACATAGGCCTATCTTCAGGACAAGCTACAGATTTGTTTTCAGAGAAGCTGACAGACGCAGACACTGGACTGTCACAGCCGGTTCCTCTACCTGACTCTGAGCCCACGTGAGAGTCTTGTGCTAAACTGTGACACTGGGGATCGGTTTGAACCTCTGAGCTGACCATCACACGATTGTGGGACACAGCACTTTGAAAGCGGAAGCGGTTGGCCTGGTGAGAGATATTTGGAGGCACGTGAGGGTTCATCACACGTCTGTAATCCAACATTTGCATCTGAGCATGTGGAAGCATGTATCCAGAAATGTCAAGACATGAAGGCAAGACTAGTGATGGCGGCATCATCATTCCATAACCTATAAAAACAACAAAACCTCTCCATCATGACATCTGTGAGATCCACACCACTGAAAACATTAAATTCTGGAGAAAAAAATGAAACTTTTCCACAAAAAGCTTTTTACTCTGGGTTATAAAAAGGTATGCACTGGATCTTATCTAGAGTATAACAGAGATGATAAGGGATCCCCAAAAATTTGACTCATCTTTGAATCCCAACAACGTAAAAAAAACTTAGTTTGGACATGTAATGTAAATATAAGAAATCAATTCATCAAACTTTATCTTGCTCCTAATGTCAGATGAGGAGACTTTAATAGACTGAGATCATCATAATGATCAGCCATAATAACAAGGAAGCTGAAAATATACAATACCAAAGGCCGGAAATCCCGTGTAGGGCACATAAGGGGCAGAGAGAGGCCATGGATACGCTAGCAGAGGTGGAGTGTTAGGAAAGTAAAGGGGCTGATGGCGATGAATCGGGTCATCCTGACGTAAAACACCAGCCGTGTGTCGTGGGCCATGAGTATGAACATCTGATAAACCTTCAGGGCGTTCTGGAGCACGGCCGGCAGACATCTCTGATTCACATTTCATTTCAAGACAACAACAAAATATTACATCTCTTTATTACACTTTTAACAACTAAAGTTTGAAAGTTACAATAAAATTTATCAACAAGAAATAAGTAAACGGCTAAGTATCTTCTGTTTCCTAAATATAAAACATTCATTCATTCATTCATGCACACTTCCTGTGTGTGTGTGTGTGTGTGTGTGTGTGTGTGTGTGTGTGTGTGTGTGTGTGTGTGTGTGTGTGTGTGTGTGTGTGTGTGTGTATAAAGTTTGTTAAAAAGACTGAAAATAAAGAAACATTAAGTGTTTGATTGGTTAAAAACTGTTCATAGTATTGCTAAATCGTTATTTTAGTGATAACTTACCATTTAGAATGACTTTCTGGAAAAGTCTTAATAATAATAATAATAATAATAATAATGATAATAATAATAATAACAATAATATATAATTTTAGAAGCACGATCTTAATCTCAGTGAAGTTTTTATCAAGAGCAGCTGTGGCTCAAGATTAAACCACGCCCACATAATGGAGCCGTTAAGCCACGCCCACACAATTGAGCCGTTAAGCCACGCCCGCACAATCGAACCGTTAAGCCACGCCCACACAATGGAGCCGTTAAACCACGCCCACATAATTGAGCCGTTAAGCCACACCCACACAATTGAGTCGTTAAGCTACGCCCACACAATTGACCCGTTAAGCCACGCCCACATAATGGCCCATTAAGCCACGCCCACATAATTGCCCCGTTAAGCCACGCCCGCACAATTGAGTCGTTAAGCCACGCCCATATACTCGATCCGTTAAGCCACGCCCACATAATTGCCCCGTTAAGCCACACCCACACAATTGAGCCGTTAAGCCACGCCCACATACTCGATCCGTTAAGCCACGCCCACATAATTGAGCCGTTAAGCCACGCCCACCCAATCAGACATGTTAATTAGATTTAAACTATAGATAAACTAGATCTCGTTTCTGTAGTTTTTCTGTGGTTAAACCATGTAACTGATGCACACTAAACCAGATGTAATTCAGATCTAACGAGCTGACACACTTTAATCTTATGTTCGACTTTATAAAGCTCTGTCTAAATATATCTCGCGTTATTGTGAGGCCGCTTATTAACAAAGAACTCATTAATCTTCTGAAATCTTATTGTTCTATCTGATCACTGAACTTTATTTTACTAACCGACATTCCAGTGTGTGTTTCCGGTTCCTCTTGATGACGTCACAGTGTTATGAAAAGCCAGCCGGAAGTGTCCTGGCCCCGCCTCTCTGGCGTCGCTGCTGCTCGAGTTCTCGCGCTGTTAGCATGCGGCTAGTTTAGCTGAAGAAGCAACTTCTTAAATTAGCCCAGAAGATGAGCGACACGTCGTGTTAAACTCGCAGAGTCTTGTCTTTCATGTCTGACGTCAACGGACGATTTTATTTCCTTTTATCGCGGCGTTTAATTGCAGTGAAGTTGTTTTGATGAGCAGGGCTAGCTGTGTTAGCATATATGTGCTAAATAACACACGAGAGAGAGAGTGTTTGAGAGGATCATGAAGAACACACAAACATCGAGTTTACATTGAGTTGTGTGACACGACTGTTTGTGTGTCGGTGAGATTCAGTTGTGTGTTGTGATCCACGAGAGGAGCTCATCTGAGGTGAGGTGACCCTGTGTGTGTGTGTCACAAACATGTGTGTTACACTAATATCAACATCACACACGAGCTTATTTATGTGTGTGTGTGTGTGTGTGTGTGTGTGTGTGTGTGTGTGTGTGTGTGTGTGTGTGTCACAAACAAGTGTGTAACACTAATATCAACATCACACACGAGCTTATTTATGTGTGTGTGTGTGTGTGTGTGTGTGTGTGTGTGTGTGTGTGTGTGTGTCACAAACATGTGTGTTACACTAATATCAACATCACACACGAGCTTATTTATGTGTGTGTGTGTGTGTGTCACAAACATGTGTGTTACACTAATATCAACATCACACACGAGCTTATTTATGTGTGTGTGTGTGTGTGTGTGTGTCACAAACAAGTGTGTAACACTAATATCAACATCACACACGAGCTTATTTATGTGTGTGTGTGTGTGTCACAAACA
>CM065654.1:5359803-5367303 GCA_033220385.1 Triplophysa yarkandensis
GTTCTTCTATGAGCAGAAATTATTGACTGACATCACACTGCTGGTGGAGGATACTGAGTTTCCCTGTCATAAGATGGTGCTGGCCACCTGTAGTTCTTACTTCAGGTAATATTATACATGTCATTGGAGTTAATAACTCGTATGATATTAAAAGTGTATATTTATATTTCATTTATTTGTGATGTTAGTTTTGTATTGATGGGTAATGTGTATGTGCGTTTTGTTTTTGTAGAGCCATGTTCATGAGCGGTCTCAGTGAGAGCAAACAGACTCACGTTCATCTTCGCAATGTTGATCCTGTCACGCTCCAGACCATCATAACGTACGCTTACACCGGTAACCTGCTTATCAACGACAGCACTGTTGAACCTCTCTATGAGACTGCATGTTTCCTTCAGGTCAGATTTCCACATCTTACCCTCTTTTTTTATTTCCTTTTATTACTAATGGGATTAAGCCAAATGTAGAAGGCTACATCCCATTCGTCTTTTTACTTTTATTCTTATTTTTGTTCCGTTGGTCAGAGGTAAAGATCTTTTGAAGTACTTGTCCGTTTTTTATCTTTAAATGTTATTTACAAAAGTTTGTAAAGCTGTTTGTGCCGCTGCTAAGTGATTTCTTGCTTCTCTCAGGTAGAGGATGTTTTGCTGCAGTGTCGTGATTATCTGGTGAAGAAGATCACAGCGGAAAACTGTGTTCGGATGCTGAGCATCGGTGACCTGTTCAGCTGCACTGAGCTAAAGCAGAGCGCTAAACGCATGGTGGAGCACAAGTTCTCAGTGGTTTACCGACAGGACACCTTTCTGCAGCTCTCTCACGAGCTCCTACTGGACCTACTTAGCAGCGACAATCTCAATGTGGAGAAGGAGGAGACGGTCCGAGAGGCGGCCATGCTGTGGCTGGAATACAACATGGAAGCACGTTCGCAGTACCTGTCGTCTGTACTCAGCCAGATCCGCATTGATGCTCTCTCAGAGGTGACCCAGCGCGCCTGGTTTCAAGGACTGCCACCAAATGACAAGTCGGTGGTGGTGCAAGGACTGTACAAGTCCATGCCTAAGTTCTTTAAGCCCCGACTAGGCATGACAAAGGAGGAAATGCTGATATTTGTAGAAGCCGAGCCGCCGACAGAAAGCCACCCAGTGGTGATGGGGCCACGCCATGCGGTGGTCTGCTACAGTCCTCAAGCAGAGAAGGTGTACAAACTGAGCAGCCCGCCCGGAGACTTGCAGAAGTTTGGCACGCTGGTCACACCAGACAACGATGTCTTCATCGCTGGCGGTCAGATCCCTCTCAAAAGCGCTCTTGCCGGACACGGCAGCAAAAGCGGCAAACTGCAGGCAGCCTACTGTTCGGTGGACAGCTTCTACTGGCTGGACGCACAGCAAAATGCCTGGGTGGCTAAAACACCCATGATGTGCCCTCGCACCAAGCCATCGCTGGTCTATTGTGAGGGCTTCATCTATGCTATCGGCGGGGACAATGTGGGCGGCGAGCTGAACAAGCGCACGGTAGAGCGTTACGACTGCGAGCGGGACGAATGGAGCATGACTAGTCCTCTACCATGTGCATGGAGCTGGAGTACGGCGGTGACGGCCTGCAACTGCATCTATATCATGACCCATGACCTCATGTACTGTTACTTTCCAAGAGCCGACACCTGGGTGGAAATGGCCATGCGACAAACTAGCCGCTGTTTCGCCTCCACTGCTGCATTGGGTGACCTTGTCTTCTACATTGGTGGACTGCATGTGGTAGGCAACTCTGGGCTCCGTCTACCTACAAGCACTGTCGACGGGTCATCTGTGACAGTGGAGATCTACGACGTCAAAAAAAACGAGTGGCGTCTTGCCGCCAACATCCCAGCCAAGAGGTACTCTGACCCCTGCGTGCGTGCTGTGGTGCTGCTCGACGCGCTGTGCATCTTCATACGTGAGACGCACTTAAATGAGCGGGCCAAGTACGCGCTCTATCAGTACGACCTGGAGCTGGACCGATGGTGTTTACGGCAGCCCGTGTCTGAAAGAGTGCTCTGGGACCTAGGTAAAGACTTCCGTTGTGCCGTGGGTAAACTCTATCCCTCATGCCTCGAGGAGTCACCGTGGAAGCCTCCGACCTACCTCTTCTCTCCCGATGGAGCTGAGGAGTTTGAGGTGGAGGAGGACATGGTGTCACTGCCTCATGTATAGCTGAAAGTAATCCTATAATTTATTCACCGCTCTTGAATAATGAGCTTGGATTTTATTGGACCTGTTCTGAACAGCCGTAGAGATCCTAAATGTGGTCTTAGGAGCGTCGCACAGACAGAACGCCAAACTGATGGTGTCTTTTTATTTCTGTTTTTACTGTAAGTTTAATGATGTAAACTGATGACAATGTGACAGTACGATTAAACCTTTGATGCAAAATGGCAACTGTACACACAATATGCTTCTTTGTTCAAATATGGTCAGTTGTATAAGAGCATTTCTCGAATTTCCATTGTCCGCTGGTTCGGTAACTTGCTTGACTCTTGATTTTGTACGTAACTCTGTATTATCATAGTTACTCCACATGGCCTATTTGTTCTCTCGGCTGACCCTCAGAAGTCTCAAGCATAAAGCGCTCTAGGATTGGCTCAGGGTGCCTACAGTCTGCTTTCTAACTCCATAAATAAAAAGGTCCTGAAGGAAGCTTCTGCACTAAACTCTTATGATTTGTCAAAGGACCTTTCTTTCTTTTCTCTCATCTTTCCACTGTCTCTGGAAGAGACCTGGAGTGTTTATTATGGTAACATAAAACAGAGATCTAAAACCAAAAAAACATGTCAAATGTCTTTAAGCAGTTATACATGCATTCTTAATTCTAAACATCTTAAAAACATCTTCTGGATGTCTTTAAGACATCTGACCACATGGTGTCAGAGATGTACTCTACAGTGTCTGAAGGGGATTATTCAACTAAAAACAAGTGATGACACATTCAGTTTTTGTGGAAGTTTAAACAAATGTTATTAAGAATAATGAAAGCGGAGGTGCTTTTAAGAACTAAATTATATTTAAGTTATAAATTATGGTTCCAAAATGAAAACAAAATGTGCCTTTGAGGAAGATAACAACATTGATCTGGGAAGGTCTGCTGAGGTTATATATATATATGATAAATATTTAACATCCTGTACTCATTAAATAGTGATCACATTAAAAAGAAGTGCCTAAGATATAAACTTTAGTAAAATCTTGTGATGTGTTGATTCGAGCAATATTTCCCAGGCACCAATTTAAGAAAATGGTCATCATTCATGTTTAAGATGATGTCATATTTAACATGCGTGTCGTGAACATGTGACGCGGAGAGATGTCGTCATAAGTGTGCAGACATGCTATGAGCGATTGGTCAGGTCTGATGAGCTGGGTCACGTGCTCTGCGCTGAGCGATTGGTCAGGTCTGATGAGCTGGGTCACGTGCTCTGCGCTGAGCGATTGGTCAGGTCTGATGAGCTGGGTCACGTGCTCTGCACTGAGCGATTGGTCAGGTCTGATGAGCTGGGTCACGTGCTCTGCGCTGAGCGATTGGTCAGGTCTGATGAGCTGGGTCACGTGCTCTGCGCTGAGCGATTGGTCAGGTCTGATGAGCTGGGTCACGTGCTCTGCACTGAGCGATTGGTCAGGTCTGATGAGCTGGGTCACGTGCTCTGCACTGAGCGATTGGTCAGGTCTGATGAGCTGGGTCACGTGCTCTGCGCTGAGCGATTGGTCAGGTCTGATGAGCTGGGTCACGTGCTCTGCGCTGAGCGATTGGTCAGGTCTGATGAGCTGGGTCACGTGCTCTGCGCTGAGCGATTGGTCAGGTCTGATGAGCTGGGTCACGTGCTCTGCACTGAGCGATTGGTCAGGTCTGATGAGCTGGGTCACGTGCTCTGCGCTGAGCGATTGGTCAGGTCTGTTTCAAGATGGCGGCGGTCGCGACCACGAACCCTTCTCAGCTCTTACCTCTCGGTTTGTGTCGTTTTTTATTCTTTTATTCTTTTATTCTCGTCATTATTTCAATGTAGAATGTTGTGCGGTCAGTCTAAACGAGTCCTACATCCTTTAATGTCTCTATAGGCATTCTTTATTCACTTGTAGCTAAGTGACGTTAGCTCTGAAGCGGGAGAGAAAACATTTATAAATGAATAAACTCTGACAGAAGTGTAATAAATATATCATAAGATGTATATATATCACTTTTAATCAGCACAGTTCTGATGCACTTATAGTTTTATTGTATAAATGTTGTAAAAGTTCTGATGCACTTATAGTTTTATTGTATAAATGTTATAAAAGTTCTGCTCTGTTTCAGAGCTGGTGGATAAATGCATCGGATCCAGGATTCACATCGTCATGAAGAACGATAAGGAGATAGTTGGAACTCTGCTCGGTTTTGACGACTTCGTCAGTATCCTTTAAACCCCAAAACTAAAACTGCAATAAAATAAAAAAACATCACAGACGACAGAAATAAAGAAAGAAAGAAAGAAAGAAAGAAGAGTTTCTTGACCAACTTCCTCAGATATGGTCCTGGAGGATGTGACGGAATTGTTAGTATCTTTAAATCAATCTTGTGTGTGTGTGTGTGTGTGTGTGTGTGTGTGTGTGTGTGTGTGTGTGTGTACAGTGTGTACAGTGTGTACAGTGTGTACAGTGTGTACAGTGTGTGTGTGTGTACAGTGTGTGTGTGTGTGTGTGTGTGTGTGTGTGTGTGTGTGCGTGTGTGTACAGTGTGTACAGTGTGTACAGTGTGTACAGTGTGTACAGTGTGTACAGTGTGTACAGTGTGTACAGTGTGTGTGTGTGTGTGTGTGTGTACAGTGTGTGTGTGTGTGTGTGTGTGTGTGTGTGTGTGTGTGAGACATTAGATTCTTTAAGTCACTGCTGAACAAAGAGAAAAAGGGAAACATTACAGATATTTGACATTCACATCGGTGGATTATAAGTTTGGTTTTGAACATTAAAAATGCCAAAAGAAGAAAAGACAAGAGAGGCAATTTATTGAAAACTTTATTTAAAACGGGCTGTTCGTCATCTGATCATAAGTTTAAGAGTTATGTCATGATCGGCTTTCTGGTTTTGAACGTGGATTGATTGTCGAGATTTAGATAAATTGTCTAGCCACAATTTTTATCTCTTACACCCGTTTCATCTTTTGGCTCACATTACTCACAAACTGGTAACAACCCACTAGTGGGAAATTCTTGTAATGCTTCCCCTGGTCTTAAGATTTTGTTAATGTGTTTAAGCACTCCAGCAGCCCATTTGCAAACTAAAGATGTTAAAGTTAGAATAGTTTGTCTTTAGATGCTTGCTTCTGTTTTTAATCTGTAGAATTAAAACCTGTTGCAATACCTGTTGTCATGTCACAGTGAAATAACTCCAGAGGGAAGACGGATCACAAAACTGGATCAGATTCTGCTCAATGGCAACAACATCACAATGGTAAAAGAATCCTTACGATGATCTTCAGTGGAAAAGAAAAGTAGTCGGTGTAAAACATGTTTGTAATTATTTTGATGTGTAATGAAATGTTGTTGAGGGAAAGAATCTTCCACTTGTCTCTTTAGAAGCCTGTGTCACACTTAACCGTCAGTTTATCGTGGCTGTAGTTTTAATGTTTAGTACCTTCAGCTTTGTTGACTCTCTTAAAGTAATGATCAGGGCTGATGTAAATATTAACCATGGTGAAAATCTCTGACATGAGCACAAGAGTGCACAAGCCAGTCTATCTGATGTGTTTGTGGGGGAAACAGATGCTGTCTCATTTGACTTTCCTAGTGGCAAGTTCCCAGGCTTCTGTACATTTAAAGGTTTACTTTGTGCACAGATCTGTAAAGAAACATAATACATATGTTGTGTTCTACTAACGATTGCCATTTTTTCCTTATTCTAGTTAATTCCGGGAGGAGAAGGACCAGAAGTCTAAGCAGCAGATTATAAATAACATTTATGTTCCTGTTTTTCTGCAAGATTTCTTTGCTTTTGTTTATTTCATGAGTTGTTATTTTTGTAAAGTCTTGACTTTAGTTTAATGTTTAAGAAATGGAAAAAGTTTTTGTAACATTTGTTCTGTATAACAATAAAAGAAATCAATGGCTCTGAGATGATATTTATATATTTCATTTTTGACACAGAGATACAGAGATTGTAAATTATTCATTGTGTTTGAGACTGTAAGATATTGTCAAACATGTAAAGAGAATCTTAAGAATCTTTAAGAGCTGAATGGTTTTGTTTTGCGTCACATGGTTTACGTTCAGTACATGGATGGCTTCTCTTCTCCTTTGGGGTTTACAACCTTCTCCAGGTTCTTACTGATTACGTCATACAATTCAGCCTGAGCGACAAACAAACAGAAAATCAGACACAAGAGATCAAAATCAATACACAAGCATGTAAGATCAGTGGAAACCTCAAATTCAATTGTTGCATTTGTCAGAACGTCTAATGGGTCATTTTTTAGGAGAATGAATAAACCAGGAACAAACTGAATTCTGAGGATGTTAGAAATATTTGAGAAAATTGTCTTTAAAAAGTTGTTCAAATGAGGTCGATCAACACATTTCACTAATAAAGGTAAATAAATAAGCATTCTCTCATGGCTTGGTGTAGTAACATGGACTGTAGATGAGCCTGAGAGCAGAAATTCTACACTAAAAGTACATACCAACATAAATATTATGTATTATTATTCATATATTTACAGTAGGAAATTTACAAACAATCTACGCTGAATCCGTATTAGTCATGTTGGTAGAAACATGTCACAGATAAAAAAAGCTTAGTATTGGGTCTTGTAATCGTGAACAGATAAATGTTTATTCAAAAAACAACTAACCAAAAACAAGCGTTCCAAATGTGTGAAAATATGAAAGGACAGTGTATTAGTATAAATCACGATGCTTTTTTCAGTGACGTGATGGGAAAGTGGCCAATGATCAAGTTTTTTTGTAATTTTGAAATAAATAGAATATTTAGGAGTACCATAAATTCATATATCAAAAAAGACTGCAATTTCTTAAATATTATCCCAGAAGCAGATGTCTTCTGAATGAATAAATGAGTGAAATACTCACATAGAAGCCACGTAAATCAAGTACCATCACTCGTATTTCTGAATATATCGCTTCATCCTTCTCATGTACTAGAGAACGATAATCCATCTGTAGAAGATAAAGACTCTCATTTCATATACAACAAATATAATTTAAGTGGCCAACATTTAAAAGTGTGGTGTTTCATCCATTCTGACTGCTTAAACATGCAGGCTTCTCATGCTTTACATGGTTTAGCTGTTAAAAATCAAGTGTGTGTTTGCTTGTATATATATAAATGTGTATACTAACATGAGTATAAAAACATAAACATGGTTTATTGACCATTAAAAGACATACTACAGGGTAATTTACCACAGATAACAACAGGTTTGAGAGATCTCTTGCCACATGAGTGTCCTTAGAGGCTTTGGCCACAGCATCACCTCTCTCAG
>CM065654.1:5374803-5402303 GCA_033220385.1 Triplophysa yarkandensis
TTTATAGTCTTTAAAATCATATATTTATAGTCTTTAAAATCATATATTTATAGTCTTTAAAATCATATATTTATAGTCTTTAAATCATATATTTATAGTCTTTAAAATCATATATTTATAGTCTGTAAATCATATATTTATAGTCTTTAAATCATATATTTATAGTCTTTAAAATCATATATTTATAGTCTTTAAAATCATATACATATAGTCTGTAAAATCATATATTTATAGTCTTTAAATCATATATTTATAGTCTTTAAAATCATATATTTATAGTCTGTAAATCATATATTTATAGTCTTTAGATCATATATTTATAGTCTTTAAAATCATATACTTATAGTCTTTAAAATCATATATTTATAGTCTTTAAAATCATATATTTATAGTCTTTAAATCATATATTTATAGTCTTTAAATCATATACTTATAGTCTTTAAAATCATATATTTATAGTCTTTAAAATCATATATTTATAGTCTTTAAATCATATATTTATAGTCTTTAAATCATATATTTATAGTCTTTAAAATCATATATTTATAGTCTTTAAAATCATATATTTATAGTCTTTAAATCATATACTTATAGTCTTTAAAATCATATATTTATAGTCTTTAAAATCATATATTTATAGTCTTTAAATAATATATTTATAGTCTTTAAAATCATATATTTTTAGTCTTTAAATCATATAGTCTTTAAATCATATATTTATAATCTTTACCATCATATACTTATAGTCCTTAAAATCATATATTTATAGTCTTTAAAATCATATACTTATAGTCTTTAAAATCATATATTTATAGTCTTTAAAATCATATATTTATAGTCTTTAAATCATATATTTATAGTCTTTAAAATCATATATTTATAGTCTGTAAATCATATATTTATAGTCTTTAAATCATATATTTATAGTCTTTAAAATCATATATTTATAGTCTTTAAAATCATATACATATAGTCTGTAAAATCATATATTTATAGTCTTTAAATCATATATTTATAGTCTTTAAAATCATATATTTATAGTCTGTAAATCATATATTTATAGTCTTTAAATCATATATTTATAGTCTTTAAATCATATATTTATAGTCTTTAAATCATATATTTATAGTCTTTAAAATCATATATTTATAGTCTTTAAATCATATATTTATAGTCTTTAAAATCATATATTTATAGTCTTTAAATCATATATTTATAGTCTTTAAATCATATATTTATAGTCTTTAAAATCATATATTTATAGTCTTTAAAATCATATATTTATAGTCTTTAAATCATATATTTATAGTCTTTAAATCATATATTTATAGTCTTTAAATCATATATTTATAGTCTTTAAATCATATATTTATAGTCTTTAAATCATATATTTATAGTCTTTAAAATCATATATTTATAGTCTTTAAAATCATATATTTATAGTCTTTAAATCATATATTTGTAGTCTTTAAAATCATATACTTATAGTCTTTAAAATCATATATTTATAGTCTTTAAAATCATATATTTATAGTCTTTAAATCATATATTTGTAGTCTTTAAATCATATAGTCTTTAAAATCATATTTTAAATCATATATTTATAGTCTTTAAAATCATATATTTATAGTCTTTAAATCATATATTTATAATCTTTACCATCATATACTTATAGTCCTTAAAATCATATATTTATAGTCTTTAAAATCATATACTTATAGTCTTTAAAATCATATACTTATAGTCTTAAAATCATATTTATAGTCTTTAAATCATATACTTATAGTCTGTAAATCATATACTTATAGTCTTTAAAATCATATATTTTTAGTCTTTAAAATCATATTTATAGTCTTTAAATCATATATTTATAGTCTTTACCATCATATACTTATAGTCCTTAAAATCATATATTTATAGTCTTTAAAATCATATATTTATAGTCTTTAAAATCATATATTTATAGTCCTTAAAATCATATATTTATAGTCTTTAAATCATATATTTATAGTCTTTAAAATCATATATTTATAGTCTTTAAAATCATATACTTATAGTCTTTAAAATCATATACTTATAGTCTTTAAAATCATATACTTATAGTCTTTAAATCATATATTTATAGTCTTTAAAACATATATTTATAGTCTTTAAATCATATATTTATAGTCTTTAAAATCATATATTTATAGTCTTTAAATCATATATTTATAATCTTTAAAATCATATATTTATAGTCTTTAAAATCATATACTTATAGTCTTTAAATCATATATTTATAGTCTTTAAATCATATATTTATAGTCTTTAAATCATATACTTATAGTCTTTAAATCATATATTTATAGTCTTTAAATCATATAGTCTTTAAAATCATATATTTATAGTCTTTAAAATCATATTTATAGTCTTTAAATCATATATTTATAGTCTTTACCATCATATAGTCTTTAAAATCATATATTTATAGTCTTTAAAATCATATATTTATAGTCTTTAAAATCATATATTTATAGTCTTTAAAATCATATACTTATAGTCTTTAAAATCATATATTTATAGTCTTTAAAATCATATATTTATAGTCTTTAAAATCATATATTTATAGTCTTTAAATCATATATTTATAGTCTTTAAAATCATATATTTATAGTCGTTAAATCATATATTTATAGTCTTTAAATCATATATTTATAGTCTTTAAAATCATATATTTATAGTCTTTAAAATCATATACATATAGTCTGTAAAATCATATATTTATAGTCTTTAAATCATATATTTATAGTCTTTAAAATCATATATTTATAGTCTGTAAATCATATATTTATAGTCTTTAGATCATATACTTATAGTCTTTAAAATCATATATTTATAGTCTTTTAAATCATATATTTATAGTCTTTAAATCATATATTTATAGTCTTTAAATCATATACTTATAGTCTTTAAAATCATATATTTATAGTCTTTAAAATCATATATTTATAGTCTTTAAATCATATATTTATAGTCTTTAAATCATATATTTATAGTCTTTAAAATCATATACTTATAGTCTTTAAAATCATATTTATAGTCTTTAAATCATATACTTATAGTCTTTAAATCATATACTTATAGTCTTTAAAATCATATATTTATAGTCTTTAAAATCATATTTATAGTCTTCAAATCATATATTTATAGTCTTTACCATCATATAGTCTTTAAAATCATATATTTATAGTCTTTAAAATCACATATTTATAGTCTTTAAAATCATATATTTATAGTCTTTAAAATCATATATTTATAGTCTTTAAAATCATATATTTATAGTCTTTAAATCATATATTTATAGTCTTTAAAATCATATATTTATAGTCTGTAAATCATATATTTATAGTCTTTAAATCATATATTTATAGTCTTTAAAATCATATATTTATAGTCTTTAAAATCATATACATATAGTCTGTAAAATCATATATTTATAGTCTTTAAATCATATATTTATAGTCTTTAAAATCATATATTTATAGTCTGTAAATCATATATTTATAGTCTTTAAAATCATATATTTATAGTCTTTAAAATCATATATTTATAGTCTTTAAAATCATATATTTATAGTCTTTAAAATCATATATTTATAGTCTTTAAAATCATATATTTATAGTCTTTAAATCATATATTTATAGTCTTTAAAATCATATATTTATAGTCTGTAAATCATATATTTATAGTCTTTAAATCATATATTTATAGTCTTTAAAATCATATATTTATAGTCTTTAAAATCATATACATATAGTCTGTAAAATCATATATTTATAGTCTTTAAATCATATATTTATAGTCTTTAAAATCATATATTTATAGTCTGTAAATCATATATTTATAGTCTTTAGATCATATATTTATAGTCTTTAAAATCATATACTTATAGTCTTTAAAATCATATATTTATAGTCTTTAAAATCATATATTTATAGTCTTTAAATCATATATTTATAGTCTTTAAATCATATACTTATAGTCTTTAAAATCATATATTTATAGTCTTTAAAATCATATATTTATAGTCTTTAAATCATATATTTATAGTCTTTAAATCATATATTTATAGTCTTTAAAATCATATATTTATAGTCTTTAAAATCATATATTTATAGTCTTTAAATCATATACTTATAGTCTTTAAAATCATATATTTATAGTCTTTAAAATCATATATTTATAGTCTTTAAATAATATATTTATAGTCTTTAAAATCATATATTTTTAGTCTTTAAATCATATAGTCTTTAAATCATATATTTATAATCTTTACCATCATATACTTATAGTCCTTAAAATCATATATTTATAGTCTTTAAAATCATATACTTATAGTCTTTAAAATCATATATTTATAGTCTTTAAAATCATATATTTATAGTCTTTAAATCATATATTTATAGTCTTTAAAATCATATATTTATAGTCTGTAAATCATATATTTATAGTCTTTAAATCATATATTTATAGTCTTTAAAATCATATATTTATAGTCTTTAAAATCATATACATATAGTCTGTAAAATCATATATTTATAGTCTTTAAATCATATATTTATAGTCTTTAAAATCATATATTTATAGTCTGTAAATCATATATTTATAGTCTTTAGATCATATATTTATAGTCTTTAAAATCATATACTTATAGTCTTTAAAATCATATATTTATAGTCTTTAAAATCATATATTTATAGTCTTTAAATCATATATTTATAGTCTTTAAATCATATACTTATAGTCTTTAAAATCATATATTTATAGTCTTTAAAATCATATATTTATAGTCTTTAAAATCATATATTTATAGTCTTTAAATCATATATTTATAGTCTTTAAAATCATATATTTATAGTCTTTAAAATACTATATTTTTAGTCTTTAAATCCTATAGTCTTTAAAATCATATGTTTATAGTCTTTAAAATCATATATTTATAGTCTTTAAATCATATATTTATAGTCTTTAAAATCATATATTTATAGTCTGTAAATCATATATTTATAGTCTTTAAAATCATATATTTATAGTCTTTAAAATCATATATTTATAGTCTTTAAAATCATATATTTATAGTCTTTAAAATCATATATTTATAGTCTTTAAAATCATATATTTATAGTCTTTAAATCATATATTTATAGTCTTTAAAATCATATATTTATAGTCTGTAAATCATATATTTATAGTCTTTAAATCATATATTTATAGTCTTTAAAATCATATATTTATAGTCTTTAAAATCATATACATATAGTCTGTAAAATCATATATTTATAGTCTTTAAATCATATATTTATAGTCTTTAAAATCATATATTTATAGTCTGTAAATCATATATTTATAGTCTTTAGATCATATATTTATAGTCTTTAAAATCATATACTTATAGTCTTTAAAATCATATATTTATAGTCTTTAAAATCATATATTTATAGTCTTTAAATCATATATTTATAGTCTTTAAATCAAATACTTATAGTCTTTAAAATCATATATTTATAGTCTTTAAAATCATATATTTATAGTCTTTAAATCATATATTTATAGTCTTTAAATCATATATTTATAGTCTTTAAAATCATATATTTATAGTCTTTAAAATCATATATTTATAGTCTTTAAATCATATACTTATAGTCTTTAAAATCATATATTTATAGTCTTTAAAATCATATATTTATAGTCTTTAAATAATATATTTATAGTCTTTAAAATCATATATTTTTAGTCTTTAAATCATATAGTCTTTAAATCATATATTTATAGTCTTTAAATCATATACTTATAGTCTTTAAAATCATATATTTATAGTCTTTAAAATCATATATTTATAGTCTTTAAATCATATATTTATAGTCTTTAAATCATATATTTATAGTCTTTAAAATCATATATTTATAGTCTTTAAAATCATATATTTATAGTCTTTAAATCATATACTTATAGTCTTTAAAATCATATATTTATAGTCTTTAAAATCATATATTTATAGTCTTTAAATAATATATTTATAGTCTTTAAAATCATATATTTTTAGTCTTTAAATCATATAGTCTTTAAATCATATATTTATAATCTTTACCATCATATACTTATAGTCCTTAAAATCATATATTTATAGTCTTTAAAATCATATACTTATAGTCTTTAAAATCATATATTTATAGTCTTTAAAATCATATATTTATAGTCTTTAAATCATATATTTATAGTCTTTAAAATCATATATTTATAGTCTGTAAATCATATATTTATAGTCTTTAAATCATATATTTATAGTCTTTAAAATCATATATTTATAGTCTTTAAAATCATATACATATAGTCTGTAAAATCATATATTTATAGTCTTTAAATCATATATTTATAGTCTTTAAAATCATATATTTATAGTCTGTAAATCATATATTTATAGTCTTTAGATCATATATTTATAGTCTTTAAAATCATATACTTATAGTCTTTAAAATCATATATTTATAGTCTTTAAAATCATATATTTATAGTCTTTAAATCATATATTTATAGTCTTTAAATCATATACTTATAGTCTTTAAAATCATATATTTATAGTCTTTAAAATCATATATTTATAGTCTTTAAAATCATATATTTATAGTCTTTAAATCATATATTTATAGTCTTTAAAATCATATATTTATAGTCTTTAAAATACTATATTTTTAGTCTTTAAATCCTATAGTCTTTAAAATCATATATTTATAGTCTTTAAAATCATATATTTATAGTCTTTAAAATCATATATTTATAGTCTTTAAATCATATATTTATAGTCTTTAAAATCATATATTTATAGTCTGTAAATCATATATTTATAGTCTTTAAAATCATATATTTATAGTCTTTAAAATCATATATTTACAGTCTTTAAAATCATATATTTATAGTCTTTAAAATCATATATTTATAGTCTTTAAAATCATATATTTATAGTCTTTAAATCATATATTTATAGTCTTTAAAATCATATATTTATAGTCTGTAAATCATATATTTATAGTCTTTAAATCATATATTTATAGTCTTTAAAATCATATATTTATAGTCTTTAAAATCATATACATATAGTCTGTAAAATCATATATTTATAGTCTTTAAATCATATATTTATAGTCTTTAAAATCATATATTTATAGTCTGTAAATCATATATTTATAGTCTTTAGATCATATATTTATAGTCTTTAAAATCATATACTTATAGTCTTTAAAATCATATATTTATAGTCTTTAAAATCATATATTTATAGTCTTTAAATCATATATTTATAGTCTTTAAATCATATACTTATAGTCTTTAAAATCATATATTTATAGTCTTTAAAATCATATATTTATAGTCTGTAAATCATATATTTATAGTCTTTAGATCATATATTTATAGTCTTTAAAATCATATACTTATAGTCTTTAAAATCATATATTTATAGTCTTTAAAATCATATATTTATAGTCTTTAAATCATATATTTATAGTCTTTAAATCATATACTTATAGTCTTTAAAATCATATATTTATAGTCTTTAAAATCATATATTTATAGTCTTTAAAATCATATATTTATAGTCTTTAAATCATATATTTATAGTCTTTAAAATCATATATTTATAGTCTTTAAAATACTATATTTTTAGTCTTTAAATCATATAGTCTTTAAAATCATATATTTATAGTCTTTAAAATCATATATTTATAGTCTTTAAAATCATATATTTATAGTCTGTAAATCATATATTTATAGTCTTTAAATCATATATTTATAGTCTTTAAAATCATATACTTATAGTCTTTAAAATCATATATTTATAGTCTTTAAAATCATATATTTATAGTCTTTAAATCATATATTTATAGTCTTTAAATCATATACTTATAGTCTTTAAAATCATATATTTATAGTCTTTAAAATCATATATTTGTAGTCTTTAAATCTTATAGTCTTTAAAATCATATATTTATAGTCTTTAAAATCATATATTTATAGTCTGTAAATCATATATTTATAGTCTTTAAATCATATATTTATAGTCTTTAAAATCATATACTTATAGTCTTTAAAATCATATATTTATAGTCTTTAAATCATATATTTATAGTCTTTAAATCATATACTTATAGTCTTTAAAATCATATACTTATAGTCTTTAAATCATATATTTATAGTCTTTAAAATCATAAATTTATAGTCTTTAAATCATATATTTATAGTCTTTAAAATCATATATTTATAGTCTTTAAAATCATTTATTTATAGTCTTTAAAATCATATATTTATAGTCTTTAAATCATATATTTATAGTCTTTAAAATCATATACTTATAGTCTTTAAAATCATATATTTATAGTCTTTAAATCATATATGTATAGTCTTTAAATCATATACTTATAGTCTTTAAAATCATATATTTATAGTCTTTAAAATCATATATTTATAGTCTTTAAATCATATATTTATAGTCTTTAAATCATATATTTATAGTCTTTAAATCATATATTTATAATCTTTACATCATATACTTATAGTCCTTAAAATCATATATTTATAGTCTTTAAAATCATATATTTATAGTCTTTAAATCATTTATTTATAGTCTTTAAAATCATATATTTATAGTCTTTAAATCATATATTTATAGTCTTTAAATCATATATTTATAGTCTTTAAATCATATATTTATAGTCTTTAAATCATATATTTATAGTCTTTAAATCATATATTTATAGTCTTTAAAATCATATATTTATAGTCTTTAAAATCATATATTTTTAGTCTTTAAATCATATATTTATAGTCTTTAAATCATATATTTATAGTCTTTAAAATCATATATTTATAGTCTTTAAATCATATATTTATAGTCTTAAAATCATATATTTATAGTCTTTAAAATCATATATTTTTAGTCTTTAAATCATATAGTCTTTAAAATCATATATTTATAGTCTTTAAAATCATATATTTATAGTCTTTAAAATCATATATTTATAGTCTGTAAATCATATATTTATAGTCTTTAAATCATATATTTATAGTCTTTAAAATCATATACTTATAGTCTTTAAAATCATATACTTATAGTCTTTAAATCATATATTTATAGTCTTTAAATCATATATTTATAGTCTTTAAATCATATATTTATAATCTTTAAAATCATATATTTATAGTCTTTAAAATCATATACTTATAGTCTTTAAATCATATATTTATAGTCTTTAAATCATATATTTATAGTCTTTAAATCATATACTTATAGTCTTTAAATCATATATTTATAGTCTTTAAATCATATAGTCTTTAAAATCATATATTTATAGTCTTTAAAATCATATATTTATAGTCTTTAAAATCATATATTTATAGTCTTTAAATCATATATTTATAGTCTTTAAAATCATATATTTATAGTCTTTAAAATCATATACTTATAGTCTTTAAATCATATACTTATAGTCTTTAAATCATATATTTATAGTATTTAAAATCATATATTTATAGTCTTTAAAATCATATACTTATAGTCTTTAAAATCATATATTTATAGTCTTTAAAATCATATATTTATAGTCTTTAAAATCATATATTTATAGTCTTTAAAATCATATATTTATAGTCTTTAAATCATATATTTATAGTCTTTACCATCATATACTTATAGTCTTGAAAATCATATATTTATAGTCTTTAAAATCATATATTTATAGTCTTTAAAATCATATATTTGTAGTCTTTAAATCATATAGTCTTTAAAATCATATATTTATAGTCTTTAAAATCATATATTTATAGTCTGTAAATCATATATTTATAGTCTTTAAATCATATATTTATAGTCTTTAAAATCATATACTTATAGTCTTTAAAATCATATATTTATAGTCTTTAAATCATATATTTATAGTCTTTAAATCATATACTTATAGTCTTTAAAATCATATACTTATAGTCTTTAAATCATATATTTATAGTCTTTAAAATCATAAATTTATAGTCTTTAAATCATATATTTATAGTCTTTAAAGTCATATATTTATAGTCTTTAAAATCATTTATTTATAGTCCTTAAAATCATATATTTATAGTCTTTAAATCATATATTTATAGTCTTTAAAATCATATACTTATAGTCTTTAAAATCATATATTTATAGTCTTTAAATCATATATTTATAGTCTTTAAATCATATACTTATAGTCTTTAAAATCATATATTTATCGTCTTTAAAATCATATATTTATAGTCTTTAAATCATATATTTATAGTCTTTAAAATCATATATTTATAGTCTTTAAATCATATATTTATAATCTTTACATCATATACTTATAGTCCTTAAAATCATATATTTATAGTCTTTAAAATCATATATTTATAGTCTTTAAATCATTTATTTATAGTCTTTAAAATCATATATTTATAGTCTTTAAATCATATATTTATAGTCTTTAAATCATATATTTATAGTCTTTAAATCATATATTTATAGTCTTTAAATCGTATATTTATAGTCTTTAAATCGTATATTTATAGTCTTTAAAATCATATATTTATAGTCTTTAAAATCATATATTTACAGTCTTTAAAATCATATATTTTTAGTCTTTAAATCATATATTTATAGTCTTTAAATAATATATTTATAGTCTTTAAAATCATATATTTATAGTCTTTAAATCATATATTTATAGTCTTAAAATCATATATTTATAGTCCTTAAATCATATATTTATAGTATTTAAAATCATATATTTATAGTCTTTAAATCATATATTTATAGTCTTTAAATCATATATTTATAGTCTTTAAATCATATATTTATAGTCTTTAAATCATATATTTATAGTCTTTAAATCATATATTTATAGTCTTTAAATCATATATTTATAGTCTTTAAAATCATATATTTATAGTATTTAAAATCATATATTTATAGTCTTTAAATCATATATTTATAGTCTTTAAATCATATATTTATAGTCTTTAAATCATATATTTATAGTCTTTAAATCATATATTTATAGTCTTTAAATCATATATTTATAGTCTTTAAATCATATATTTATAGTCTATAAATCATATATTTATAGTCTTTAAATCATATATTTATAGTCTTTAAATCATATATTTATAGTCTTTAAATCATATATTTATAGTATTTAAAATCATATATTTATAGTCTTTAAAATCATATATTTATAGTATTTAAAATCATATATTTATAGTATTTAAAATCATATATTTATAGTCTTTAAATCATATATTTATAGTCTTTAAATCATATATTTATAGTCTTTAAATCATATATTTATAGTCTTTAAATCATATATTTATAGTCTTTAAATCATATATTTATAGTCTTTAAATCATATATTTATAGTCTTTAAATCATATATTTATAGTCTTTAAATCATATATTTATCGTCTTTAAATCATATATTTATAGTATTTAAAATCATATATTTATAGTATTTAAAATCATATACTTATAGTCTTTAAATTCTTTTTTATAATCTTTAAAATTAAATTTATAGACTTAAATCTTATGTATACGTTTCTGTGTGTGTTTTATGTGTGTGTTTTTGTGTGTTTTCCAGTGATATTGTGTGTTGTGTTCATGACCAGCTGGTGGCAGTAACACAACACACAACACACAAGTCAGCTGACAAACACAGAGAAGAAGAAACAAACCCAACATCATCTGTTTGTGTGATCATTCAACACAACGCGACTCATACAAACAACACAACTACAACACAAACACAAGCTGTGTAAGGTAAAGATCTGTGTGTTTTATATCCGGTTGTTATTTCTACAGATCACATTGATCAGTTCAGCTGTTTTCTTCTCATTATTAATGTTTTATATTTATTATTTTATTGTGTTTTCTTCTCATTATTAATGTTTTATATTTATTATTTTATTGTGTTTACTTCTCATTTTTAATGTTTTATATTTATTATTTTATTGTGTTCTCATTATTAATGTTTTATATTTATTATTTTATTGTGTTTACTTCTCATTATTAATGTTTTATATTTATTTCTTTATTGTGTTTCTTCTCATTATTAATGTTTTATATTTATTATTTTATTGTGTTTCTTCTCATTATTAATGTTTTATATTTATTTCTTTATTGTGTTTCTTCTCATTTTTAATGTTTTATATTTATTATTTTATTGTGTTTCTTCTCATTATTAATGTTTTATATTTATTATTTTATTGTGTTTACTTCTCATTTTTAATGTTTTATATTTATTATTTTATTGTGTTTCTTCTCATTATTAATGTTTTATATTTATTATTTTATTGTGTTTACTTCTCATTATTAATGTTTTATATTTATTTCTTTATTGTGTTTCTTCTCATTATTAATGTTTTATATTTATTTCTTTATTGTGTTTCTTCTCATTATTAATGTTTTATATTTATTATTTTATTGTGTTTCTTCTCATTATTAATGTTTTATATTTATTATTTTATTGTGTTTACTTCTCATTATTAATGTTTTATATTTATTATTTTATTGTGTTTCTTCTCATTATTAATGTTTTATATTTATTATTTTATTGTGTTTACTTCTCATTATTAATGTTTTATATTTATTATTTTATTGTGTTTACTTCTCATTATTAATGTTTTATATTTATTATTTTATTGTGTTTCTTCTCATTATTAATGTTTTATATTTATTATTTTATTGTGTTTCTTCTCATTATTAATGTTTTATATTTATTATTTTATTGTGTTTCTTCTCATCATTAATGTTTTATATTTATTATTTTATTGTGTTTCTTCTCATTATTAATGTTTTATATTTATTATTTTATTGTGTTTACTTCTCATTATTAATGTTTTATATTTATTATTTTATTGTGTTTCTTCTCATTATTAATGTTTTATATTTATTATTTTATTGTGTTTCTTCTCATTATTAATGTTTTATATTTATTATTTTATTGTGTTTCTTCTCATTATTAATGTTTTATATTTATTATTTTATTGTGTTTCTTCTCATTATTAATGTTTTATATTTATTACTTTATTGTGTTTCTTCTCATTATTAATGTTGTATATTTATTATTTTATTGTGTTTCTTCTCATTATTAATGTTTTATATTTATTATTTTATTGTGTTTACTTCTCATTTTTAATGTTTTATATTTATTATTTTATTGTGTTTCTTCTCATTATTAATGTTTTATATTTATTATTTTATTGTGTTTACTTCTCATTATTAATGTTTTATATTTATTTCTTTATTGTGTTTCTTCTCATTATTAATGTTTTATATTTATTTCTTTATTGTGTTTCTTCTCATTATTAATGTTTTATATTTATTTCTTTATTGTGTTTCTTCTCATTATTAATGTTTTATATTTATTATTTTATTGTGTTTACTTCTCATTATTAATGTATTATATTTATTATTTTATTGTGTGTACTTCTCATTATTAATGTTTTATATTTATTATTTTATTGTGTTTCTTCTCATTATTAATGTTTTATATTTATTATTTTATTGTGTTTCTTCTCATTATTAATGTTTTATATTTATTATTTTATTGTGTTTCTTCTCATTATTAATGTTTTATATTTATTACTTTATTGTGTTTCTTCTCATTATTAATGTTTTATATTTATTATTTTATTGTGTTTCTTCTCATTATTAATGTTTTATATTTATTATTTTATTGTGTTTACTTCTCATTATTAATGTATTATATTTAATATTTTATTGTGTTTACTTCTCATTATTAATGTTTTATATTTATTATTTTATTGTGTTTCTTCTCATTATTAATGTTTTATATTTATTATTTTATTGTGTTTCTTCTCATTATTAATGTTTTATATTTATTATTTTATTGTGTTTCTTCTCATTATTAATGTTTTATATTTATTATTTTATTGTGTTTCTTCTCATTATTAATGTTTTATATTTATTATTTTATTGTGTTTCTTCTCATTATTAATGTTTTATATTTATTACTTTATTGTGTTTACTTCTCATTATTAATGTTTTATATTTATTACTTTATTGTGTTTCTTCTCATTATTAATGTTTTATATTTATTATTTTATTGTGTTTATGTCATATTGTTCTTGGGTCTTCTTATTAATCTTGACAATACAAATAATACATATGAAACATAATATAGAATGCATAAACATGTTGTTTGTATTCAATTACATGCACTGGCTCTGAAAAGTTGTGTGTTTGTGTGTTTGTGAGATGGCTGAGGTGGAGTTGTCGTGTTTGGCTTATGTGAAGATGTTTCTGCACGCTTGTCAGTTTCCTCGCTGCAGTGTTAATGGACTCCTGTTATCCTCCAGTACCACAGGAGTGTGTATCACTGATTGTGTGCCACTACTGCACACACACCTGTCACTCACACCCATCACACAACTCGCACTCACACAGGTAAGTATACACTACACAACATGCGTGTTTTTGTGTTTTTGTGTAGAGGTGTGTTGTATGTTTGTAAACAATCAAGTGTTTTCTTGTCTTTTGATTTGTCATCATTCTTCTGTCACAGGTGGATGTTTGGTGTTCACAAACACAGCAGAGGATTGTGGGATATTATCAGGCTAATGCTTGTGTATCTGACAGCAGGTATTTCTTCTTCTTTGGTTCTTCAGAAACGTGTATGTGTGTATTGATCTGGATTGTGTTTCAGCCCGACACCGTACGCTGTCAAGATCGCAGACAAGATCTCAGAACAGTGTCACAATGCAGTGTTACTCATGGTGAGTTAAACATTTGCTGTGATTTTGAAAGGTTCGTTTGTAATTTACTCGAGAACTCTTTGTCTCAGATTGATGGAGAAAAGATGTTTCCCGACTGTCGTGTGCCTCCAATCGTCATGTATGAGCGCAAAGATGCCCGCTGGACTCTTAAAGACAAACATACGTAAGAACAGTATTAAACAACACTTCATTTTTCACATGTTAACAACACAAGAGAGTGTGTTTGTATGCATTGCGTGTATCAATCAGTGGTTTACCTGAAAAGAAATCAAAGTCAATGTGAAAATGCAGAAAGTTTTGTGATGTTAGTGTGTTTGTGCAGAATAATGCTCCGTCAATGGGAAGAGACGTGTTCAGTAGCTCAGCAGCTCTTGTCTTCCGGTGACCAGTCGCTCTTGGTGGATTTTGACAGCCATTTGAATGACATCACAAAAGATTGGACCAATCAGAAACTCAATGCTAAGATCATGGAGCTGGTCTCTCCAGCCAATGGAAGTGTGTGAATTCATGCATGTGTGTGTCGATCATCGTTTACATTGTTAACCCGATTTAATACACAGTAGATATTCTGTTTCACATGAATTCATAACTTACTGCCTCTTTAACATTCCCAAATATGTAGAATCATTTTTATCATCATTTAACTCACATTTAATTAAATATTATATTAATATTAAGAACTCTTATATTTTATCCTGATAAACCTACAGTGAATTCATAAATAATTATTCTTATAATAATTCTCACTCTGCTGTGATTCTGATTTGTTTTGGTGGAAGAAAAAATTTAAATAAACTAATGAAATTTAATAATGATCTGCTCAGTAATTTTTTACACTTAAACCAAAAAAGTGATGCAGTACTGTGAACTGTTGGGAGTAGTTCACAGATATTGTGACGTTTTACATTTATTGTGAATCTTGTGTGCATTGTTCCAGAATTATAAGATTTACTGTAGTAATGTAATGATGATGACACATTTCATGTTTTTTTTTATTTTTGTTAATGCAGAAACATATACATTAAATATGATTGTTCTATAATATTAATATTAGCGTTATCTACATACATAATCATTATATAAACAAGCTAGTCTATATGGCTGAAATGTATTCGTAGGAAACTGTTTTATATTTAATGCTTATTATATTTATACCATAACTGGCTTGACTGAACAACAGCACATGCTATGATGCTCTTACAAAACTACAGAAGTATTGGTAATGTCATTGGGGCTAACACACACTTTGTGTAAATATCAACTGCATACATGGTTCGTGATTTAAGGAACAGTTTTCTTAATAGTATATTCAGTCAGTGTTATATAATGGGCTTGTTATTTGTTACTCTGAAACATCAACAAAGTTGAGCGTAACTTCTCCTGTCGGCGATTGACTGGCCAAGCTTTTAAGAATAGCAATTGATTCTCTGAACGACTGGACCTCCTGTATCTGTGACTGAGCCCATGGAAGACTGATCTAGAAAACATTTTAGAGAAAAAAACAACTCTGTAAAAATGAAAGTGATAAAAAAAAAGTTCAAAGTCAAAACTGGTTTGCACTCTATCTGCCATGTTACATCAAAGTTACTCCATTTAAATTTGATAAATGCTATTACTCAAAGCACCTAACAAGGATTGCGGAAAGAATGAATCGCTAAATCAGAGATAACGATAGAGCTTTATCAAGTGACACAGGCACTTTTAGGCCGCTTAATTTAAGCTGTTCAGATGGCCCATGATGGAAAGCCAACAAGAATAGCATTGCAGCAGTGCAACCTAGAGAGTACATCATGGCTCGAGAGATCTGTACCTTAATGATAATATGTTTATCTGACAGATCTTCTCCATCCATCAGCTCTTCTCCAAAACACAGAGTGATATCTGTCTGTGGTCGGTCCCCTCCGCCGCGGTAAGAGGCCAACTCTGGGGACAAAAAACCACTGAAAATCTCCATCCGTAGACACAAGAATAACATCATTAGACAATGATAACATGACAAACACAAAAAGTCTGAAGACAGGAGAATGCTGGATCTGACAGGGTCATGTATTATATGAAGATTATGACAGGCTTTCTTGAGCAGGAAACTGAATGTGACAAATGACAAAGAGCCAGTGAAGTTGCTGAAGAATGTTATATATACAGAAGAATTTAGAGGCTATATATAGAGTTACAGTAGTCTGGAGGTTCTGAACACAATGAAGACAATTTCAGCATCTCTAACATTACATTTCGTTGGGAAGCATTCGGGGTCTACTGGTTAGAGTGTCAGACTGGATTTTCAGGGCCGGTGGGGAATGACTGCAAGGTCACATATACAGAATACAAATAGACAGTATACAGACATATATAAACAATATTACATTGTGAAAGAAAAAAATGAATTTAACAACCTGATTCACATGTAAGTCAGTGCGGGCCTTATCAATAAAGATATCTTACTGGGAGAAGCTCTGTTATTTAGGAACAACCAGCTGTTTGTCTGCATTTATACGTAAAAAGTTATCTGAAATCCAACCTTTAAGAGGCTTAACTGAGTTTTGAAATCTGAATATAAACTACATTACTTTAAAAAAAAGAACATGACATCGTATGATCAATACAGTTAATTAGCCACTGGAGATATTTTGGATTATTTAGTTTTGAGTTTTTGATTTTGTACATATTTTTATATTTTAGCAGTTCATTTTCAGGAGAACTATGCTTTTTAGTTTGCACAATTTTAGTTTGTCTGACACATAGGAACAAGATGTTCCTTTCATGTGTTACTAATCTTATTATGTTTTGGACATGTGATTTAAACTATATTAAAAATAAACTCTTCTGTTTGTTTGTAATTTTTAAGAAGGAAAAGTACAAATGTGAAAAACTCACGCTGTTTGAACAGGTCTTTGTTAAACAGTAGCGTGGGCTCGCTCAGCCGCTCCATCTTACAGGGTCCCATCATGAGGTCATGAGGTCCTCTCCAGAACACTCGACCCTGACAGAAGCGTTTGGCATAAATGCCTCCTCCTGTTGAAGTTAGCACCACTCCCCGCTCCATGAAGGGCAGCAGTTTGGAAAGGGCTTGTAAACGTGGGGCGAGGCTGGGGTCAGAGGTCATGTCTGACGGGGGGTCCGGGAGGGGAATCCGGTGAAAACCTGTACCGTTCAGAGTCGGTTGGGATGGCGGGATGGGTGAGGGCGGCAGGTAAGCGATCCGAACATCATCACCCACAATCTCTCGACGCAAAACTTCCTGACCGACATAGTGCACGCTAACTGAGAATGAATGAAGTGCTGGAGAGAGAGAGAACAAAATCAGGCATGACAAAATTCATTTCATCTCTATAAGTTTAACAAGAAGAAAAATAAAAGAAGTAATAAATAAGTTAAAAGCTAAACTAGCAACACATTGTGAGTGACAGTTAATATGCTTTTCAACGCCGTATTATTTTTAAAACGCAGTTTTCAGAACGCCTTCAGGTGTTAAATAAGCGCCGTTACGCGATGAGTTAACGCCAGACGCCACCACGCATTAAATAAACACAACACGTCGACAGACGTTAAGTTAACGCCACACACCACTTAAGATGCAAATGTATTTACTCATCTACATGGACAAACCTATCATGGCTATTTGAAAGAGCGCAAACATGACAAGGAGAGCGATTACTATTGTTCATATAGGGGAAAATTCCCCAGAACGAGCTTTTGTCTCATGAAGTTATCACCCCAGACACGAATAAGTGCAGATGTGGAAATGATTTTATTCAACAGAAAGTCTTTCTCTACAGGAGATTGAACTGGTGGAACTCAGAGAACAGGTACTCTCATACACAACAGCAAATGAGACTATACACAAACTAGAAAAACTGTTTCATCAGATGAAAACAGAATTCAAAACTTATATTGAAGAGCTGAGAGGAGAAATTAAAAAACTACAACAAGAAAGAGAGACCATGAAAAGAGAAGTCAAAAATATCAGAGAGGAGCTGACTCCCAGAGAAAGAGAAATACAAAACCTGAAAATAAACAGAATCCTCCATACAACTCAACTCCAAAAATACTGAGCCATCAACACATGCACTTTTCACCGCTGGTGCGGGCAGGCGGGTCTGGATCCAGCGCTTCTCAGCTGCAGGGGCAGATGGCTGATGCCCACATTGGACACTTCAACTGTGACCAATGAAAGATTGATTGATTGAGATCGATTGATTGTTAATGGACTCAAATGGCAAATTTATCAATGAAAAACTGTTCCTTCTCAACCACAAAACAGTAAAACTTTGATGCCCAAACACTGAACGTGCCATTCAAAAACTTGGTGATCCCAGTCACATCATCATACATGTGAGGACAAATGATCTGAGGATACAACAAGAGAGAGTGGCACAATCGCTCATGCACGTAGCAAGCAAAGCAACAAAGACTTTCCCAACATCAAAAATAATCATCTCCACCATACTACCCAGAAGGGATTTCCACCAGCAAACAATACAGAGGGTCAACACAGACATCTCACAGAAATGTGCCAGAATGCCAAACGTTCATCTTGTACATCATTCTACACTGAACATTCACAATCTTTATGACCACATCCACTTACATAAAAACAGCATGAATGTGTTCGCTAAAAGTCTTAAAGATGTTGCACTGGGCAGAACTCCCGCCAGTCCCTTAAAGACAACCAAAGAATCCAGCAACCCTCAGATAAAGAGACGCTTCCTCCAAACACCACCACACAGCATCTTTCCTCCACATTCAGATGAACACTATTCCACAGTGTCCTGGAAACCTTCTCATCCACAACCAATGTCACAAAACTTTCATCCTGAACCCCAGCACCCACATCAGAAACAACAGCAACCACCTTTTCAACCTTCACATTCTTTACTTAAACACAGACAGCAACGCCAGGACCTTGTGCCATCACTTCAGCACCAGCTGAGAAAAGACAAGAGGATTGAGCAGATGTCACCTTCACAAAATAATGCTGAAAGCACCAATCTTAGAGAAATTAAAGACAACTTAATCTACACACGTCTGGTTGAAAAATATTGAGTAAAGATTACAAACTGATTAAATTAGCAATTTATCAGTACAATAATATCAGAATGTTTATATGTGTACCTACATAATGTTCACTGATATTCAACGGTTTTATGTCGGGTTGGTTTATTATTAAGGAATGTTAAAATTGAGTATTATAGAAAAAAATCACATGAAACCACTTACAATTACAATTTGGAACGTTGAGGGAATACAGTCATCAAGCTTAGGAGCTAAAACTAAAACCCTGGAATTTAAGAAAAATGTATTGTTGTAGCACTTGTTCACCTATTTTTGTATCGGCTATTTCCTGCTTCATTGTCTCCTCGACTATTTGTAAGTCGCTTTGGATAAAAGCGTCTGCTAAATGACAAAATGTAAATGTAAAATGTAAGTGTAAATGTATTGGACACTGGCATAATTATATTACAAGAGACATGACAAAGAACTGATGAGGTCACATTTTGTCCCCCAGGTTATCGTGAAATATCAATATCATCTCAAAAACATGAAAATATAACACAAATCATATGGCACAAACTTAACATTGATAAATACATTCAACTTCTCTAAAAAGAAGAATCTCATGTCTGACTTAAAATCAATACCAACTATGTCAAACTACAAAAGATATATTTTTATGTGCTCTCTATATACCTCCTTCTGAATCTCCGTACTATAATGAAAACATCTTCGAAACCCTCCAATGTCAAATTAACCATTTCCAGGCCTTAGGAAATGTGTTAATATGTGGGGATCTTAATGCAAGAACAGGATCCCTCCATGATAACACAACTGACAATGGTAATAACTATATATTTGGACACAATATTCAACAAAACAATGTTCATCTGTCAAGAAATAATTTTGATAAACAAGTAAACAAAAATGGAAATCTTTTAATCGAGCTCTGCCTAAATCTGGGCTCATACATCATCAATGGTAGGATGAGAGGAGATTCTCTAGGAAGATACACATACAGTTCATCTCATGGTTGCTCAACAGTTGACTACATGATCACAGATTTAGATCGATTTTCTTTCAAAGCATTCATAGTCAAACCACTAACACCTCTGACAGATGACAGCCAAATCACTCTTTATTTAAGAAGGAAAGAACACACAGACATAAAACTGAAACAGAGTAAGCTACAAAAGAACTACAGATGGTCTCGAAACAGCACTGAAAAAAATCTTACCGCAAGTGATCACCCTCAAGTGCTTGAAATTCTAGATAACTTTATAGATAAAAAATATTCCCATAATGCGGAGGGTGTAAATTTGGCCGTAGAAAATATAAATAATATATTTGATTGTTTAGCAACAATATCCAACCTCAAAATCACTAAAGAAAAAAATCAGGAGCCAAAACAAGAAGAATGGTTTCATTTAGATTGTAGAAGAATGTGCAAAAATTTAAGACACCTCACAAATCAAAAGCACAGACAACCAAACGATGCAGATATACGTCTCCATTACTGTGAGGAACTTAAGAAATATAAAAATACCCTCAGAATAAAGAAAGAACTGGAATGTTTTGAATAAAAAAAACCACGAACCAATAAATACACAAAACGGAGACAACTGGAAAAATAACTTAAACAACTGTTTGGTAAAATAAACATGAACACAGAACAAACACAGATTTACAAAAGAATTTAAAATATTGAAAACATAATTGGCAAATATCAAAATCCACTAGACTCACAATCACTGAAAAAGAGCTCAAGGATAAAATAAAGAACCTAAAATCCAAAATGTCATGTAGACTAGACAGTATTCTAAATGAAATGATTAAAAATATAAAAGGTCATACTGAAACTATTTAACTTGATTTTAAGTGTTGGATACCTTCCTGACGTACGGAATAAGGGGCACCTGACACCCATATTCAAGAGCGGAGACAAATCCGACCCAAATAATTACAGAGGAATCTGTGTTAGCAGTAATCTGGGGAAATTGTTTTGCAGTATCATCAATACAAGACTTGTCCACTTCCTTACAGAACACAACGTTATAAGCAAGAGTCAGATTGGTTTTTTACCAAACTGTAGAACATCAGACCATATCTTTACCCTACATACACTGATTGATAAATACATAAACCAAAAAAAGACACAAATCATTGCTTGCTTTGTAGATTTCCAAAAAGAATTGGATTCAATTTGGCACGAAGGTCTGCTATCAAAACTTCAAGAATCAGGGATCGGGGGGAATGTGTACAACATTATAAAAACAATGTACTCAAACAATCAATGTGCAGTCAAAATTGGAAATAAACAAACAAGGCAGGGGGGTGAGACAGGAAAGTCCACTATCACCAACTCTCTTTAATATCTACATTAATGAATTGGCACAACTCTTAGAACAAACCTCAACACCTGGTCTCATACTACATGATTCCAACGTCATTCTATCTCCAACTCATGAAGGTCTACAACAAAGCCTAGACACTCTGCATACATTTAATCAGACCTGGGCCCTGATTGTTAACATTAAAAAAACTAAAACAATCATTTTTAAGTCCATAAGTCATAAGTCAGAGAAAGATACACAATTTCACCCTATGGGCCACTAGGATTGATCATGTAACAAACGACACGTACCTTGGGTTATCTATCCACATTGAAATACCTATCGGAAACTGGCTCAAAATATTTCAATCAGTCATAGAACCCATTGCATTATATAGCAGTGAAGTCTGGGGTCCTCTTCTGAACCATGAATTTACAAAATGGGACAAATCCCCAATTGAAACCTTACACAGCGAGTTCTGTAAGAGTATTCTCAGAGTACAGAGAAACACACCAAACAACGCATGTAGAGCAGAACTGGGCTAATATTCAGAACTGAACCATTTCATTTTGGTTAAAAATCCATTAAATTTGATCTTAATGCTACAAAATCCAACTAATATGACTGACATATAACCCTCCGATCAAGATACACTTACCCACAACATTCAACCCAACCAAATTATAAAGAGACAAAAGGAAAAAGACCTGACCAACTGGACTGAATCAACAAGAAATCTAAGTAAACTTTAATGTTATTTGAGCCTAGACAGAAATTAAAAATATGAAATGATTCTCCCTGACTTTAGAAAATTAGAAAAATTAACACACAAATTAAATATTTATTAGGAGAAAAACAATGTTGTATTTTATTAGCAGCACAATATATAGATGCCTGCCATAACAAAAGAGAATCGACCGATCAGTAATGTGCTTCCAAACCGAACGCACACACGCACGCACGCACACACACACACATCTGGTCTAGATGCAATGTAGAAATGTAAATGTTGCATATTTAAAGAAATGCTTTGGCAATACGTTGTAAAAACGAGAGAGAGAGAGAGAGAGAGAGAGAGAGAGAGAGAGAGAGAGAGAGAGAGAGAGAGAGAGAGAGAGACAGATGTGTGAGTTGACTCAAAAACTATGAATGAAAGAGCTACTGCTCTCATATTACTGTATGAAATACCTCTGTTGACTCCAGAATGAGGAATCGCTTCAATGGTGACATTTAACTGAATGTCACCATCTGAAAGAAATAAAACATCACATCATTAATCTCCTATTTAAAAACCAACACACACACACATTGTTTTACTGAGTTAACAATACATAAATAAATGATGACCTGATTGATAACATTACAATCTATTTCATGTCTGTTTTGACTAATGTGCTGTCTTGGTTAGAGAGTTAGACTAGTAAGCAGAAGGTTGTTGGTTTGCATCTCAGTGTAATCAGATAATAACTGAAGTGTTCTTGAGTAAGACATCTTACATCTGTTTTCTCTGTAGTGATAGAAGTCCACGGTATAACACTTTTTACATATACATGTATTCATTTGGCAGACACTATTTTACAGTATACATCTATCACTGTATATTAAACAGAGTTCAAATGTCTTACACAAGAACGCTTCAGTCATTCAGACATTTCAGTCTGCTGACATTGAGATTCAAACCCACAACCTTCTTGTTACAAGTCCAACTGTCTAGCCACCAGACCACAACTGAGCCCGTCAATACTTCTAAGTCATTTTGGATAAAATCATTTGCCAAATGAATAAATGTAAATTAAATTCTAACGGATGATGATCAATGAAGTCAGCAGCGCTCCTCAGCTCGCTGATCAGTCTTAATCAGTCTTACATCAGACATGAAGAACCAGACATAGTGGATCAGACTGAAGGAGTGTGAGAGAACATTACTGTTGTCAGGCTTTGATGGTCTGGTGTCGAGCTCAGCGTGGAGAGTGAACTCATGGGCTGTATTTGACAATTCCTGTTCATCCTGTGAAAAAAACACAACAGAGCAAAAATGAACACACAGCAGAAGCTGTCAGTCGTTTTCTTTAGTCTTAAAATGATTTGTGAGTAGTCACCGTGTTGATTGGCTGTGGTGTTGTAATCTCCTCTTTAATCTTTTTGCATTTGATCTGTTCCTCAGGCTCTGTATCGCTGAGTGTTCTTCTTCTACTGCTCTTCACTACTTTACGGCCGCCCTCTTTCTTAACCTTCACAACTCCTGTAATGAGAAAGAGAGAAAACACTTCAGATCACAATAAATATCTAAACACAGAGAGTAATGTCTGTCTGATATGATGATGGGTTTTCTTTACCCTGTTCCTCCATTGGTATGAGGCGGTAAACCTTGTATGGTTCAGAGATGTCCAGCTGTGACCTCTCGCTGACCTCACTGAACTCTGGACTTTTGTTAAGAGCGCATCGAAGTCGAGTTTTCCATGACGCAGGATCAGAACTTCCATTTTCCATCACTTTTCCTTTAAACTCAGCCCAAGCCTTTAATCAACAATACATCACAGCTGTCTATCAATATGTAGTGTTTTTACTATGGAGAAAATAAGTAAATAATGCAGAATGTGTACACTAATAAGTGATAAGTGTGTGATGTGTAGTGCTTAATGTATGTATGTACACACTGTGTTGAATGTTTCGACAGTGTTTGTCCAATAGTACACAGTGTGTACTGATTATATGTATGTGCATATTGCAAACTGTCTTATGTTGAAGTCTGTACTATATGTTATATGTTAACTGTACTGCAATTTTTCTAGAGCAAGCTCCCAAGAATTTCCCTCCCCAGGGCACATGTGCTGTTGTGATGTGACAATAAAAGTGACTTTACTCTACTTTACTTTAAACCCATTTTTGAGTTTGCACACTTTGAGACATACTAACTAGAAAGTATAGTGACTGTTATTGCCTAAATGACACAAGATTTTTTTTCATAAAAGACTTAATTTATTCATTAAATCTAATGTAATGTTCAATGTATACTTTCATTTCATGAATGAAGTTGTGTCATTAAACTGCTCCCTCTCGCTGTGTGTTGTGGGTAATATCAGACATTTGTGTCCATACTTCTAAGAAATACTCCTTAACATACTGCAGTTTAGGAAATACAATTTTATTTCTATATAATACTTAAAATATATTTTATGCAAATATTCTAACCAAATTATGACTTAGCAAATCAATTCTGTGAGGGAAACTGTTAAGCTAAGAGTGATCAATGAATGAATTCAGACTAAAGAAAGAAAGACTCATGTGAACCTTGAAGATAGCAGCGTCTTCTTCACTCCTGAAGTCTTGTTTCCCTGCGTGTTTCCAGGGAATACGGAACATTGTCTTTTCCGGATCGTCCCATTCTAGACCACGATACTTCCCACTGTTCACCTACACAACCAAACACAAACATCATCATCACATGACAGACACAAACACTCATACTTGATAAAAGCAGGGGTATCTCGCTGATTTATGCATTAGAAGTTCTTAAGAATGTTAAACATGGTGAGTTTTAATGTTCAACTTTGTCCATTTGTTAAAAACAGATTTATATGCATGACTTAGTATTTCTCTTCTCAATACACTCCCCCCATAAAATCAAAGACTTCCGAAAGATTCTTTAAAATCGTCATCCTATCACCGTCATTAGATCACGAGCAACAGCCTTTACAAACCTGATTCCCAAAAGGTTGGGGCACTGTAAAAATTGTTAATAAAAACAGAATGCCACGATGTGGAAGTTTCAAATTTATATTTTATTAGGAATACAACATAGATGAAATATCGAATGTTTAAACTTAAATTTTGATTTTAAATTTCATGGCATCAACATCTCAAAATAGCTAACTTTATGGCATCCCGTCTTCTTTTTATATGTACATTTAAATGAAATTGATCTTGGTGGTGTTGAAATTATGCAGCAAAGTGATGATATTTAGTTTTTTGCAAACCTCATATAGCCAAAATTGTAAATCCTACTTCTGGTTACAAGTACCGTGGAAGCATCACTTCTACCACAAAAGACTGCTTTGTAAGTTATCGTCCTGATATATCCGAATTCCATAGCATATCAAAAAGCTCAGAACACCTCGATAATGTTATCAAAACTATGGACTCTCTCTTATAGCATTTTAAATTCAGTTGCTCCCTTACATTTAAGGAAGGTCAAGGAAACAAGTTTGACAACTTGGTATAATGAGCTTCCTCGCAGCCTAAAGAGAGCAGCCCGAAAAATGGAATGTAGCTGGAGGAGAACAAAACTAGAGGTATTTCATATTGCTTGGCAGGACAGTAACACATCCTTTAGAAAAGCATTTAAAACTGCTAGATCCAACTAATTTCCTACTCTTTTGGAAGAAAACAAACATAACACTAAGTATTTATTCAACACAGTGTCTAAAGTAACGAAACATTTCCAGCACCACAGCAGTGATGACTTTATGAACTACTTTACTTCTAAGATCGTAAATTGTCACCATCAGAACCATTCAGCCGTCAGCTACAGTATTGTATAAGACAGTGCACTTTAAACTCATTCGCTACTAAAGGAGAGGAAGAACCATATAAACTTGTTAAATCATCTAAACTAACACATGTAGTATGTTAGACTATTCCATCTAAGCTTCAAAAAGGGGTGTTTTCAGAAGTCCTAGATCCTCTTCTGACTATTATTACCTCCATATTGTCGTTAGGATATGTCCCCAAATCTTTCAAATTGGCTGTTATTAAGATCTAGTTAATTATAGACCTATCTCAAATCTTGTCCAAGATACTAGAGAAGGTAGTATCCTCACAATTATACTCCTTTTTAGAGAAAATGATATGTGTGTGAATTTTCAGTCAGGATTTAGACCGTATCCGGTTTTAGACCGTACCGGCTCTCCTTAGAGTTACAAATGACCTGCTGCTATCAGACAACCATGGTTGTATCTATAAATTAGTGCTATTGGATCTTAGTTCTGCCTTTGACACTACTGACCAAAACATTCTTTTGCATACACGTGAACACTTTGTGGGCATAAATGGAAGTGCATTAGCATGGTTTATGTGGTACTTGACTGATCGTCATCAATTTGTAGCAGTTAATGAAAAGCTATCATATCGATCATAAATTAGATTAGATTAGATTAGATTCAACTTTATTGTCACTGCACATGTAGGATACAAGGCAACGAAATGCAGTTAGCATCTAACCAGAAGTGCAATAAGCAGTAAATACAGGTTATATATGTATATATACAATAATTATACAGAATATATGAATATAGATAAGTATTATGGACAGAATTATGGACATAAATGCAGTATGGAGTACCCAAAGGCTCCGTTTTA
>CM065654.1:5407303-5422303 GCA_033220385.1 Triplophysa yarkandensis
TTGGATGTACACACATTACAGAAGAACTGTGCTACACAACATTGTGTGCTGGACATGACATGTTTACATGTTAAATAAAGATCAATAGAGTTAAAATAAATCATTAACACAGGGTATAACTTTATTTCTGCAATAACAACAACAACAACAGTGCACAAAAATATTCTCATGCTCAAACTCTGACCAACAAATGAAGAATGTGAGCAAAACTTCACAAACATGTAAACACACACACACACACACACACACACACACACACACACACACACACACACACACACACACACAGTCACACACACAGTCACACACACAGTCACACACACAGTCACACACACACACACACACACACACACACACACACAGTCACACACACAGTCACACACACACACACACACACACACACACACACACACACACACACACACACACACACACACACACACACACACACACACACACACACTGTAGTAATGCACTTCTGTTGTTGTGAGATTAGCCTTCATCACTCTCTCTCTCCTGTCGTTCTCTTTCTCTTCTCATCTCCTTCAGCTCCTGACGGTACTTACGCTCGATGAAACGCTTTTGATGAGCCATCTGAGGAAAGTTATCTGCAGGAGACACATACACAAACGCACATCAGCTGTCAGATCTTACAGTCTCTGAATGCATTTATTCATCACAGAAACAATGACAGCAGTGATGGTCAGTGAGGCTTCATGTGCAGAAGTAACACAGGACTCTATTAAAGGGATAAACAGTTATAGAGATTGGGAACAGGGAAGATATCTATATAGATTTGAAGCAACTAGAGAGTGAGTTACTCACAGAAACAAAATGTTCACCTAAAAACAATTTGTGGAAAACAATCCCTTTAAGCGTTATGAAAACTGTCAAACATCCAAATCAGACAGAACCCAAGGGTCAGAAGTATAAGAAGATTGGTGTGTTACACATGAAAAAGTGTATTGTGGTGCAGAATCAGAAGGAGATTTTTTTCAAAATATTATTTTCTCCATAATTAAAGAAAGTCTACTGGAAATATGACTTACTGCTCACAAAGTCCTGCAAAAGACAGAAATACTCACATTTTTCCAGTGCGTCCATAGCTGCACCCATCTCAGCCTGCTGAATACTGTTGAGAGAAATCTCTATTAAACATCTGAGAAGACACAATAATTCTGACACACTAAACCTCAGTGAATATTGATGAATTATTTCATTTATAAATGTTAAGGTGTACACAGGCTTTATATTTGATCAATATATGTGCCACCTGAGGTAACTCACGCACATCTTTCACTTGAGACCAAGGATATTTTAGTGGTAGAGGTGTAATCTTTCTGTAGTGTAATAAGCTAAAAATAAACCTTCATGTATAAAGATATTTTAGGGCGTCATTCAGATGAATGAAAGCATTTCCAGATACAAATAGTGTTTGTATATGCAAACAACTGCTTCAAGAGCAAGATATATGACCTCTGTTAAGATCTTTGGACCACACACACTTTGATGAGTTAGATTGTTAAAAAATGAATGTATTATTACCTAGGTCCTTTTCCACAGCCAATCCGCTCGCCCTTAAAGTAAACGGCCACTGTGTATGTGCGGGCATGAGACGGTCCAACAGTCTGAAGTGTTCTGTAAAGTGAGATGAACAGCGTTACAATGTCAAGAGGAAAAACATCATGTAATGACTTTAAGTGAATGAACTCTTACTTGTAAAGAGGAATGTCAGGCTCTTTGCCTTCTGTTCTCAGAGTCAGACAACACTGCTGAAGCTGAGATTTAGGATCATTCCAGTCCTGATTCAAAATAAACTCCTAAAAACATCAACACATTCATTACACAATAAACCAACAGTGAACATATTAAGACATGAAGAAACTGATGTTAATAATTTATGAAATGATTCATGATAATCATTTACAAACAAATGAAGGCTATAGACTTTGTGTGTTAAATACATTCACTTGAGACATTTCTAATGATGAACACATTCATCACATTGCTTTAATTTTTCTACAAATATAAGTGTTGCATAATTTTTGGTTGTGCAAGATACATTTTAATGGTCTGAATCTTTTCCCAAGCATATAACAGTGTGACACATTTCATTTTTAGTATTCATTAAAGATGTTGTTGTGCGGAGTAATTTGTTAATTTCATTCATCTGTGTTTAGTTAAGCTCTACCTTAAGTCGTGGGAAGAAGCAGACATTCATGAATGTGTGGACAAACTCCAGGTCTTTGTCTATGTACAGAGCTGCAATGAATGCTGGGAAAATAAATAAAAGAATTAGAAAGAATATTTCTGTATCAGAGAAACAAATATGAAGAATGCTTGATTCTGATTGGCCAAAATGTATAACATTCTAATGTCAGTTATTTGCAGCTGTCCAAAACCTTTACACACGCTTAACTTCAAATCTTATCGCCTAGAGGACCACCAGAGGTTCAGCACCCAGCTAACTTCACTCGCTGATTCACAGGTATACGACCTCCAGTGTTCCGCTAATGAGCAACATCTTATTGCGCCATCCCAAAAGGGTAGGAGATCGCTCTCTCGCACGTTTTCTACATCGGTTCCTCGATGGTGAAACGATCAGCCTTTTACAACAAGTTTGGCAGAATCGGTCTCTATCTTTAAAAGAAAACCTTCTTTCTAACCAATCACTTTATATAATTTTTTTTTTCTTTCCCCCCTACAGGTTTTGTTTTGCCTTGTGTAACTTAGGAACCTTGTTGTAGCACTTGTTCACCTATTGTTGTCTCTACTATTTACAGCTTCATTGTCTCCTCAAATCTTTGTAAGTCGCTTTGGATTGAAGCATCTGCTAAATGCCTAAATGTTGAAGCTATTATTAAGCTTGTTCAATTTTACACAGCACCACAAAAACCAACAGGTAGATGACATCACATAAAAAAAGTGATTTAAAAGCGTTTGGAGCAGTCTGTGGTCAGGATGTAAGTTGATCACCGCTATTCTGACCAGAATGCACACACGCACTCACAGATGCGCACACACTTACACTCTAGCAGATCAGCCAGTGTTTTAGTCCTCAGAGCAACGGGGCGTTTGGTTTTGTCATTGGTTATGGCATATTCCTGCATGCCCAATTCTTCTGCAACCTTCGCCTGAGTGCGGTTATTTACCAAGGAGCTGCGTAGAAGCTAAACACAAACACACCTTTATCTTAAAGATTATATGACAAACAACATCAGGTAATTAGATATGACATGTAGACTGACAGTGAGATGTCCTTCATGGTGATCTGGGAAATGAATGAACAGATACTCTGTCGCCACCAGCTGCATGATAGAATCACCAAGAAATTCCATCCGCTGATTGTGCCCACTGCAAACACACAATCACCACAGAATAAATAACATTCAAACGGATTGTTCTGCGAATAAATGATATTTGTTGTCTGGTGTTCTTGTGTACTTACAGTGTAAGGTGATTAAAGCCCACTGTTCTCAGAGTGAATGCTCGAGCGAGGAGACGCACATGAGTGAACAGAACACCAATAGCTTCCTCAAAACTGGTGAGTTTCTGCAGGACTGGAGACGACTCGATTAACTGTCTGTCGGTCATGGGCTCCTGCACCTGAACATACAACACAACTCTCTTATTGTGTCCATGTACTGTTCTTGTTGTTTAGATGATGTGTTTCATGTCTTTTAGGATAAGGGTCTTTAAGGGTTTATAGAGAGTGTACTAAATATATTTTGTGTTCACATGGGAAAGATCATGGCTTTTGTGTGTGTCTTGTTCTGTTCTGTGTCATGCAACTAAACTTGATGTAATTTACAGGGTGTGGATTACTTTGGAACAAATAACGACTTTATTATCTGTAAACCTAATAACAATGAGATTGAATGAATGAGATTACAGCATTAATATGAACTGAGCTCAAACCTGTAAAGGATGAGATGGGTAGTTGAGCCAAACCTCCCTCAAGTCCTTCAAGAGACACAAAAAAAGTGATTAAAGAATAAATGGGACAGTGATAATTTTTCTTTGAAGAGGTTCAGATTATAGCATGCATTTTGTGCCTGTGTAGACAAAAACAACTTTGACACATGACCTACAACATCATAAATACCTTTCAGTCAAAACCTCATCATGACTTCTTAATCAACCCTTTGCCTTTTTATGACCTTCCCTTCGCCTCTGCTTTATCTCTGTGACCTTCTGCATTATCATGAACTCTTGATCAAGTATCAAAGGAGAGAAAAGAAAGACTCACTTCAGTGTTGAACAACAGTCGACCAAACAGCTGCTTGGCTTCTCCTAAACCTCCTTCAAGATAAACAGCCCCTGAAGCATCAAAAACAAAACCTGAATATCAAGCAAATCCCACACACAAACACAATTTAACACAGATGAGCAGCAAAATATTGGGTCTAAATTGCTGACAGATTAATCCACTACTTCAGCTTCATTAATACATCAAAAGAATCAAGTAAACTGAATAACAGCCAGAGAGATAAAATAAGTTTGTTTTCTGTGTCTGAACTTTTGAGAAATATTTAACTCAACTACATTTCACATATCATTTACATTTCAGTATTACATCATATGGATAAATTCAACTTAAATAAACGACTTAACCCTTAAATAATCCAGGTAAGAGCAAATAAAAATAAAGTAGGATTATAGAATTGCATAAATAAATTCAACTGTTTTTAGGAAACTGAAAATCATAATTTCTTTAGCAAAATATTTTTTTATTTTTGTTGTGTATTAACATTAAAAACAGATTTTTGCAGGTTGGATTGTGTGAAGTATAACACGCATGTAAAGTATGTGTACTGACCTATCAGAGCTTCAAAGCAGTTGGCCATGGCGTGTCTGAGGTCTGACTCTCGACACAGATCCGGTCCATGCGCGTATAACATGAATCTATCCAACTGCAGTTTCTGAACAAGAAACCATCTTCAGTTATTAACGCTCACTGTCTGTGTCATGTCATTTAATGGATTTCATCATGTGTACATTTTGTTCCCCTTACTCTACAGTCTGAAAAAGAACATGTAATGATACATGAACACTGATCTGAACAACACTGCCATATCCAGTAGGTGTTTACCTTCGCAAGCATAGCAAGATGCTGGTTCTGAACAATTGCTGTGCGATATGTGGCGAGCCCACCCTCCTCCAGGTTTGGAAACAGATAGAAGAGATGAACGCTGGGAAATAGAAACAGAAAAACAGATAAAAGCAGGAACATAACACATTGAGTAAATTAAGAATATTGTGTCATACCTGGTCAAAAACTCAACAACTGCATCACCGAGAAACTCCAGGCGCTCATTATGATTGATTCTATTCAAGAGACCAGGATGAAATCTGTCAGATCATCCTGTTGCATACACTAATGAGTGAAATAATGCCATAAACAGTCTTATATTTTCAGAATTATCCGTGCATTGCCGGACAGTTTTCTTAAGATTATGTAACTGGTTATTTTGCATTACAGAGGGCAGGTTAGTGGTTTAGGAAACTTCTAAAAATTCTAACAAAAGTTTTTTTTCAAAATATCTATAAAAGTTAAACCAAGCGTAATAAATTGATGTTTTTCTAGGAGGGTCAAAGAGCATTTGAGGAAAGATGGAATTTTGGAAAAGAGGAATTTTGCACAGGGTACCATATCCAGGCTAGAACAGACACTGACCTGGAGGGTGAAGGGTCATCCTGGCCCAGACGTGACATGATGTTAATTAATGTGTTAATCCCTACAGAAGAAGAGCAAGGATTATATTTTTGTTGAACTGTCAGAAATGCTGATAATAATAATAATGATGATGATTCATACCCTTCTTCCTCATGTACATGTGATGCACTTTCCGGTCTCCGTACTTGGGTTGCCGTATGCCACAGTTGGACAGAGAGTTACGAGCGTGATCAGGATTCATGCCGAAATTCAGATGGTGACTTGGGTGAGTCATTGCCAACTGAGCCAAAAAGAAAAGCAGATGAGAATCAAGCGAGACTCTTATAAGCTGAACATCGACTTTATGAGACTTACCTGCAGTAAACAGCGCTCTTTAAACATGTATCCAATGAGACTATCCAGGTGCATCAGACACTGATGATAGCGGATGTGATGAGTGAGAACCGGCAGCATCATAGCGTGCTATAAAAAACGAAATGAAAATGAAAACTTGGGTATACAGTGTGTCAAACATATGTTCAGTTCAACAGTAGAAAAAACAGCCAGAACAGCAATGGTACTTTGAATAAAACAATGACTAAGACAACAGGATAATAAAAACGATTAAGATGATCCTCTGATATTACTGTGAATGTAGAGGAAATTTATTGCCAAGTATGTTCAATCTAGTAAAGGAAGTCCTTTAGTTTACTAGCTGCCTGACCATGGTTTTGATTGCCTGTGTGTGTGCGTGTGTATGTGTGCGTGTGTGTGTGTGTGTGTGTGTGTGTGTGTGTGTGTGTGTGTTCGTGTGTGTGCATGCGCGTGTACAGGCGAGTGTGTATGAGTGTGTGTGTGATGACCTGGCATATATCAGAGCGAACACCAGTCCTCCAAAAGCCCTGACTGCTGAGTTCGACAGTCACCTCTCGTCTCATTGTATTCTTTTGACGGATCTTCTGAAGAGCTTCCTGTTAAAACAGTGTCATAACACACACTTTATACGATTTATTGGTTATGAAGTTGTTATTTGAATTCAGAAAAAAAACTTCAAAAGCATCACTTTGTTTATGAATATGATGTTAATATTTTTAAACGCAAGTGTGGTTAATCAAAAAAACTGATCTAAAGTTTCAGAACATTTACTAATTACAGTGTGGAGCATGAACACTAACCTCTCGTTGTGTTAACTTCTGCTTATCCATCTGTTTCACCTTTGGGCTGTTGGCCAGTAGATGACGCAACTTCACATAACTCTTCCACAACTTTTGATACCTGCAAAACAAGTTCATACAGATGAGCTTCACAAATTTACAATATTAGACTTCCTAAAATCTGTAACTCTCACAAAAAGACAAAGCTTTCTCAGATGTCTTTAAATGATATAAAACACTCATCATATTATGCACTGAAATCAGTGTCTGAAAACAAACACCATCAGAGATCATCGATAACTGGAGTTAATCCTGTTGATTTTTAAGGGTGTATTGACGTTTGACTTTCTCACTTACTGTGGGTCTCCAGCATAACTGAGCTGGGCCGGCCGGATGCCGAAATGAACGATGATGGGGAATGTGATGACACTGGAGTTGAACTGCTCACGATCTAACTGATCAATCCTAACGGAGCTGGGTTTCTTTGAGTACAGACAAAAGCATTTAAATCAAATCAAGGTTTGTAGTACATTCTGATTTATAAACAGAACATAGAATGGAATTAAATTCTGTTTCTCTCGTACCCTTGATGTGAGACACCAACATAAGCCAACACACATGGGACAAGCATTAATAAAAGATAGAATATAAAATATATAATATAACTATAAAGAAGAGATAAAATATAATACAAAATACATATCACAAAAAAAGACAATGAGAGCTCATGTGACAGTAAAATATTTACATTGTAGTGCAAATTGATAGAGAAGTAGTTATAAAAGTTTCTGATGTATAATGTCTGAACGTATTGTGTATGTATTGTTTGTGCGTATTTGAGGGGTCTGAGGGTAGTTACAGTTAGGTCAGAGAAAGGAAAGTGATTAGCTTCAGCTAAATCTGAAAAACATTATTTAGAGGAAAATATTTTTTTCCTTATCTTAAATTCCCCCCAGAAATTATTTAACTAAAACAAAATGTTGGAATTTTGTAGATTTTTCTTAGTCTATAAAAAATAAAAGATCGAAAGGAGAAACAATGCAGAATTATATTGGCAGCCTTCTCTGCACATATTTAACAACATTAATAACAATTTTGTTGATGTACGTGCAAGTGTTTTATACCATGCCAGGGTTAGTGACGATCATGCCCTTGCACTCTTCAGCGTACTTCTGCCACTCCAGCTCCTCCCACTGTAACATGTTTGCAATCTCTTCCGCAGGAACCAGTGGCTTACTGCTGCGCAGCAGATACAGCAACACCTGATGCATGGACAGCACCTCCTTCCCTCCATCTGACACACATACAATATTTACAGCACACCTGACCTTCATTCAATGTAAAAAGATTATCACATGTAGCAGGAGCTGTGCAACACCAATTCAGCCAAATTCAATAGAAAAAAATTATATCGAAAGGTTCTGGATGAATCTATGATGATGTCTTTATAAAATGAATTTACCTGGAAGGAAGCGAACGAAACGTGGCATGAAATGAAATCTCTTACAACCTTGAGGTGTGTCCTCTTCAGGACCTGTACAACAACACATAATATTATTGTGAATAAGATGCTCCTGTCCTGTGTGTGTGTGTGTGTGTGTGTGTGTGTGTGTGTGTGTGTGTGTGTGTTACCTGTTAGGTTCCAGTCATAGAGCTCTAGAATGTCTCTGAAGAGATATGACGAGAAAAGCTCTAGACCCTTGACACAGTAGTTCTGCCCAAACATAAAAGTGATTGACTTTATAGCAGTAAACACATGCTACTCAAAGCTGTTTATAGACACAATTAATAATAATGTATTGGATTATAATACTTTTAAGTTTATGAAAGACAAATGACATCACACCTCGGGTGACATCTCCTTGATGAAATGAATGGTGTAGTCAATGTTAAAACGAATCACTCGACACAAAGGAATCTGAGAAAGAAAACATCATAAACAAATATCACTCTTTAAAAAACACATTCAACATCGGGTTTAATGTCATCTGTTAATACATCTGTGCCTCTCTTTCACTCATTGATTCCATTTTGATACCTACTCAGGATGTTCCACAGAACTTAGAGTAATTAAATGTTTTGTTATTTAGTTATTAGAGACATTTCCAGATTCATTCTAACAATGTCAATCAAAAATCTCTCATGTTTCTCTGTTTAAGAATCTGTCTTTTTCTTTGGCCAATCCAAACACAGAAAAGCAATATTATACATCACTATACAGATCAGGAAAAGTGTAAACTACCACAAATACTTCTGTGTGTGTGTTTGACGAAATAGATACTTACATTAGTGAGAGGTGTGTGAGAGAAGAGTGAGAAACCCTCAAACAAATACTCATGATCATCATATTCAATCACTGTGGGTCTGTCCGTCTGAAAAACACAAACATGTTCAATGAAACAATACAACAACAAACAATTGTGTTTAAAACACTCAGGAGATAAATGTACCAGGAAGTTGGTGGGTGGGGACACAGTGATTCTGTAGTGAAACAGTTTGCCAGAGTTGTTGTTCATTGGTCGACACACTCTCACTGGCTGTGAGAATATTCAAAAGCATATTTTAGTCTTGAAATGTTTCTTAGAGCCTCATGTTTGAAAAACATTCCTAAGAGAGGTTAAAAGATTGAATAAAGCTTTACCTCTTCACCAGGATAAATACTGTGACGGATCCCAGTACGTCTGGCTTTAGCACTGCACTTACACAATGGCCCATCATTCATCTGAGATTTAAACACATATCACACTTCAAGTACAATCTATGCCATGAAGTTATACATTCACAAAGACAAAAACTGTATGTAGTACAATCTACAGATTAAAGATTTCTTCTTTAATTTTCGTACTATACGTTTTAAAATTCAGATTCTGTAAAAAAACAATCATGGAGATGAAACAGACCTGTCCTGGATCATTATACCACAACTCTTCATGCAGACGATCAGGATGAGCTTTCTTCCTCTTGATCTCAGCAATAACATCAAACACATCAGAGTCTGAACTACTGCTCGAACAACTGCTGCCCCCTCCATCAGACTCACACTCTGATTCACTGGAGCTCTCATCTATATAAACACACACACTCACATCAGACTTAATCTTCAGACTGACTGGAGATCTCATCTATACACACATACACATCAGAATCACTGGGGAACCCACTAGGCTTGTCCATTAGACTCACTGGAGCTATCATCTTCACACACACACACACACCACACACCACACACCACACACCACACACCACACACCACACACCACACACCACACACCACACACACACACACACACACACACACCTTCATCCTGGTCTAGTTTGGTTTTGGGTGGATCCCATTTAGGACGACTGGATTTGGTACGTTCCTGTCTCCGGCCGAGCTCTTCTTCAAATCTATCATACAAATCTCTCAGCTTACTTGTACCCACAACAGTAGAGTCACCCTGTAGACACAAACACACAAGAGATAAAACACACTGTAGAGTCCCCCTAAAGACACAAACACACAAGAGATAAAACACACTGTAGAGTCCCCCCTAAAGACACAAACACACAAGAGATAAAACACACTGTAGAGTCCCCCTAAAGACACAAACACACAAGAGATAAAACACACTGTAGAGTCCCCCCTAAAGACACAAACACACAAGAGATAAAACACACTGTAGAGTCCCTCTAAAGACACAAACACAAAAGAGATAAAACACACTGTAGAGTCCCCCCTAAAGACACAAACACACAAGAGATAAAACACACTGTAGAGTCCCTCTAAAGACACAAACACACAAGAGATAAAACACACTGTAGAGTCCCTCTAAAGACACAAACACACAAGAGATGAAACACACTGTAGAGTCCCCCTCTAAAGACACAAACACACAAGAGATAAAACACACTGTAGAGTCCCCCCTAAAGACACAAACACACAAGAGATAAAACACACTGTAGAGTCCCCCTAAAGACACAAACACACAAGAGATAAAACACACTGTAGAGTCCCCCCCTAAAGACACAAACACACAAGAGATAAAACACACTGTAGAGTCCCCCCTAAAGACACAAACACACAAGAGATAAAACACACTGTAGAGTCCCTCTAAAGACACAAACACACAAGAGATAAAACACACTGTAGAGTCCCTCTAAAGACACAAACACACAAGAGATGAAACACACTGTAGAGTCCCCCTAAAGACAAAAACACACAAGAGATAAAACACACTGTAGAGTCCCCCTAAAGACACAAACACACAAGAAATAAAACACACTGTAGAGTCCCTCTAAAGACACAAACACACAAGAGATAAAACACACTGTAGAGTCTCCCCTAAAGACACAAACACACAAGAGATAAAACACACTGTAGAGTCCCCCTAAAGACACAAACACACAAGAGATAAAACACACTGTAGAGTCCCCCCTAAAGACACAAACACACAAGAGATAAAACACACTGTAGAGTCCCCCCCTAAAGACACAAACACACAAGAGATAAAACACACTGTAGAGTCCCCCTAAAGACACAAACACACAAGAGATAAAACACACTGTAGAGTCCCCCTAAAGACACAAACACACAAGAGATAAAACACACTGTAGAGTCCCCCCCTAAAGACACAAACACACAAGAGATAAAACACACTGTAGAGTCCCTCTAAAGACACAAACACACAAGAGATGAAACACACTGTAGAGTCCCCCCTAAAGACAAAAACACACAAGAGATAAAACACACTGTAGAGTCCCCCTAAAGACACAAACACACAAGAAATAAAACACACTGTAGAGTCCCTCTAAAGACACAAACACACAAGAGATAAAACACACTGTAGAGTCTCCCCTAAAGACACAAACACACAAGAGATAAAACACACTGTAGAGTCCCCCCCTAAAGACACAAACACACAAGAGATAAAACACACTGTAGAGTCCCCCTAAAGACACAAACACACAAGAGATAAAACACACTGTAGAGTCTCCCCTAAAGACACAAACACACAAGAGATAAAACACACTGTAGAGTCCCCCCTAAAGACACAAACACACAAGAGATAAAACACACTGTAGAGTCCCCCTAAAGACACAAACACACAAGAGATAAAACACACTGTAGAGTCCCCCCCTAAAGACACAAACACACAAGAGATAAAACACACTGTAGAGTCCCCCTAAAGACACAAACACACAAGAGATAAAACACACTGTAGAGTCTCCCCTAAAGACACAAACACACAAGAGATAAAACACACTGTAGAGTCCCCCCAAAGACAAAAACACACAAGAGATAAAACACACTGTAGAGTCTCCCCTAAAGACACAAACACACAAGAGATAAAACACACTGTAGAGTCCCCCCTAAAGACACAAACACACAAGAGATAAAACACACTGTAGAGTCCCCCCCTAAAGACACAAACACACAAGAGATAAAACACACTGTAGAGTCCCTCTAAAGACACAAACACACAAGAGATAAAACACACTGTAGAGTCCCCCTAAAGACACAAACACACAAGAGATGAAACACACTGTAGAGTCCCCCTAAAGACACAAACACACAAGAGATAAAACACACTGTAGAGTCCCTCTAAAGACACAAACACACAAGAGATAAAACACACTGTAGAGTCCCCCCTAAAGACACAAACACACAAGAGATAAAACACACTGTAGAGTCCCCCTAAAGACACAAACACACAAGAGATAAAACACACTTTAGAGTCCCCCTAAAGACACAAACACACAAGAGATAAAACACACTTTAGAGTCCCCCTAAAGACACAAACACACAAGAGATAAAACACACTGTAGAGTCCCCCTAAAGACACAAACACACAAGAGATAAAACACACTGTAGAGTCCCCCTAAAGACACAAACACACAAGAGATAAAACACACTGTAGAGTCCCCCTAAAGACACAAACACACAAGAGATAAAACACACTGTAGAGTCCCCCTAAAGACACAAACACACAAGAGATAAAACACACTGTAGAGTCCCCCCCTAAAGACACAAACACACAAGAGATAAAACACACTGTAGAGTCCCCCTAAAGACACAAACACACAAGAGATAAAACACACTGTAGAGTCCCCCTAAAGACACAAACACACAAGAGATAAAACACACTGTAGAGTCCCCCTAAAGACACAAACACACAAGAGATAAAACACACTGTAGAGTCCCCCCCTAAAGACACAAACACACAAGAGATAAAACACACTGTAGAGTCCCTCTAAAGACACAAACACACAAGAGATAAAACACACTGTAGAGTCCCCCCTAAAGACACAAACACACAAGAGATAAAACACACTGTAGAGTCCCCCCCTAAAGACACAAACACACAAGAGATAAAACACACTGTAGAGTCCCCCTAAAGACACAAACACACAAGAGATAAAACACACTGTAGAGTCTCCCCTAAAGACACAAACACACAAGAGATAAAACACACTTTAGAGTCCCCCTAAAGACACAAACACACAAGAGATAAAACACACTGTAGAGTCCCCCCCTAAAGACACAAACACACAAGAGATAAAACACACTGTAGAGTCCCCCCCTAAAGACACAAACACACAAGAGATAAAACACACTGTAGAGTCCCTCTAAAGACACAAACACACAAGAGATAAAACACACTGTAGAGTCCCTCTAAAGACACAAACACACAAGAGATAAAACACACTGTAGAGTCCCTCTAAAGACACAAACACACAAGAGATAAAACACACTGTAGAGTCCCCCTAAAGACACAAACACACAAGAGATAAAACACACTGTAGAGTCCCCCTAAAGACACAAACACACAAGAGATAAAACACACTGTAGAGTCCCCCTAAAGACACAAACACACAAGAGATAAAACACACTGTAGAGTCCCCCTAAAGACACAAACACACAAGAGATAAAACACACTGTAGAGTCCCCCCTAAAGACACAAACACACAAGAGATAAAACACACTGTAGAGTCCCCCTAAAGACACAAACACACAAGAGATAAAACACACTGTAGAGTCCCCCTAAAGACACAAACACACAAGAGATAAAACACACTGTAGAGTCCCCCCTAAAGACACAAACACACAAGAAATAAAACACACTGTAGAGTCCCCCCCTAAAGACACAAACACACAAGAAATAAAACACAACGTATTGTCATACCACTTGATCCATAGGATCATTTGAGTAGTAGTTCTCAGCATGCGTGCAGCGGATCCAGACTGGTTTTAGTGACTCATCCTCAGCTTTTTCCTCACTTTGGCGTTCACTGGATGTCTCCCCTGTGTCTGTTCTGCTGCTCACGCTCTTTTCTTTGCTGCTAGTGCCTCCATCTGTTCTCCTCTCCTTTTCCACCTCAACACGACGGCGTTTTCTCTCTCGACTGCTCGAGCGAGTGCGAGCATGTTTTCTGTGTCTGTCTGTGGGAGGCGAGCATCGCTCATCTCGAGGACGATAATGCTCTCTGCAGAATGGATAAAGTGTTCAAGTTTTTTATATATACTATATTGAAATAATGAGATTTTGAAGCAATTTATTGTGAGACAGATGAAGAAATCTTAATTCACTATGCAAAATTACAAGTATTTCAAAGGAATAACAAACTTTTCTTGTAACTTTATTTCCATCATATGTGTTAATGTCAAACAATATGTAACTGCCAAAAACATGAAAGCAGTATTAAAATAAATGTTCACATAAGCAGATCATTTTAACCCCATTAATATTTTCTGAGCAGTATGACAGACATTTGATGGGGAAGTGGCAGTTACCTGCTGCGATGTCTCTGTGGAACACGGCTCCTGTCATAGTCTCCTTTATAACGCGGGCTATCTGATCGTCTGCGCTCAGGACTGCGTCCTCTGTCCCTCTCTCGGCCTCCGTACGCACCGTAGCCATAGCCCCTGTGCCGGTGGCTGTCGTGGTGACGGAGCCTCTCGGGCGAGCGGGCGCAATTGTCTGCCTTGTACTGCGGAGACTGGTTGAGTTTGAATGATCCCCCTGGCTGAGTATAAGAGGAACTGAAATTGGTCGGAGGAGGGATATGGTTTTGCGGAGGGTAGCTCATTGGATACGATGGAGGATAGGTCATAGAGGGTAATGGTGGGGGTGGCATACGTGGCAGTGCCAGCGGGGGAACTGGGGGCATCATGTAGGGGTAGGAGTTCTGAGGTGGGACTGGAGCAGA
>CM065654.1:5427303-5429803 GCA_033220385.1 Triplophysa yarkandensis
ACACACACACTGTACACACACACACACACACACAGTTAGTGAACACACACACACACACACACACACACACACACACACACACACACACACACACACACAGTTAGTGAACACACACACACACAGACACACACAGAGCAGTGGTCAGTCATGTTGTGGCACCAGGAGAGCGGTTAAGGGGAATGGTGTGTTGCTCAGGGATTCATCTCAGTTGTGGTATTGAAGGTGTAGGAGAGTACTGGTTATTCACTTCCTTCACCTACAACATCTTCTGATACTGAGTATCAAACCAGCGACATTGTGATCATGAGTCTAACACTCGAACCACCAGACCACGACTGCTCATACAACATAAATATTGAGTCAATGCATTCAGAAAATGTCTCTACTCTAAATAAAGGAAACAAAAGATCTTAATGGAATATATAAAATGTCTCATCATAACATTATCATCACACAAGTTACAGGAACAACTGATCAGATACTTCTGTAGAATTTCTTCTTCACAGAAGACGATGAAGGTTGTATCCATAAACCAATGGATTTGAGAAGTGATAAAACAGATGCTTTATAATCTCACCTGGGTGATCCGCTTTGGTTTAGGAGGCTGCAAGCAAAAAATGAAAAGTTTTTCTGAACTGAAAGAGATTTATAAGTAAAGCTACAGTCAAGATCTGTAAACCTAAAGACTCACTTAAGACAAGCATAACATCTTTTTAAATGAGAAGTATCACAGAAAGTTTCTGTCCATCTGATGTTGAGTATCTGTAGTGTGGAATTTTCTTGTTCATATCTCAGAAAAGTCTTTGGGTTACTCACAAAAGACAGATTGTGACTGTTTCCAGATAAAGCTGAGCTCTCATGGGCTGACCGCGAGCAGTGCTCGTGACCGGATCTCCTCATGAGAACTTCTCCTGGAATATCCAATCTGATGCCTGTGCTCTACTGAGCTCTCTGATTGGTGCGTGAGCAGAATTTTACAGACAAATAGCCAATAAATGACTTGTGATATAATGACTATTTTAAAGAAATGTTCTGCAGTCTTTGACTGTGTCATGAGTCTAAATATGTTTTGAACAAATGTAAAAGTATTAATCATGAAAACTCAACATGCTTAATAGTGTAAAGCACTTACAATGCCTGAAACAGTGTGATACTTCTCCATTAAGAGAAGGTTTTGTGTTTAATAACTAAACAGTATGAGTATGAATGTTGTAGTGACCGGAGGAGGAGGGACTGGGGTCAGATGGGCCGGGGTCACAGAGCTTTCTATGAAGATGGGCTCACTGATGTGAGGAAGATTTCTCCTGACAGCGCTGTGATCTTGAAGAAGATTAATCTGTCCTGCCGATAAATCTTCACTGTTTACACACAAACGGATGAAAAAAATACAGTTTGATGGATTTTGACAGCTGTGCATAAGTCTTTTGTTTAGTCAATCTATAAAGTACTCACGTCTTTTGGATGATGGCTTTTCTTTTTTTATGATAAAACACTCCAAAAACTGCAAACCCCAGCAAAAGAAAAAGAACTGCAGCTGTCACTGAGATACTGACAGTCTTCACCCATCCTAAAATGTTTCATGAGAAAACATTGGCATGAAATGATCAGATGACTAGAGCTTATGAAACACATGAAAGATAATATGTGATGTGTTTACTGGACGTGAGCTGTGAATATTGAACATCACAGTACGGTGGAGCCCAGCCTGGATCACAGTGACATTCATTCTTCTGGTTACAGATCTGCAGAAACACAACCCTAACATTATTTTTCCATCTTAGAAATACATGCACTGGTTTAAATGAAAGATGAACTTGCCCCTTTTCTATTGCATTTCAATGAACAGTCTTCATTGCTGCCGTAAACCTTCACATCCTGGCACGTAAAACTATAACAAACCTGTCGAAACATCACAGATGCGTCACATCGCTGTCTCTGTCACTGATAAACATCTGCTGTAACATCACTCTCACCTTATTGTGACCACATTTTGTTCCTGTAGGCACCATACTGAGATTACTGTACTCGGATCCGTCTCCAGCTATATTACATAAACCCCCGACAGATGAGATGATGGCTTTCTGACCTGTCACTGGATATTCATTCCCTCCAACACAAAAAATCTTTCCACAAAACATGCTTCTGTATGAAGACCACACAAACACCACCTCACTATTACACACGCAAACAAACGTGTAAAACATTTTATGAACATGATAACTCTTACCCTTTGGTACAGGCTCTGTAACCATCTGTAGTCTTTCCACAGTGAGAATCATTTCGGCCAAATGTGTTTCGATAAAAGCATGTATCAGAAGCCACAGAGGCACCTGACAAAATAAACACCAAAAGCACCAGATCGTGAGTAAAAGCATAGGATGTATATAGGTATGACATTACACATCAGATGTCTGAGATTCACCTGTTCCCCAGAGACTCTGACAGTGGTGAAGGTGAGTGGGACATCGGCCGTTATAGCAGTAGCCTTCACTGCAGGGAA
>CM065654.1:5434803-5437303 GCA_033220385.1 Triplophysa yarkandensis
TTTACTGTAAAACACTTTATCAATCAGTTAATATTACAATAAAACACTAAATCATATGTCAGTGTTTACTGTAAAACACTTTATTAATCAGTTAATATTACAATAAAACACTAAATCATATGTCAGTGTTTACTGTATAACACTTTATCAATCAGTTAATATTACAATAAAACACTAAATCATATGTCAGTGTTTACTGTAAAACACTTTATCAATCAGTTAATATTACAATAAAACACTAAATCATATGTCAGTGTTTACTGTAAAACACTTTATCAATCAGTTAATATTACAATAAAACACTAAATCATATGTCAGTGTTTACTGTAAAACACTTTATCAATCAGTTAATATTACAATAAAACACTAAATCATATGTCAGTGTTTACTGTAAAACACTTTATTAATCAGTTAATATTACAATAAAACACTAAATCATATGTCAGTGTTTACTGTAAAACACTTTATCAATCAGTTAATATTACAATAAAACACTAAATCATATGTCAGTGTTTACTGTAAAACACTTTATTAATCAGTTAATATTACAATAAAACACTAAATCATATGTCAGTGTTTACTGTAAAACACTTTATCAATCAGTTAATATTACAATAAAACACTAAATCATATGTCAGTGTTTACTGTAAAACACTTTATTAATCAGTTAATATTAAAATAAAACACTAAATCATATGTCAGTGTTTACAGTAACACACTTTATTAATCAGTTAATATTACAATAAAACACTAAATCATATGTCAGTGTTTACTGTAAAACACTTTATCAATCAGTTAATATTACAATAAAACACTAAATCATATGTCAGTGTTTACTGTAAAACACTTTATCAATCAGTTCATATTACAATAAAACACTAAATCATATGTCAGTGTTTACTGTAAAACACTTTATTAATCAGTTAATATTACAATAAAACACTAAATCATATGTCAGTGTTTACTGTAAAACACTTTATCAATCAGTTAATATTACAATAAAACACTAAATCATATGTCAGTGTTTACTGTAAAACACTTTATTAATCAGTTAATATTACAATAAAACACTAAATCATATGTCAGTGTTTACTGTAAAACACTTTATCAATCAGTTAATATTAAAATAAAACACTAAATCATATGTCAGTGTTTACTGTAAAACACTTTATCAATCAGTTAATATTACAATAAAACACTAAATCATATGTCAGTGTTTACTGTATAACACTTTATTAATCAGTTAATATTACAATAAAACACTAAATCATATGTCAGTGTTTACTGTAAAACACTTTATCAATCAGTTAATATTACAATAAAACACTAAATCATATGTCAGTGTGTACTGTAAAACACTTTATCAATCAGTTAATATTACAATAAAACACTAAATCATATGTCAGTGTTTACTGTAAAACACTTTATCAATCAGTTAATATTACAATAAAACACTAAATCATATGTCAGTGTTTACTGTAAAACACTTTATCAATCAGTTAATATTACAATAAAACACTAAATCATATGTCAGTGTTTACTGTAAAACACTTTATCAATCAGTTAATATTACAATAAAACACTAAATCATATGTCAGTGTTTACTGTAACACACTTTATCAATCAGTTAATATTACAATAAAACACTAAATCATATGTCAGTGTTTACTGTAAAACACTTTATCAATCAGTTAATATTACAATAAAACACTAAATCATATGTCAGTGTTTACTGTAAAACACTTTATTAATCAGTTAATATTACAATAAAACACTAAATCATATGTCAGTGTTTACTGTAACACACTTTATCAATCAGTTAATATTACAATAAAACACTAAATCATATGTCAGTGTTTACTGTAAAACACTTTATCAATCAGTTAATATTACAATAAAACACTAAATCATATGTCAGTGTTTACTGTAACACACTTTATTAATCAGTTAATATTACAATAAAACACTAAATCATATGTCAGTGTTTACTGTAAAACACTTTATCAATCAGTTAATATTACAATAAAACACTAAATCATATGTCAGTGTTTACAGTAAAACACTTTATTAATCAGTTAATATTACAATAAAACACTAAATCATATGTCAGTGTTTACTGTAAAACACTTTATCAATCAGTTAATATTACAATAAAACACTAAATCATATGTCAGTGTTTACTGTATAACACTTTATTAATCAGTTAATATTACAATAAAACACTAAATCATATGTCAGTGTTTACTGTAAAACACTTTATCAATCAGTTAATATTACAATAAAACACTAAATCATATGTCAGTGTTTACTGTAAAACACTTTATCAATCAGTTAATATTACAATAAAACACTAAATCATATGTCAGTGTTTACTGTAAAACACTTTATCAATCAGTTAATATTACAATAAAACACTAAATCATATGTCAGTGTTTACTGTAAAACACTTTATCAATCAGTTAATATTACAATAAAACACTAAATCATATGTCAGTGTTTA
>CM065654.1:5444803-5447303 GCA_033220385.1 Triplophysa yarkandensis
GTTTATGGTTGAGGAACACGAGCTTCAGAAAGAGAAGATTCAGGAAGATTATAATGACAAATATTGGGATCAGCGGTACACTATTGTTCAGCACCGGATCCCTTCATTTCTGCAGAAGATGGCGGATAAGATCTTAAACACAGGTGACACATATGATGTATGAAAATCATTGCGGATTGCTGAAAGAGATTTGAGCCATGGAACAGATTGTCCCCAGCAAAACACTTAAATCTTTATTTCAGGCAAGTATTTAAATGTGGTGCGTGAGTGTGGTCGGGACGTGACCTGTCCAGATGCCAAAGAGGTTTTGTACACCCTTAAAGAGCGAGCGTATGTGGAGCAGATCGAGAAATCGTATTATTATGCCAGTAAAGTTCTGCTGGACTTCCTGATGGAGGAGAAGGAACTAGTGTCACGCCTGAGGTCAGAGAATCTGCTGTTATGAGAGACCTTCATACGGTTATGTGATGGTTTGCTGATTGATGTTATGGACTGCAGGTCCATCAAGCATTACTTTTTGATGGATAAAGGAGATTTCTTCGTGCACTTCATGGATCTGACAGAGGAGGAGTTAAAGAAGCCAGTTGACGACATCATTCCTCCACGTCTGGAGGCTCTGTTGGAGCTGGCCCTCAGGATGAGCACGGCCAACACTGACCCCTTCAAAGATGATCTAAAGGTTACGCACAAACATGAAGTTATCAGCCAACTGTTGTTGTGTTAAGTGATGGATATACACATTATACCATTCAACGAAACAAATAATACAGTTCATAAAATAATATTACAGTTATGAATTGATAGCCGTTTTTTCACTACAGTCACAACACTCATTGGGAATCAAACCCACGATTAGTTATCAATACAATGAGAAATCACTGTCACCTCTTTTCTTCAGATCGACCTAATGCCTCATGATGTCATCACTCAGCTCTTACGTGTTCTGGCCATAGATACCAAACAAGAGAAAGCCATCATTAATGCAGAGGCCACGGAGGCGTCACTCAGTGGTCTTGAGGCGTTCTCTTTTGATTACATTGTCAAGTGGCCTCTGTCGCTGATAATAAACAGGTACTGGCTTGTTTACTCATCTGTCTGTACTGATTGGCGTGTTCTTATATTACTTTAAGTATGATGATCTTTCTTATAGGAAAGCTTTGACCAGATACCAGATGCTCTTTCGGCACATGTTCTACTGTAAACACGTAGAGAGACTCCTCTGTAACGTGTGGATCAGCAATAAGGAAACCAAACAATACTCGCTGCACTCGGCCAAGTGGTGAGAGTCGACATTCACTTCAGTTATACAGTTACTCTCTTTAACTCTGATGTGACTCACACGCTCTTGTCAACCGCAGGTTTTCTGCTGCTTTCGCTTTAAGACAGCGGATGCTTAACTTTGTTCAGAACATTCAGTACTACATGATGTTTGAAGTGATGGAGCCTACGTGGCACATCATGGAGAACAACCTGAAGTCTGTAAGTTCATTTTCTTTATACTGCAGGTTTCTTTCATAAGAAAATGTGTCATCATCTAATCTGAGTGAAAATGTTCTCGTCTCCTACAGGCATCTAACATCGATGACGTGCTGTGTCATCACACCAGTTTCCTGGATAACTGTCTGAAGGACTGCATGCTCACCAACCCCGAGCTGCTCCGGATCTTCTCCAAACTCATGTCCGTCTGTGTGATGTTCACCAACTGCATGCAGGTATATATCCAGACTGTGTAAAGAAGAGAAATGTTAATGTTCACAGCTGAGCGTTTGCTGTTCATCCAACAGAGGTTTACTCAGAGCATGAGGATAGACGGCGAGATGAAGCGTCCCCCGCTGGAGAACAGCGGCTGTCCCTCGCCATGGATTGAAGAGGCTGAGAAGAAGAGAGCAACCTCTAAAGTGAGCCACTAAATACAGACTTACCTATGCACAAAATGAGATCAATCAACATATCTTAAATCGTTTCTCCTGCTGTCAGTTTGTGTCTGAGCACATAGACGCCCTTCAGTCGGACTCGGGGTTCGAGAGCACCATCAGTAAGTTTGACAGTAACTTCAGTACCTTGTTGCTGGATCTTCTGGATAAACTCAGCATTTACAGCACCAATGACTGCGAGCACAGTATGATCAACATCATCTACAGGTGAGTACACGCCATAATGATGTCATGCATTCAGTAGAGAGGAACATTTCTGAACTGATCATGTGTTATCCAGACTGGACTTTAATGGTTTCTACACTGAAAGATTGGAGAGAATGGCCATCGAGAGGAGTCAGAGGACCGCTGCGTAACACTCTCATGATGTTATCTTTGTTATTCTATAGAACCAAACGTCTTATGTTCCTTTTGAATTGTGTTTGTTGGTCTTCCCAATAAAGTGAAACAAGAGACATGTTGTCATGTGTGTGTTGAGCCTCTGGGTGACGCTTGTGCCTCATGTGGAAAATTGTCCATGAGTGTTTTGTGTTAAAACATTCCATCCCACTGACACTGAGTGTGTA
>CM065654.1:5452303-5482303 GCA_033220385.1 Triplophysa yarkandensis
GCTTGACCAATAAACCGCAGGACTTTCAGGTACTCTCGTCTCTCTCTCTCTTTACTAACTGCATATGTGTTCTGTTCTCTCACTCTCATGTGTTTTTTTGAACTCGTGTTAAGATTCGTGTGCGGGTGATCGAGGGACGTCAGCTTTCTGGAAATAACATCAAACCTGTGGTGAAGGTTCATGTGTGTTCCGAAACTCACAGAACACGCATTAAGAAAGGAAATAATCCTTACTTTGATGAGGTAAAGGACAATAAATCTCTCACTCCATATCTTTTTCCTGTAGATACAGTTTTTTTTGCTGTTCATTTGATGAACATTCTGAGCAGTGTTAAAGATTCTGAATGTTTAGAAATTAAAACATTAAACCAGCGAATATTGTCTCTCTTTACAGATCTTCTTTTATAATGTCCACCACATGTTGCCATCAGATCTGTTTGATGAACAGATCAGTTTCCGGGTGTGAGAAACTTCTTCTTTCTCTGATATTTCGATTAGGTTAGAATAAAGAAAGTAAGTATTACTGTGTGTTTTCTGCAGGTGTATAATGCATCTTCCTTCAGAGCAGACAGTCTGATGGGAGAATTTAAGGTGATATTCAGTGTCTCAGTCACAGTTTAAAGATCAGAATTGTGATGTCATTACTCATTGTCTTTTGTAGATTGATGTGGGTTACGTCTATGATGAAACGGGTAATGTTCAGACCATAACTCTTCATCACTTCTTCTTATATTGAACTCTTATGTACTGAGGACTCAACCTTGTTCTTTTAGCTCATTGTATCATGAAGAAATGGGTTCTTTTGAGTGATCCAGACGACTCGAGTTCTGGAGCCAAGGGATATCTGAAAGTCAGCATGTTTGTGTTGGGAGCAGGAGATGAAGCACCTGTACGTTCATCTCATTTGTCTAAATACTTTACATATTCATGAAGTTCAAATGATCTCTGAAGCACACGCACACGCCCAATTTATCCTAAGCACAAGTGTCTGTGTGTTGTCAGGTGGAGAAGAAGGAGCAGGATAATGATAAAGATGATGTGGAGAGTAATCTGCTGTTGCCCGCTGGTGTCGCTCTCAGATGGGTCACACTCAATGTTAAAGTGTTTCGAGCTGAAGACATCCCTCAGAGTATGACCAATAAACACTCATACACATCTTATTGTTGGATGTCCTGAGCCAATGAAATGCCATAGTCCGTGTTCACGTGTTGTGATGCAATTCTCCTTCATCATTGCTTCACTACATTCCGAGCAGTATATTCAGTCTGTTTGATAAAAGATGAAAACCACACACGCTCTAACACTGGAAGAGATTTCTTCTTGAGTTATAAATTTGGGATTTTATTTGACTATATTATTTGTAAGTGTCATGTGGTTTTAAGAGTACAGCAGTTATAATGGCATTGAATATGATTTCAGTGGACGACTCCATCAGTCAGACTATAAAGGAGGTATTTGGTAGTCAGGACAATAAGAAAAATCTGGTGGATCCGTTTGTTGAAACATCATTTGCAGGAAAAAAGGTGCTTACCCCCTTAAATGCTGACCACACACAAATATATTCTTATGTCTGTTTCCTGTCATTTATACTGATTTCACTTCCAGCTCTGTACACAAATCATAGAGAAGAATGCAAACCCTGAGTGGAATCAGCAGCTGAATCTTCAGGTTAAGGTGAATGATGAGGATGAGGATGAGGATGAGGATGATGATGAGGATGATGATGATGATGATGATGATGAGGATGAGGATGAGGATGAGGATGAGGAGGAGGAGGAGGAGGAGGAGGAGGAGGAGGAGGAGGAGGAGGAGGAGGAGGAGGAGGAGGAGGATGAGCATGATAACAACTCTCTCACTCGCTCTTTTTCTTTCTGGTTCAGTTCCCGTCCATGTGTGACAGAATAAAACTGACTGTGTTTGACTGGTGAGTTGATCTGTGTGTTCTGGGAATTCTGTTATTCTCAAGAATGTCAACATGGTGTGGGGTTTCGAGTTTGGGTGGAGGACACGGACAGTATGACTCATAAAATAACTCGCTGCCTCCCACAATACATCTTCCTTCTATATAGACCAGATGACTGTGGAAATACTGACTCTGTCTCCCTCTCTCTTTCTGTCTCTCCGTGTGTTCCTCAGGGATCGGCTCTCTGGGAATGATGCCATAGGCACCTTATATCTCGATCTGACTAAAATCGCATCCTCTGGTGGTGAAGTTGAAGGTAAAATCACAGTGAGATTGATGAAAGCCTCAGGTTAGACTGATGGGACAGAATTGAGAGGCAGTGCTTAGATAACACTATATAACACACAGTCCATTGCGTTTTACTTCTTTATTTCATATTTCTTTTATTCACAGTTTTGTTTGGTGGAAAACAATAAATGTAACTCTTTGTGTGTATTTGAATCAGATATCAGAATGAAACAAAGAACTGATCCATGCCAAAGAATACTCTTTAATCAAGTTTATTGTTCTCTCTGTGGTAGAAGATCTATCAGAATATGGATTTTCATCAAAAACAGGTTAAAGAGATCTACTGGCTCTATGACTGCAAATCCTTGTGTCCAGAAACTTCAGAATGATTCAGCTGAAAATCAACACCTTTCTGTGTTATTTCAACTTAACCTCAATATGTTTTATTGTTTTTGTGGTTGACAGATTTGAGAAACAACACAAATGACATGACAAACAACACGAGAGAAAACAGAATTAACACAAAACACATTCGGTTATTTGTAATTAATTTAAAGATAATTTTATCATTTACTCTTCATCAAGTCAAACCTGTATTTCCTTTTTTCTTATAGATTCTATATTTTAGAACACAGAAGTTATTTTAAAGAATGTTAGACGTTTCTCAAATGATCTTTTTTAGTGTTCAACTGAAAGAGGCACATACGGGTTTATGACCACATGAGAGTGAAGAAATGATTTTTATGATATTGTTTCATGATGATGGTGGTAACAAGGGTTTGCAGATGTATGTCCACTACTCGTTTTGTATGAATGAACACTTTTGTGTTTTTGTTACGTTGTGTGTAGCATGAACTCCGAGCGTGTGTTGACTGACACTGTATTTCTTCTTCCATAATAACACAAACACTAATCTTTCTCTCAGGTTAATGTAGTTTTGTCAATTTGTAAGAGATTGTTTGGTTTCACAGGAGAGACGGGCGAATCTGAGATGGGTTTTCTGCCAATGTTTGGCCCGTGTTACTTGACTCTGTACGGCAGTCCGAGAGAATTTACAAACTTATCTGATCCATATGAAGAGCTGAACTTAGGCAAGGTAACAAATGATGATCTGAATTATATTTAATCTCTGAAAAGACACAATCACTGTCATCATTTCAGTGACAGCTTAATCTAAATCTTGTTTGACTAAAAAGTGTTTTGAAGTCATTTTAAGAGAGATATCTTAAGCATGTTGTATGATAAATATAACTGCAGTTTGATAAAGGAAACTTTGTTGTAAAACAAAATGTAACAGCAACCACTAATGTATAAAGATAAAATCATTCACCATACAATGAGCATACTGCAACAAGACTTCCTCGAAGGGAAGCTTTTCTTCTATGGGAAATAAAGAATGCTTCTCTTTGTAGTCGACCAGGTGAGTCTTTCAACTCTACGTTTTACAACAGAACAATTTATTGGGCATGTGAAGTCCGTGATCCAACTTCAGTTTGCAAAGCAAATAGAAACCCGATCTCATTTCAAGAGGCAAGGCAATGCAAGCCGAGAGCTTCTGTTTGAATGATATTTAACTTGATAAACTGGAGAAAAGATGATAAAATACACTTCATATATTTAGATCTATTCTTAAAAACGCATATTATTAGATGAACTTTACATTAGTCAGATTCAGAGATGTCAAATATTCGCATTCACAATATTCGATCTTATTTCATTTACCTTGTGATGTCAGGGTGAAGGAGCCGCTTACAGAGGCCGAATTCTGCTTGAACTCTCCACTAAACTGGACGGAAAAGCTGAGAAGAGTGTTGAGAACATATCCAGTGATGATGTGTTAGTTGTTCAGGTATGAAGTCTGTGTGACGCGTTGGTTGACCAAGAGCTTTTTTTGACAGCTTTTGTGTTTATTTGTGACAGAAATACCAACGCAGAAGGAAGTTTTGTCTGTGTGCAGTGTTTCACAGCGCTACTCTGATACAAGAACCCGGAGAACCCATTCAGTTTGAGGTCAGCATCGGAAACTACGGCAACAAAATGGATTTGACATGTAAACCTCTGTCTTCCAGCACTCAATACAGCTGTGCAGTGTTTGATGGTGAGCTTCAGATAATCAGATCCATCCTCAGCAACCACAAGAGAAGAGCAGACACATGACGTGTTCATTCCTATGATTGTTTCAGGTAATAATTATTATTATCTGCCATGGGCTAACACTAAACCTGTGGTGGCCATCACATCGTTCTGGGAGGACATCAGTCATCGCTTAGATTCTCTCAACATTCTCCTCTACATTACTGAACGTTTGGTACGTCAACGCTTCATATGAAAGTCCCTCGTGTTTTATGATTTATTCAACACACGTCTCACTGATATTTCAGCAAATCAACTTGACTCTGTTAAAGACTGAGATTCAGTCTAAAGCGTCTGACACCAGACTGGTGGAGATCTGGCTGAAACTCATCAATCAATTACTGGAAGATCTCAGCAGGTATCTGTCTATCATAATGATGAAGACTATAGTGATGATATCACAGGGTCACAGATTAATAAAGTGTTTCTCCGTTTTGTCTTTTAGTCATAAAATTCCTGATCTGGAGGGAAAGGCCAACCTCACGGCTCTGGATGTTAAGCTAAAGAAGTTACGGGACAGTTCTCTGAAGAACATAATGGATGGAGCTAAACTTCTGTTTGAAGAGGCTACAGATGTTCAGAGATGTGTAAGCATCATTGAGAGCTGGCTGGACAAACTCAAACAACTGTCTGAAGAGGTCAGGGATCTAAAAACTGTTACTGAAATGTTCAAACACCAAGTATTTTTAGATGGCTCTCTGGATCTGTATTGTATGATTCAAATTTGATCTTGTGACTTGTTATGAAGCCTCAGAATAGTATGCCTGATGTGATCATCTGGATGTTGAGAGGAGAGAAGAGGGTAGCGTATGCTCGTGTCCCGGCACATCACATCCTCTATTCCACATACAGTCCACAGGCCTGTGGACGACACTGCGGCAAGACTCAAAACATCTTCATGCAGGTAATTTTCATGATCTATTTACCCAAACATCTGTGTTGTGTTAGTATATACACTTGATGTCATGTTTTTGTGTTTGATGAAAGTATCCCATGGATAAGAACAAAGGTTTGAAGATTCCGGTTGAGATCCGTGTGAACATGTGGCTCGGTCTGGCTGCAGATGAGAAGAAGTTTAATCAGTTTGCAGAGGGGACGTTTAATGTGTTTGCAGAACTGGTAAGGATTGATTTTTCTACGTTGACATTTTTCACATATTCCTGGAGATACTCAGTAAGTGTTTTCTGTGTGTTCAGTATGAGAATCAGGCACAGGTTTTGGGGAAATGGGGGACCACGGGCCTGCTGAACCGCAGTAAATTCTCTGACGTGACGGGTAAAGTCAAACTTAAGCAGGAGTATTTTCTGCCCCCGCTTGGTTGGGAGTGGGAAGGAGACTGGAACGTTGATCCAGAAAAATCGTGAGATGTTTTTCTTCTTAAGCAAAAATGAACACAGCTGCACCTTATCACACATAAAGATGTGTTTTAGCACCCTAGCAACCCTCTGAGTACCCAAGCAACCACCCTGCATTACAACGTTTTGTCTGATGTTTGTTGTTGTAAGGCTGTTGACCGAGGCGGATGCTGGACATACAGAGTTTCTAGATGAGGTTTATGAGAATGAGAGCAGATTCCCAGGTGGAGAATGGAAACCTGCGGATGAACCCTACACCGATGTGGTAAACTCGTACAACTGTGTCTTCTGATGTTATACACAGGATTGATCTTTAATACTTTTGTGTCATCAGTGAGTATAAGGATTAATGTTTTGTTATTACAGAATGGAGAGAAGGTTCAGAGCCCTGTTGAGATTCAATGTCCGGCCGGATGGCAATGGCAGGACAACTGGACATTTGATGTTAACAGAGCTGTGGATGAGAAAGGTTTAATATTCACATCACATCAGTCAATAAATGTTTAACTTCAAAGTTATCTGAGTTGTGTGTTTGTGAATTCAGGTTGGGAATATGGAATCACTCTTCCACCTGAAAACAAACCCAAATGCTGGGTGCCCGCTGAGAAGATGTATCACGTCCACCGGCGCAGAAGAATGATCCGACCTCGCAAAAAGATTCCTGGTGCTAAAACAGCGGCCGATGCAAGTTCATAGACTGAATGAGAACACTTTAAAAATGTGTGAATAACATGTGTGGTGTAAGACTTGCTGCTTCTGGTTCTTCTGTGTAGAAGAAAGATGATGGCGATCCAGAGGGATGGGAATACTCGTCTCTCATTGGCTGGAAGTTTCATTGTCATCAGCGTTCATCGGACACTTTCAGACGCCGCCGTTGGAGAAGGAAGATGTCACCCGCCAACCTTCTCGGACCTTCAGCCATCTTCAAACTGGAGGGGATGCTGGTGAGCAGCTCAGTTCATACAGTACGATGTGCTTTTTTAGTTCTGATGTGTGATGTGTTTCACAGGGAATTGATCCAGAATCAAAAAGTGAAGAGAAAACCTCTAAAGCAGAGTCTTCTGTTCAATTTGGAGAAAACACACCGACTGTATCGTGTACATTTGACCGTGAGTCCCTATAGGAAATACACACTAGAGAAGTGAGACGGAATGATACGCATCTTCTTCATGTGTCTCTTGTTTTTCTTCAGGACTGTACACGTATCACCTGAGAGTTTATGTGTTTCAGGCCAGAAATCTTCCAGCTCTGGATAAAGACAGCACCTCAGGTCTTGAAACTCTTCTCATTGAGCTTTCTCACTTTCTTAACAATTTTTCATACAACTGAAATCCTTTGATTTTCACACCACAGATCCGTATGTTCACGTGTCATTCCTGCATCAGAGTCAAACAACAGAGACCATCAAAAGCTCTCTGAACCCAACATGGGATCAAACGCTTATTTTTAAAAACCTGGAAATATATGGTGATCCTCAGACTCTGGCTCAAAATCCGCCGCTGGTGCTTTTGGAAATCTTCGACAGTGATCAAGTGGTTTGTGTTATGTCACCCAGAGCTGTAACATCCTCTAGTGTTCAGACACTGAAGACAGAATTGAAGGTTATTGTGTGTGTTTCAGGGTAAAGATGAGATGTTGGGCAGGTGTTCGTGTGTTCCTGTGGTGAAGTTAAACTCGAGTATGGACAGTGGATGTGTGAAGCTTCAGTGGGAGTGTGTGAAGAACAGACAGATATCTGTTGGTGAAGTGTTGGTGGCCGCTGAACTCTTTCTAAAGGTTTGAATCTCTTCATCACAATGCAGTGTTTTACACCAGTAAACATGTCTTATGTTGTGTTGTGTGCTGCAGGGAAGTGATGTTGAACTTCCTCTCGATCCACCTAAAAGAGGAGAAGCGCTTTACATGGTTCCTCAAGGAGTTCGGCCGGTGGTGCAGCTCACCGCTATAGAGGTCATTGTATAATATACATTGTATAAAATACAACCAGTCAAGTGTTTCTGAAGTGGGTTTTTGCTCTTTCAGGTTCTGGCGTGGGGTTTGCGTAACATGAAGACGTATCAGTTGGCTCCTGTAACCTCACCCAGTCTGGTGGTCGAGTGTGGAGGAGAGAGAGTCGAGACCGCTGTCATTAAAAACATCAAGAAAAGTCCCAATTTCCCTGGAAACGTTCTCATGTTAAAAGTGGTGAGCATCTAAAACACAATCACACAAAGCGTGTTGACACTTGTGTAACTTGCTTTGATGCATTGTGTGTATTTATTTTCTTCAGTTTCTACCCAAAGAGGAGGTCTATACACCACCTATTGTGTTAAAGGTGATCGATCACAGACCGTTTGGCCGGAAACCAGTGGTGGGTCAGTGTGTTATCCCTCATCTGGAAGATTTTCGTTGTGACCCTTACATCACCACAGCTGAAGTTGCGATGACCTCTAAAGGTAGATTTTGTCTCTAACACGCACGTGCACGCATGTGTATACACACACACACACACACACACACACACATGGGCGCGCGCGGGCATCAGATGAACATCATATGTCTCTTCTTCAGTGGCTTTAATGGCAGCCCCTCCCAGAGATCTTCATGTGAACATTGAAGATGGCAGACAGACTCCTCTAGAAGCTCAGGTACATCACATCTCACATCCGTCTGTCTGTCTTATACACTGTATGTGTGAATGTCCTGTTAACCTGTTCATTTCAGTTTTTATATGGCATCTCAGCTGCTGTTGACAAAATGGCCACTGCTAGTCCACTTCAAGTATGTACTCTGTACACATATTTCAAGCTGAAGTGTGTGATTCCTGCACAAGTGTTAGTATATCTGTGCAGAAAGAGGAATGACACACTTCGTTTTTATACCCTGATGTATTTTAATACATCATATACTGATGATTAAGATCTGTTTAGGATTTAAATCAATCTCTTATTGTGTGTTGATTGTGTTATCTCATGTTAATTATTATAATCATAGATGCATGTAAACGCATAGATGTTCCATTATCATCTGTAGTATTAAAACAATATTCAACATTTATACACATGTATAAATATCAAATTATAGAAACTCAGTAATCTCTACTACTCTGTTTTCATTTCTACCGTACTAAGATGATAAACACATCATCGTGTTTAGTGATCAAATGTGGGATGTACATGTACATTTATTATCTTTTGATCATATATTATCATGTGTGTTCTGATCAAACATTCATCATCTGTGAATGATTTTAACTCACTGAATCAAGTTCAGGAGAAAGTTCACCCCCAAAATATAAATTCTATCATTTAGTCACCATGTTATGTCAAACTTCTATAGCTTGCTTTCTCCTGCAGAAAACAAACTAAGATTTTGAAGAATGTTGGTATCTAAAAGTGAATGAGTGCCACTACGGTTACAAACATTCTTCAAAATATATCTTATTTTGTATTCTTTGCAAAATAACATTTTTCAGTTTCATTTTAACTACATTAATCAATTTTAATGTCAGTGTAATGAATGTATATGTTGTATAGAATATTTAAATAACAAGACTGTATGTTTTGGGATCTGAGATTTGGGAGAGTGTATTTGTAGGCCTGGATGAAATCTTTTACACTGATGTTTTCTCCGCGTGTGTAACATGTTTTGGATGTGTTTCTGTTCTATGTGCGATGGTGCTGATGTGTGGATGTTTTCGGCAGCGTGAGAAGGTGTGTTCATTTTTGCATCTATGTAGTGTTTCTTCAGCAGGAGTATGAGATTATATGTGTTATGTTTGATTGACAGGAGAAAGAGACTGTAGATTGGTGGAGTAAGTTTTACGCATCTATCGGAGCGCGGGACAAGTGCCGTCCGTATCTGGATAAAGGTTACGACACGCTGGAGGTGAAACAGAAGAAGAAGCCCCGGATGTCTGTAGTTCATATTTTGACATTTTGATTTTTCATCACATTAAACATGTGTGTGTGTGTGTGTTTGTGATGTTTTTCAGGTGTATGACAGTGAGCTGGAAGATGTGAAGGAGTTTATGGGTCTGACTGATTTCTGCCAAACCTTCAAACTGCTCAGTGGAAAATACGACAGTGATGACGACGATCCCAATGTGGTCGGTGAACTTAAGGTGAGGTGTTTGTTTCGTGAGCCCACTTGTCCTTGTAAGTTAGGGTTCTAGATGTGTTTGTGTTTAGGGCTCGTTCAAGATTTACCCGTTACCTGATGACCCTGGGGTGACCCCTCCGCCAAAGCAGTTCAGGGAGCTGCCCGACAGCGGCCCGCAGGAGTGTGTCATCAGGATATACGCGGTTCAAGCTGTTGACCTTCAACCTAAAGACAACAATGGCAAAGTAATATTTTCTGAGTAAAGTCTCTTTGTGTTTAAATGGCTGTTTAGTTTCAGAGAGAAACTGAAATGTGTTTTTGTTAGTGTGACCCTTACATCAAGATCTCATTGGGCAAAAAGACTATTGATGACAGAGACAACTACATCCCTAACACTCTGTGTCCAGTGTTTGGAAGGTAATGTGATGTCATCAAACAGATGCTCAGTGTTGAGATCTTTAGATGTCTGAATGGTTTCGTGTCTCGTAACAGCATGTTCGAGATGACCTGCTTCTTACCTCAAGATAAAGACCTGAAAATTGCCATCTATGACTTCGATCTGTTGAGTCGTGATGAGAAGGTTGGAGAGACCGTGATCGATCTGGAAAACCGTCTCCTGTCTTACTTTGGTTCTTACTGTGGTTTACCTCAGACGTACTGCATGTGAGAAATGTATCATGTGACATCACTTTCACCATGTCTCTTAGGAAAAATGCTGATCTTTGTGCCTTATTTCTATAGTTCTGGACCGAATCAGTGGCGTGATCAGCTCAGACCCTCTCAGATTCTTCAAAATTTCGCTCGATTGAAAGGACTGAGTCCACCCAAGAGTGAAGACAACGGAAACACGCTAACGTTTGCCGGTCGACTTTACTGTCTCTCTGAATTTGGTAATTGTCGTCTTTTGAGATTCTTCATGTTTTTTGACAAAGAGCTTTAACTAGTCATTATTCTAAAACAATATCTAAATCAAAAATAAAAATAAAAGCTGTTTAACCATGTAATCTTCATTTGTTTAGTGTTCTAATAATATAATGTAATGTGTTTTAGAAGAGAACAATGAAATTCACCAGCATCTTGGTCCTCCGAGTGAACGGATAGCTCTACATGTGCTCAGGACTCAAGGTCTGGTTCCAGAACATGTCGAGACCAGAACTCTGTACAGCAGCTTCCAGCCGACTCTCCCACAGGTCTGACTTCACACACTTATTATTATTATTACTTTTATTTTTATTATTATTATTACTATTATTATTATTATTATTATTATTATTATTATTATTGACAAATTCTTGGTTTTACAGGGAAGACTTCAATTGTGGGTGGATATATTCCCCAAAAGCCTTGGCCTTCCCGGACCTCCATTCGATATATCACCACGCAAGGCCAAAAAGTGAGAAGAACCGTTAGTGTTGAAATATGATCCTTCACGTTCATTATGTTTCCTTTCTTTCTTTCAGGTATTTTCTGCGTGTTGTTGTTTGGAACACGACTGATGTAGTTATGGATGAAACCAGTGTCACTGGAGAACGCATGAGTGACATCTATGTGAAAGGGTACATGACAAATCCCTTGATGTGTTTAACTCTTAACAGTTTGTGCTGATTTCATGTGTTTTCTTCAATAAGGTGGATGCCGGGAATGGAAGAAGATAAACAAAAGACAGACGTCCACTACAGATCACTTGATGGTGATGGAAATTTCAACTGGAGATTTGTGTTTGGATTTGAGTATCTGCCTGCAGAGCAACTCTGTCTTGTGTCTAAAAAGGTAATGAAGGACAAATTGAGAATAATTTTCATGAAAGGGATTTGAAATTGTAATATTTTTGTTTTGTTTAATAGGAACACTTTTGGAGCCTTGACAAAACTGAGTTTAGAATTCCACCCAAGCTGATTATTCAGATATGGGACAATGATAAATTCTCTCTGGACGATTATCTCGGTAAGATTGTGTGTGTGTGTGTGCGTGTGTGCGTGTGTGCGTGTGTGCGTGTGTGCCTGTGTGCCTGTGTGCGTGTGTGCGTGTGTGCCTGTGTGCCTGTGTGCCTGTGTGCCTGTGTGCCTGTGTGCCTGTGTGCCTGTGTGCCTGTGTGCCTGTGTGTCTGTGTGTATTGTCTAAAGAATGTGATCGAATCCACTGCTGAACATTTTTAAATCACAGGTGCTATTGAACTTGACGTACAACATTTAATCAATCCTGCAAAATCATCTGAGAAGTGTTCTCTTGTAATGTTACCTGATGGGACAAGTCCCCCAAAACCAGACCTGAAGTCTCTGTTTGATCAGAAGTCAGTGAGAGGATGGTGGCCGTGTTATATGGAGAAAAATGGAAAGAAAGAGCTGGGTGTAAGTAAAATCACGCACGCACAGACAGACAGACAGACAGACTGACACTCTTGCAGTGTGTCATCTGTGATTAATGTCATATATGTGGTGGTGTTGTTTTCAGGGGAAGATTGAGTTGACTCTAGAGATTGTGAATGAGAAGGAAGCAGATGAAAGACCTGCTGGAAAAGGCAGAGATGAACCAAATATGAATCCAAAGCTGGATCCTCCCAAGTAAATCTCTTATTTGTACATGTTTTTACTGTGTGATTAGACACATCCTCATGAGATGGTTTTTTTCAGACGACCTGAAACCTCTTTCTTCTGGTTCACTAATCCATGCAAGACCTGCAAATTCATTGTGTGGCGCAAATTTAAGTGGCTGTTCATCGGCTTCATTCTTCTGACATTGGTGCTGTTATTCATTGGGATCCTGCTATATTCATTACCTGTGAGTTTACACTAATAACTATTCATAACATGTTAAGCATTTTATTAAATTATAAGTTGTAGAATCATAACTGTTTATGTGTGCGTGTGTTTTTTACAGAACTACATATCTATGAAAATCGTCAAACCATATCAATGAAGTCCACAGAGGCTCCACTTCTTTTATTTATAAAACCTGGATCACAACACCAGAATCAATGAATGTGTTTCCTGTGACATGTTCTGGTTTTAATTCATTTACACACATGCATTAATACAGTGTTTATTGTGCTATCTGATTAAATATTTACCTTTTATCTAAAATCATGAATTGATCACTTTCCTAATATCTGTCAAATGTTTCAAACCATGAAGTGTTTCTATTGTGGAAAAAAGAAGCTTAACTGTATTGAATCTTTATTATATTTTAAGATTTGTTTTTGAATATGAAATGTTGTCAAATAAAGACTTGCAAATATGTTAAATGGTCTGTTTTTTATTATTTGTGCAATTGTTAAATGAATCTGTTAACAAATGGCCAGACTTATTTTAAATCTAAAAGATTTAAAAAGATAAAAGGGCACAAATGATTGTCACAGATTTCAAAAATTGTGTTTGTAGGCGACATATTTAAAAATAATAAACAGGGTTTTTGTTATCCACATTAATGTTGCTTTTCTCATTACATGTACACATAGTTTGATAAACATGCATTTGGTAAACAGGGTCTTAAAACATTCACATTTATTAAGCTTTATGTAGATACACAAATACATGGAGTTTTGATCATATAGACAAATAAGATCAGGTTTATTTTTTACAAATTATTTCCATCATGACCATAACAGATACCATACTTTAAATAACACATTAACATCAATATTTTTGATACAAAGGGGAAAAAATGAACATAAGCTCAAAAGTAATAAAAGTAAAAATAAAATGTTTTAAAAAAATATGAAAAAAATTAAATTATAGAACCTGTTACATTACATGAAATACTTCATGCTTTTTTAAAAACAAATACATTTTTGTTGCTAACCATTAAAGATTAAATTAAATATCTAAGTTCACATCTATAATTGACCTGTAAGGTTTATGTTGGTAGAAATAAATGTAGAAACTGAAATCATTCCAGAAAATTGTAGACATTTGGTAGTAAAAATTCATAACAGATTGTTTAATATTCAAGACTGCAGAAAATACTTTAATGACATGTTTTATACTTTAATGACATGTTTTAATACTTTAATGACATGTTTTTATACTTTAATGACATGTTTTATAATTTAATGACATGTTTTTATATTAAAGACTGCAGAAAATACTTTAATGACATGTTTTTATACTTTAATGACATGTTTAATACTTTAATGACATGTTTTATACTTTAATGACATGTTTTTATACTTTAATGACATGTTTTAATACTTTAATGACATGTTTTTATACTTTAATGACATGTTTTTATACTTTAATGACATGTTTTAATACTTTAATGACATGTTTTAATACTTTAATGACATGTTTTTATACTTTAATGACATGTTTTATACTTTAATGACATGTTTTTATACTTTAATGACATGTTTTATACTTTAATGACATGTTTTAATACTTTAATGACATGTTTTAATACTTTAATGACATGTTTTATACTTTAATGACATGTTTTATACTTTAATGACATGTTTTAATACTTTAATGACATGTTTTAATACTTTAATGACATGTTTTTATACTTTAATGACATGTTTTATACTTTAATGACATGTTTTATACTTTAATGACATGTTTTTATACTTTAATGACATGTTTTATACTTTAATGACATGTTTTAATACTTTAATGACATGTTTTTATACTTTAATGACATGTTTTAATACTTTAATGACATGTTTTATACTTTAATGACATGTTTTTATACTTTAATGACATGTTTTATACTTTAATGACATGTTTTTATACTTTAATGACATGTTTTTATACTTTAATGACATGTTTTATACTTTAATGACATGTTTTAATACTTTAATGACATGTTTTAATACTTTAATGACATGTTTTATACTTTAATGACATGTTTTATACTTTAATGACATGTTTTAATACTTTAATGACATGTTTTATACTTTAATGACATGTTTTTATACTTTAATGACATGTTTTATACTTTAATGACATGTTTTATACTTTAATGACATGTTTTATACTTTAATGACATGTTTTAATACTTTAATGACATGTTTTAATACTTTAATGACATGTTTTATACTTTAATGACATGTTTTATACTTTAATGACATGTTTTTATACTTTAATGACATGTTTTATACTTTAATGACATGTTTTATACTTTAATGACATGTTTTATACTTTAATGACATGTTTTATACTTTAATGACATGTTTAATACTTTAATGACATGTTTTATACTTTAATGACATGTTTTAATACTTTAATGACATGTTTTTATACTTTAATGACATGTTTTAATACTTTAATGACATGTTTTATACTTTAATGACATGTTTTAATACTTTAATGACATGTTTTAATACTTTAATGACATGTTTTATACTTTAATGACATGTTTTAATACTTTAATGACATGTTTTATACTTTAATGACATGTTTTAATACTTTAATGACATGTTTTAATACTTTAATGACATGTTTTAATACTTTAATGACATGTTTTAATACTTTAATGACATGTTTTATACTTTAATGACATGTTTTTATACTTTAATGACATGTTTTATACTTTAATGACATGTTTTTATACTTTAATGACATGTTTTATACTTTAATGACATGTTTTATACTTTAATGACATGTTTAATACTTTAATGACATGTTTTAATACTTTAATGACATGTTTTATACTTTAATGACATGTTTTATACTTTAATGACATGTTTAATACTTTACTGACATGTTTTATACTTTAATGACATGTTTTAATACTTTAATGACATGTTTTATACTTTACTGACATGTTTTATACTTTAATGACATGTTTTAATACTTTAATGACATGTTTTAATACTTTAATGACATGTTTTATACTTTAATGACATGTTTTTATACTTTAATGACATGTTTTATACTTTAATGACATGTTTTTATACTTTAATGACATGTTTTTATACTTTAATGACATGTTTTAATACTTTAATGACATGTTTTAATACTTTAATGACATGTTTTTATACTTTAATGACATGTTTTATACTTTAATGACATGTTTTATACTTTAATGACATGTTTTAATACTTTAATGACATGTTTTATACTTTAATGACATGTTTTTATACTTTAATGACATGTTTTATACTTTAATGACATGTTTTATACTTTAATGACATGTTTTTATACTTTAATGACATGTTTTATACTTTAATGACATGTTTTTATACTTTAATGACATGTTTTTATACTTTAATGACATGTTTTTATACTTTAATGACATGTTTTATACTTTAATGACATGTTTTAATACTTTAATGACATGTTTTATACTTTAATGACATGTTTTAATACTTTAATGACATGTTTTATACTTTAATTACATGTTTTTATACTTTAATGACATGTTTTTATACTTTAATGACATGTTTTATACTTTAATGACATGTTTTATACTTTAATGACATGTTTTAATACTTTAATGACATGTTTTTATACTTTAATGACATGTTTTAATACTTTAATGACATGTTTTATACTTTAATGACATGTTTTAATACTTTAATGACATGTTTTAATACTTTAATGACATGTTTTATACTTTAATGACATGTTTTAATACTTTAATGACATGTTTTATACTTTAATGACATGTTTTAATACTTTAATGACATGTTTTAATACTTTAATGACATGTTTTAATACTTTAATGACATGTTTTATACTTTAATGACATGTTTTTATACTTTAATGACATGTTTTAATACTTTAATGACATGTTTTATACTTTAATGACATGTTTTTATACTTTAATGACATGTTTTAATACTTTAATGACATGTTTTATACTTTAATGACATGTTTTTATACTTTAATGACATGTTTTATACTTTAATGACATGTTTTTATACTTTAATGACATGTTTTTATACTTTAATGACATGTTTTTATACTTAAATGACATGTTTTATACTTTATTGACATGTTTTTATACTTTAATGACATGTTTTAATACTTTAATGACATGTTTTTATACTTTAATGACATGTTTAATACTTTAATGACATGTTTTATACTTTAATGACATGTTTTTATACTTTAATGACATGTTTTAATACTTTAATGACATGTTTTTATACTTTAATGACATGTTTTTATACTTTAATGACATGTTTTTATACTTTAATGACATGTTTTATACTTTAATGACATGTTTTAATACTTTAATGACATGTTTTAATACTTTAATGACATGTTTTATACTTTAATGACATGTTTTTATACTTTAATGACATGTTTTAATACTTTAATGACATGTTTTATACTTTAATGACATGTTTTAATACTTTAATGACATGTTTTAATACTTTAATGACATGTTTTATACTTTAATGACATGTTTTTATACTTTAATGACATGTTTTATACTTTAATGACATGTTTTAATACTTTAATGACATGTTTTTATACTTTAATGACATGTTTTAATACTTTAATGACATGTTTTAATACTTTAATGACATGTTTTAATACTTTAATGACATGTTTTATACTTTAATGACATGTTTTAATACTTTAATGACATGTTTTATACTTTAATGACATGTTTTAATACTTTAATGACATGTTTTAATACTTTAATGACATGTTTTAATACTTTAATGACATGTTTTAATACTTTAATGACATGTTTTATACTTTAATGACATGTTTTATACTTTAATGACATGTTTTAATACTTTAATGACATGTTTTATACTTTAATGACATGTTTTAATACTTTAATGACATGTTTTTATACTTTAATGACATGTTTTAATACTTTAATGACATGTTTTAATACTTTAATGACATGTTTTAATACTTTAATGACATGTTTTTATACTTTAATGACATGTTTTAATACTTTAATGACATGTTTTATACTTTAATGACATGTTTTATACTTTAATGACATGTTTTAATACTTTAATGACATGTTTTATACTTTACTGACATGTTTTATACTTTAATGACATGTTTTAATACTTTAATGACATGTTTTAATACTTTAATGACATGTTTTAATACTTTAATGACATGTTTTAATACTTTAATGACATGTTTTATACTTTAATGACATGTTTTAATACTTTAATGACATGTTTAATACTTTAATAACATGTTTTATACTTTAATGACATGTTTTAATACTTTAATGACATGTTTTAATACTTTAATGACATGTTTTATACTTTAATGACATGTTTTTATACTTTAATGACATGTTTAATACTTTAATGACATGTTTTATACTTTAATGACATGTTTTAATACTTTAATGACATGTTTTTATACTTTAATGACATGTTTTAATACTTTAATGACATGTTTTAATACTTTAATGACATGTTTTATACTTTAATGACATGTTTAATACTTTAATGACATGTTTTTATACTTTAATGACATGTTTAATACTTTAATGACATGTTTTAATACTTTAATGACATGTTTTATACTTTAATGACATGTTTTAATACTTTAATGACATGTTTTTATACTTTAATGACATGTTTAATACTTTAATGACATGTTTTAATACTTTAATGACATGTTTTTATACTTTAATGACATGTTTTAATACTTTAATGACATGTTTTATACTTTAATGACATGTTTTAATACTTTAATGACATGTTTTTATACTTTAATGACATGTTTAATACTTTAATGACATGTTTTATACTTTAATGACATGTTTTAATACTTTAATGACATGTTTTTATACTTTATTGACATGTTTTTATACTTTAATGACATGTTTTATACTTTAATGACATGTTTTAATACTTTAATGACATGTTTTTATACTTTAATGACATGTTTTATACTTTAATGACATGTTTTTATACTTTAATGACATGTTTTAATACTTTAATGACATGTTTTAATACTTTAATGACATGTTTTAATACTTTAATGACATGTTTTAATACTTTAATGACATGTTTTTATACTTTAATGACATGTTTTAATACTTTAATGACATGTTTTATACTTTAATGACATGTTTTATACTTTAATGACATGTTTTAATACTTTAATGACATGTTTTATACTTTACTGACATGTTTTATACTTTAATGACATGTTTTAATACTTTAATGACATGTTTTAATACTTTAATGACATGTTTTAATACTTTAATGACATGTTTTAATACTTTAATGACATGTTTTATACTTTAATGACATGTTTTAATACTTTAATGACATGTTTAATACTTTAATAACATGTTTTATACTTTAATGACATGTTTTAATACTTTAATGACATGTTTTAATACTTTAATGACATGTTTTATACTTTAATGACATGTTTTTATACTTTAATGACATGTTTAATACTTTAATGACATGTTTTATACTTTACTGACATGTTTTATACTTTAATGACATGTTTTAATACTTTAATGACATGTTTTAATACTTTAATGACATGTTTTAATACTTTAATGACATGTTTTATACTTTAATGACATGTTTTATACTTTAATGACATGTTTTATACTTTAATGACATGTTTTATACTTTAATGACATGTTTTATACTTTAATGACATGTTTTATACTTTAATGACATGTTTTAATACTTTAATGACATGTTTTTATACTTTAATGACATGTTTTAATACTTTAATGACATGTTTTATACTTTAATGACATGTTTTATACTTTAATGACATGTTTTATACTTTAATGACATGTTTTTATACTTTAATGACATGTTTTATACTTTAATGACATGTTTTAATACTTTAATGACATGTTTTAATACTTTAATGACATGTTTTAATACTTTAATGACATGTTTTATACTTTAATGACATGTTTTTATACTTTAATGACATGTTTTATACTTTAATGACATGTTTTTATACTTTAATGACATGTTTTATACTTTAATGACATGTTTTTATACTTTAATGACATGTTTTAATACTTTAATGACATGTTTTATACTTTAATGACATGTTTTATACTTTAATGACATGTTTTAATACTTTAATGACATGTTTTATACTTTAATGACATGTTTTAATACTTTAATGACATGTTTTAATACTTTAATGACATGTTTTAATACTTTAATGACATGTTTTAATACTTTAATGACATGTTTTATACTTTAATGACATGTTTTAATACTTTAATGACATGTTTTATACTTTAATGACATGTTTTAATACTTTAATGACATGTTTTAATACTTTAATGACATGTTTTAATACTTTAATGACATGTTTTATACTTTAATGACATGTTTTAATACTTTAATGACATGTTTTAATACTTTAATGACATGTTTTATACTTTAATGACATGTTTTATACTTTAATGACATGTTTAATACTTTAATGACATGTTTTAATACTTTAATGACATGTTTTAATACTTTAATGACATGTTTTATACTTTAATGACATGTTTTTATACTTTAATGACATGTTTTATACTTTAATGACATGTTTTAATACTTTAATGACATGTTTTTATACTTTAATGACATGTTTAATACTTTAATGACATGTTTTATACTTTAATGACATGTTTTAATACTTTAATGACATGTTTTTATACTTTATTGACATGTTTTTATACTTTAATGACATGTTTTATACTTTAATGACATGTTTTAATACTTTAATGACATGTTTTTATACTTTAATGACATGTTTTATACTTTAATGACATGTTTTTATACTTTAATGACATGTTTTATACTTTAATGACATGTTTTAATACTTTAATGACATGTTTTAATACTTTAATGACATGTTTTAATCCTTTAATCACATGTTTTTATACTTTAATGACATGTTTTAATACTTTAATGACATGTTTTATACTTTAATGACATGTTTTATACTTTAATGACATGTTTTAATACTTTAATGACATGTTTTATACTTTACTGACATGTTTTATACTTTAATGACATGTTTTAATACTTTAATGACATGTTTTAATACTTTAATGACATGTTTTAATACTTTAATGACATGTTTTAATACTTTAATGACATGTTTTATACTTTAATGACATGTTTTAATACTTTAATGACATGTTTAATACTTTAATAACATGTTTTATACTTTAATGACATGTTTTAATACTTTAATGACATGTTTTAATACTTTAATGACATGTTTTATACTTTAATGACATGTTTTTATACTTTAATGACATGTTTAATACTTTAATGACATGTTTTATACTTTAATGACATGTTTTAATACTTTAATGACATGTTTTAATACTTTAATGACATGTTTTAATACTTTAATGACATGTTTTAATACTTTAATGACATGTTTTATACTTTAATGACATGTTTAATACTTTAATGACATGTTTTTATACTTTAATGACATGTTTAATACTTTAATGACATGTTTTAATACTTTAATGACATGTTTTATACTTTAATGACATGTTTTAATACTTTAATGACATGTTTTTATACTTTAATGACATGTTTAATACTTTAATGACATGTTTTAATACTTTAATGACATGTTTTATACTTTAATGACATGTTTTAATACTTTAATGACATGTTTTTATACTTTAATGACATGTTTAATACTTTAATGACATGTTTTATACTTTAATGACATGTTTTAATACTTTAATGACATGTTTTTATACTTTATTGACATGTTTTTATACTTTAATGACATGTTTTATACTTTAATGACATGTTTTAATACTTTAATGACATGTTTTTATACTTTAATGACATGTTTTATACTTTAATGACATGTTTTTATACTTTAATGACATGTTTTATACTTTAATGACATGTTTTAATACTTTAATGACATGTTTTAATACTTTAATGACATGTTTTAATACTTTAATGACATGTTTTATACTTTATTGACATGTTTTATACTTTAATGACATGTTTTAATACTTTAATGACATGTTTTATACTTTAATGACATGTTTTAATACTTTAATGACATGTTTTAATACTTTAATGACATGTTTTATACTTTAATGACATGTTTTAATACTTTAATGACATGTTTTATACTTTAATGACATGTTTTAATACTTTAATGACATGTTTTAATACTTTAATGACATGTTTTAATACTTTAATGACATGTTTTTATACTTTAATGACATGTTTTAATACTTTAATGACATGTTTTATACTTTAATGACATGTTTTATACTTTAATGACATGTTTTAATACTTTAATGACATGTTTTATACTTTACTGACATGTTTTATACTTTAATGACATGTTTTAATACTTTAATGACATGTTTTAATACTTTAATGACATGTTTTAATACTTTAATGACATGTTTTAATACTTTAATGACATGTTTTATACTTTAATGACATGTTTTAATACTTTAATGACATGTTTAATACTTTAATAACATGTTTTATACTTTAATGACATGTTTTAATACTTTAATGACATGTTTTAATACTTTAATGACATGTTTTATACTTTAATGACATGTTTTTATACTTTAATGACATGTTTAATACTTTAATGACATGTTTTATACTTTACTGACATGTTTTATACTTTAATGACATGTTTTAATACTTTAATGACATGTTTTAATACTTTAATGACATGTTTTAATACTTTAATGACATGTTTTAATACTTTAATGACATGTTTTAATACTTTAATGACATGTTTTTATACTTTAATGACATGTTTTATACTTTAATGACATGTTTTATACTTTAATGACATGTTTTAATACTTTAATGACATGTTTTATACTTTAATGACATGTTTTATACTTTAATGACATGTTTTATACTTTAATGACATGTTTTATACTTTAATGACATGTTTTATACTTTAATGACATGTTTAATACTTTAATGACATGTTTTAATACTTTAATGACATGTTTTAATACTTTAATGACATGTTTTAATACTTTAATGACATGTTTTAATACTTTAATGACATGTTTTAATACTTTAATGACATGTTTTAATACTTTAATGACATGTTTTAATACTTTAATGACATGTTTTATACTTTAATGACATGTTTTTATACTTTAATGACATGTTTTAATACTTTAATGACATGTTTTTATACTTTAATGACATGTTTTAATACTTTAATGACATGTTTTAATACTTTAATGACATGTTTTATACTTTAATGACATGTTTTTATACTTTAATGACATGTTTTAATACTTTAATGACATGTTTTAATACTTTAATGACATGTTTTAATACTTTAATGACATGTTTTAATACTTTAATGACATGTTTTAATACTTTAATGACATGTTTTATATCGCAGAATGAAAGTGTGGTAAGGTGTTGAGCTCGATGCGGAAGTGACGTCATGTTGAAGATTTTAAATAGCTGAGTGTCAGTTAGCGGCGCTCACAATGTCATTATAGCGAGATAAAACACACGCAAGTTATAACTTTATATAACTTTATATAACCACAAGTCTCTTCATCTCAATCCAGGTAAGTTGTGTTACCATGAGTTATGTTCTCATTAAAGATTAATTCAGTTATTTATTTATCTGTCGTTCATTTAAATCATGTTTAGTGACACAGCTCATATAATGTGTATTATTATCGATCTTTAGCGAGTTTAATGACATTTATTAGTTGTTAAACGCTGTTTTATTCTCGTTTATTCTTATTTGGCGGGAAGATCATTGGCTGCGCAGTCTGCGCAGTTTGATATCGCGAGATCAGCTCTCTCCCCCACCGATTGATTTACTCTCGCGGTATTATGACGTCACACGCTTTTGAGTCGACGTGTTGTCATGTGCACACCTGAACATTGTCATTAAGTTAATTAATTAATGTTTGATTGATTGATGTTTAGTTAGTTAATGGTTGATTAGTTAGTGGTCGATTAGTTAATGGTTGATTAGTTAATGTTTGGATAAAAATGTGATATAAAGCGAGTTTTTGCTTCTAGATTCTATTAAAATTAACACTGATAATATAATGACATCCTTCCCATGCGTCTGTCTGTCCCTCTGTCTGTACACACACACACACACACCCACACCCACACCCAAAGCAGTGCACACACAGCAGTGAACACACACACACACACACACAAAGGAGTGAATTTACACATATAACAGTGAGAGCGCACACACACCCAGAGCAGTGCACACACAGAAGTGAACACACTCACACGCAGAAGTGTGAACACACTCACACGCAGAAGTGTGAACACACTCACACGCAGAAGTGTGAACACACTCACACGCAGAAGTGAACACACTCACACGCAGAAGTGTGAACACACTCACACACACACACACACACACAGCAGTGAATGCAAGCACACGCACATCAGTGAACACACACACACACACAGCAGTGAATGCAAGCACACGCACATCAGTGAATACACACACACACACACACAGCAGTAAACGCAAGCAAACGCACATCAGTGAATACACACACACAGCAGTGAACACACACACACACACACACACACACAGCAATGAACGCAAGCACACGCACATCAGTGAATACAAACACAGCAGTAAACTCAAGCACACGCACATCAGTCACGCACACAGCAGTGAACACACACACACACACACACAGCAGTGAACGCAAGCACACGCACATCAGTCACACACACAGCAGTGAACACACACACACACACACAGCAGTGAACGCAAGCACACGCACATCAGTCACGCACACAGCAGTGAACACACACACACACACACACAGCAGTGAACGCAAGCACACGCACATCAGTCACACACACAGCAGTGAACACACACACACACACACACACACACACACAGCAGTGAACGCAAGCACACGCACATCAGTCACGCACACAGCAGTGAACACACACACACACACACACACACACACACAGCAGTGAACGCAAGCACACGCACATCAGTCACGCACACAGCAGTGAACACACACACACACACACACACACACACACACAGCAGTGAACGCAAGCACACGCACATCAGTCACACACACAGCAGTGAACGCAAGCACACGCACATCACTCACACACACAGCAGTGAACACAAGCACACGTACAGCAGTCAACACACACAGCAGTGAACACAAGCACACGCACAGCGGTGAACACAAGCACACGCACATCAGTCACACACACAGCGGTGAACACAAGCACACGCACATCAGTCACACACACAGCAGTGAACACAAGCACACACACACACACAGCAGTGAACACAAGCACACGTACAGCGGTGAACACAAGCACACGCACATCAGTCACACACACAGCAGTGAACGCAAGCACACGCACATCAGTCACACACACAGCAGTGAACACACACACACACACACACACACAGCAGTGAACGCAAGCACACGCACATCAGTCACGCACACAGCAGTGAACACACACACACACACACACACAGCAGTGAACGCAAGCACACGCACATCAGTCACACACACAGCAGTGAACGCAAGCACACGCACATCACTCACACACACAGCAGTGAACACAAGCACACGCACATCAGTCACACACACAGCAGTGAACACAAGCACACGCACATCAGTCACACACACAGCGGTGAACGCAAGCACACGCACATCACTCACACACACAGCAGTGAACACAAGCACACGTACAGCGGTGAACACAAGCACACGCACATCAGTCACACACACAGCAGTGAACGCAAGCACACGCACATCACTCACACACACAGCAGTGAACACAAGCACACGTACAGCGGTGAACACAAGCACACGCACATCAGTCACACACACAGCGGTGAACACAAGCACACGCACATCAGTCACACACACAGCAGTGAACACAAGCACACGTACAGCGGTGAACACAAGCACACGCACATCAGTCACACACACAGCGGTGAACACAAGCACACGCACATCAGTCACACACACAGCAGTGAACACAAGCACACACACAGCAGTGAACACAAGCACACGCACATCACTCACACACACAGCGGTGAACACAAGCACACGCACATCAGTCACACACACAGCAGTGAACACAAGCACACGTACAGCGGTGAACACAAGCACACGCACATCAGTCACACACACAGCAGTGAACACAAGCACACGCACATCAGTCACACACACACAGCGGTGAACACAAGCACACGCACATCAGTCACACACACAGCAGTGAACACAAGCACACACACAGCAGTGAACACAAGCACACGCACATCAGTCACACACACAGCAGTGAACACAAGCACACACACAGCGGTGAACACAAGCACACGCACATCAGTCACACACACAGAGCAGTGAACACACACACAGCAGTGAACGCAAGCAAACGCACATCAGTGAACACACACAGAGCAGTGAACGCATGCGCAGACACACAGCAGTAAACGCAAGCACACGCACATCAGTGAACACACGCACATCAGTGAACACACGCACATCAGTGAACACACACACATCAGTGAACACATACAGCAGTGAACGCAAGCCCACGCACATCAGTGAACACACACACAGCAGTGAACGTATGCGCAGACACACAGCAGTAAACGCACACACACGCACATCAGTGAGCGCAAGCACACGCACATCAGTGAACACACACACACAGCAGTAAACGCATGCGCACACACACATCAGTGAACACACACACACAGCAGTGAATGCAAGCACATGCACATCAGTGAACACACACACACACACACACACACACACACACACAGCAGTGAACGCAAGCACACGCACAACAGTGAACACACACACAGCAGTGAATACTGCTCTCTAACCAATGACCCCCCAACCATAAGTGTACAGTAAAAGATCTACAAACATGTCATGAGAAACATTGACACACATGAGCTAAACTACAATAATAATGAACATTAATAATACAAATATTGATTTGTTATTGATTATCACAGAAACTGTTATGATATGATTATCAGGTCAGGTGTAATCGTGAAGAGAAAATCTCCTGGAGGAGGGAAAGACGCACACAGAGGAACTCAAGACCGGAAGTACATAAAACCCTCTTAATGCTCCTGATCCGTGTGTGTGTGTGTGTGTGCATGTGCGCACGTGTGTAGTAAAATGCTCGTTTCAGAGGATGAACTGTGAGGACACGTATGATATGGACAGCTGGGGGTGGACAACACTGTGTGTACAGTATGTTTTACACTCTGTGTGTGGCTGTAAAGTGTTCTTTGTGGTTGTGTTAATGTATAAGTGTGGTTTATCTGAGGCTTAGTACTTGTGTCACACTAACACAGCTGATCAAAGTTCAGTGCTGTGAATGCTGAGATTGTTCTGTTTTTTTTCTTCTTGTCTGCATAGAAAAGTTCAGTGTAGAAAAGAAGACTTCGCACAACTATCATCTTAAAATTTTTATCTGTGTGTTATTCTGGTCACACACTGCTCTTTCCTGTTAGTACCACTGATATGCCATTAATACAAATACATAAATAATTTATTATTGTGTTAATTGACAGCAAATCTTCTGGAAAGACTAAAGTTGTTGTGATGTGTGTTGTAGTGTTTTGTTTTGCCCTGTATTAATGTTCATCACGTCTGTTGTGATCAATACTTTCTGGTGAAAGTTAACTTTGTTCTGTTCTCAATCAGGTCCACTACTTGGTGTTCAGTCTTAGACATTGAGAGAGAGCTGGGCATCAGAATGTCTAGACGCAGTCTCCGTCTGCACACCAGCACCAGTCACTATGGAGACGACAGCCTACTTGACCCTTCACTAAACCATAGCACCATCTACTGCCGAGAGCATGACAGGTGACGAAAGGTCATCTGTATCACATGAAATATCAAATTCTGTAATGTGAATCACTTGATTAAAGTATTTAGTAATTGATGGATTGTTGGTCATTGTGCCCACCATTAAAAATGAATTTTAGGTCTGTGAACAGGCGGTCTGTAAGTGTTCATACACCAAGATGTTCAGCGTCTGTCCTTCAAGCTCATAACAGCACTGTGAACAGTTGTGCTCCCAGTGATGCTTCACTCCTGTCATCTCTACTGGATGAGTCGTCTATACAAGAACACACACTGCTTGACACATTCTGGGGTCAGTACACACGCACACACACATGCACACACACCATACAAAATAATCATCAATGAACTACTGAACGTGTCACAATTTTTTATTAGGTCTGGATCAGGATGGCGATAGCAAAGGTTAGCTCTGATGGAAAACATGTTCTGCCTTTATTTTCTTTATTTGAATTATATCATACAAATACTAATAACACCTATATAATGATGTTATTACCCATGAGCATACATAAGACGACAATGAGAGAAAACCTAAACTCATGTACAGTAGTCTTAATATTTTGTAATGAATGTAAACTTGTTCAAATCAATAGGAATCATTAAATTATTCTCAGCCTTTCATGCATTAACTCACTCCAAAACTGATTTTAAGTACGTAAGTTAGTAAAGATCAATGAAAAACACTTTAAAGAAAATGACTTCTGTGTTATTTTAGTTGATTTGTCTTAAATTTGTTTTATATTTGTTTTCAGATCAAACTCTCAGGGCTCACCACAGTAAGGTGGAGGCTAAAACCCAGACGTCCTGTGCTCAGAACCCTTACATTCGTACCGACTGCAGCTTGACCACCTCACCATTATCTGCTGGACATCACAGATCCTTCAAACAGCCATCTAACCCAGATGTCTGTCCTAACACTACAGTATACTCCAGAGAGAGCCGTAGACACAAGACAGGTGAGAGACACTCTCAGATATTAAACCGCATGTTATGAGTGTTTGTGTTCAGACTGATCACACATTGACTTCAGATATTTAGATGTCCTGAGGATTAAAAAACAAATGATAACTTCTAGCTGCTCTTCATTAAAACCGCATGTGCTCGTTCATGTTTCTGTGTATTCCCCTCTAGTGTGTTCTGTCTTTTCACAAAAACTCTAGGCTTCAGGGGTCTCGAAGACATGTGTCTAACAGATTTAAATAGACAGGATTAAAAAAAACACATATATTAGATTTAAGGCCTTAACTCAATACATCATCAAAGCATCATTATAGCCTAGAGTATTTTGGGTTTGATATCAAAAGCATTCAAGTCTGTTCTCTCCAGATCCTCTTAAACTCGATCAGGTTAAATGAGGATTATTTTCCTGTTGAAGAACAAACTGTCTCACTGTTTCTGAATGTTCTACTTCTAGTTTCATTAAAGGTATCTGTATGTTTTACTGTTGGACTTTCCTTTTAACCTGACAAGTTGTCCAGTTCCTTCTGCTGAGAATCACACAGACAGCCTGATGCTGTTATCAACACATGATGCTTAGAAACTGAGATTTATCAGACCAGAGACGCTTGTTTCTGACAGTGTGAACGATTATTTTAAGTGTGTATTTGAAAATTAATCTGATCTAATAGTTAACTTTGATTTATTACGGAGAAATTCAGTACTTTGTATTCAGACCAGCCCCAGTGATAGATTGGATTTCTCATATCTTTGATTAGATGGATAGATCACAACACTGTTAAGTGCCGCCAAATTGAATGCAGAGCACAAATTCTGAGAATGGGTCACATCACTTCTCTTAACAGTAAGAAAACTAATACAGAACAGAATACCTAATCCTCTTAAAACAAACTAATAACTGTTCTTTATTCATTTATTTGATTTAATGAAATAAGCAATGAAACACACAAAATGTATGTCTGTACTCTTAGGTCTGCATTTCATCATATTTATGAAAAACACAGAAACACAAAGGTTGCTTTGAGCGTACACAGATCCTACGATCTATCAAGAGAAATCTGATAGATGATGATGATGATGATGATGATGATGATGATGATGATGATGATGATGATGATGATGATGATGATGATGATGATGATGATGATGATGATGATGATGATGATGATGATGATGATGATGATGATGATGATGATGATGATGATGTGTTTGCAGGAATATTGGGGATCTTGTCTGAGTGGTGTGTTTATAACAGTTGCAGGAGACTAGCTGTCTGTCTAGTGTACATATTCACACTGCTTAAAGGTATCATCTTCATCTTCATGTGATGACACATTCTTACTCTCTGCTTCACAATTACTGTCCAGATGAAACTTTTCATGATCACTTTATCCGATGGTAGAGTGAATCTCTTCTCTAATGTTTGTGTGTTTATCATGGACAGTAATTCACCCTCACGACACTGGTGTTGTGCATGAACTTTCAGAAGTTTTGCAGGGGGTACTCAACCAAAAAT
>CM065654.1:5487303-5499803 GCA_033220385.1 Triplophysa yarkandensis
AGCACATGTGATGTGTAAAGTGATGAGTCTGACAGCAGCACATGTGATGTGTAAAGTGATGAGTCTGACAGCAGCTCATGTGATGTGTAAAGTGATGAGTCTGACAGCAGCACATGTGATGTGTAAAGTGATGAGTCTGACAGCAGCTCATGTGATGTGTAAAGTGATGAGTCTGACAGCAGCTCATGTGATGTGTAAAGTGATGAGTCTGACAGCAGCTGATGTGATGTGTAAAGTGATGAGTCTGACAGCAGCTGATGTGATGTGTAAAGTGATGAGTCTGACAGCAGCTGATGTGTTGTGTTGTGTAAAGTGATGAGTCTGACAGCAGCTGATGTGATGTGTAAAGTGATGAGTCTGACAGCAGCTCATGTGTTGTGTTGTGTAAAGTGATGAGTCTCACAGCAGCACATGTGATGTTGTGTAAAGTGATGAGTCTGACAGCAGCACATGTGGTGTGATGTGATGAGTCTGACAGCAGCTGATGTGATGTGATGTTGTGTAAAGTGATGAGTCTGACAGCAGCTCATGTGATGTGATGTTGTGTAAAGTGATGAGTCTGAAAGCAGCACATGTGATGTGATGTTGTGTAAAGTGATGAGTCTGACAGCAGCACATGTGATGTGTTGTGTAAAGTGATGAATCTGACAGCAGCACATGTGATGTGTAGTGTAAAGTGATGAGTCTGACAGCAGCTCATGTGATGTGTTGTGTAAAGTGATGAGTCTGACAGCAGCTGATGTGATGTGTAAAGTGATGAATCTGACAGCAGCTCATGTGATGTGATGTTGTGTAAAGTGATGAGTCTGACAGCAGCTCATGTGATGTGATGTTGTGTAAAGTGATGAGTCTGACAGCAGCTCATGTGATGTGATGTTGTGTAAAGTGATGAGTCTGACAGCAGCACATGTGATGTGTTGTGTAAAGTGATGAGTCTGACAGCAGCACATGTGATGTGTTGTGTAAAGTGATGAGTCTGACAGCAGCACATGTGATGTGTTGTGTAAAGTGATGAGTCTGACAGCAGCACATGTGGTGTGATGTGATGAGTCTGACAGCAGCTCATGTGATGTGTTGTGTTGTGTAAAGTGATGAGTCTGACAGCAGCTGATGTAATGTTGTGTAAAGTGATGAGTCTGACAGCAGCACATGTAATGTTGTGTAAAGTGATGAGTCTCACAGCAGCACATGTGATGTGATGTGATGTGTAAAGTGATGAGTCTGACAGCAGCACATGTGATGTGATGTTGTGTAAAGTGATGAGTCTGACAGCAGCACATGTGTTGTGATGTGTAAAGTGATGAGTCTGACAGCAGCACATGTGATGTGTTGTGTAAAGTGATGAGTCTCACAGCAGCACATGTGATGTGATGTGATGTGATGTGTAAAGTGATGAGTCTGACAGCAGCTCATGTGATGTGATGTTGTGTAAAGTGATGAGTCTGACAGCAGCACGTGTTGTGATGTGTAAAGTGATGAGTCTGACAGCAGCACATGTGATGTGTTGTGTAAAGTGATGAGTCTGACAGCAGCACATGTGTTGTGATGTGTAAAGTGATGAGTCTGACAGCAGCACATGTGATGTGATGTGATGTGTTGTGTAAAGTGATGAGTCTGACAGCAGCTCATGTGATGTGATGTTGTGTAAAGTGATGAGTCTCACAGCAGCTGATATGATGTGTTGTGTAAAGTGATGAGTCTGACAGCAGCACATGTGATGTGTTGTGTAAAGTGATGAGTCTGACAGCAGCACATGTGATGTGTTGTGTAAAGTGATGAGTCTGACAGCAGCACATGTGATGTGATGTTGTGTAAAGTGATGAGTCTGACAGCAGCTCATGTGATGTGATGTTGTGTAAAGTGATGAGTCTGACAGCAGCTCATGTGATGTGATGTTGTGTAAAGTGATGAGTCTGACAGCAGCTCATGTGATGTGATGTTGTGTAAAGTGATGAGTCTGACAGCAGCTCATGTGATGTGATGTTGTGTAAAGTGATGAGTCTGACAGCAGCTCATGTGATGTGATGTTGTGTAAAGTGATGAGTCTGACAGCAGCTCATGTGATGTGTTGTGTAAAGTGATGAGTCTGACAGCAGCTCATGTGATGTGATGTTGTGTAAAGTGATGAGTCTGACAGCAGCTCATGTGATGTGTTGTGTAAAGTGATGAGTCTGACAGCAGCACATGTGATGTGTTGTGTAAAGTGATGAGTCTGACAGCAGCACATGTGATGTGTTGTGTAAAGTGATGAGTCTGACAGCAGCACATGTGATGTTGTGTAAAGTGATGAGTCTGACAGCAGCACATGTGATGTTGTGTAAAGTGATGAGTCTGACAGCAGCACATGTGGTGTGATGTGATGAGTCTGACAGCAGCTGATGTGATGTGTAAAGTGATGAGTCTGACAGCAGCTCATGTGATGTGTAAAGTGATGAGTCTGACAGCAGCACATGTGATGTGATGTTGTGTAAAGTGATGAGTCTGACAGCAGCTCATGTGATGTGTTGTGTAAATTGATGAGTCTTACAGCAGCACATGTGATGTGTTGTGTAAAGTGATGAGTCTGACAGCAGCTCATGTGATGTGTTGTGTAAAGTGATGAGTCTGACAGCAGCACATGTGTTGTGATGTGTAAAGTGATGAGTCTTACAGCAGCACATGTGATGTGTTGTGTAAAGTGATGAGTCTGACAGCAGCACATGTGATGTGTTGTGTAAAGTGATGAGTCTGACAGCAGCTCATGTGATGTGTTGTGTTGTGTAAATTGATGAGTCTGACAGCAGCACATGTGATGTGATGTTGTGTAAAGTGATGAGTCTGACAGCAGCTCATGTGATGTGTTGTGTAAAGGGATGAGTCTGACAGCAGCTCATGTGATGTGTTGTGTTGTGTAAATTGATGAGTCTGACAGCAGCACATGTGATGTGATGTTGTGTAAAGTGATGAGTCTGACAGCAGCTCATGTGATGTGTTGTGTAAATTGATGAGTCTCACAGCAGCACATGTGATGTGATGTGTAAAGGGATGAGTCTGACCGCAGCTGATGTGATGTGATGTGTCTCACAGTAGCTGATGGAATGGGATGTGAAAAGTGATTATTTTGACAGCAGCTCATGTAACGTGTTGTGTACTGTGATGGGTCTGATAGCAGGTTATGTGTTGTGATCTGATGTGATGTGTAAAATGATGAGTCTGACAGCAGGTCTTGTGATGTGTTGTGTACAGAAATGGGTCGGACAGTGGCTCGTGTGATGGGATGATGTGTGATGGGGTTATGTGTGATGGGATGTGATGAGTCTGACAGCAATGTGTTGTCTTGTGTTGTATTGTGTAAAGTGATGAGTCTGACAGCAATGTGTTGTGTTGTGTTGTGTTGTATTGTGTAAAGTGATGAGTCTGACAATGGCTTCAGTGACTTGTGGTGTGTGTACAGGGATGAGTCTGACAACGGCTCTAATGAGGTCGTGTTGTCAGAGGTAAAGAGACTGGAGGATGAATTGGATCTCATCAGAGTTAATATTCAGGAGCTTAAGGGATGCAGAGATCGATGTGATCAACTGGATATTCTTCAGAACTCTGTGAGCTTTATTCTTCAGTTTACTTTCTAAAATGCATATATTATGTAAAAAAATGACAGTGTTTGGTGTTTAATTTCATGATCCTTTAAGAATTTGTGTTTGCATTTTGTTGTGCAGGTGTCTGATCAGGTGGAGAAAGAGGTAAAGTCTCTGTTGTATGGCAGTGAAAAATCCGATGATGTTGATCTGCCCGAGTCCCTTGTGCAGTGGCTCTCTGATCAGTTTGTGAGCACCCCTGAACTGCATGATTCTCTCAGAGTCCTGGAGAAGAGTATTCTGGGTAATATTTCTCTTCAAATAGTGGAGGGTGAGTCACCATCTGCAGAGACCATCAGTAGAACTGTCTTCCAGGCCGCCGGAGAAACGGGACTCACTGAAGACGTAACCTTCATTATCACCATCATAGCATATCTTATGTGAAGTGTGTGTTAGGTGTCAATCTTACAGTTAGTTTGTGTTTTAATTTTGAAAGCATGTGCAGATGATCGTAGAGAATGCGCTCAAACTCTACTCCGAAGATCGCACCGGTCTGGTGGATTATGCCTTGGAGTCTGGAGGTATTACACTAAACTCAGTTTAGAATATTGGTTGTACTGTTCTCTTGGTTTATTGTGCCTTTGCACATTTAGAAAGTTTCTTTATTGATGATGTGAAATGTGTTTTGGGTTTGTAGGTGGCAGCGTTATAAGCACACGATGTTCAGAATCTTTTGAAACTAAAACCGCTCTGCTGAGTTTGTTTGGTTTTCCTCTGTGGTACTTCTCTCAGTCTCCGCGGGTGGTAATACAGGTTTGAAAATTGTTCTGTTGACATTGTCAGCGTGAACACTCTGTGCTTTGATTTCATGATTTCATCTGTTCGTTCCTCCAGCCAGACATTCATCCTGGAAACTGCTGGGCATTTAAAGGCTCATCTGGATTCCTGGTGATTGGTTTGTCAATGAAGATTGTGCCTACCGCTTTTTCTCTGGAACACATCCCTAAATCTTTGTCACCCACTGGGAACATTAGCAGTGCTCCTCGAGACTTCAGTGTTTATGTAAGGACGTGATTTTATTTATCACAGGATTTGAAGATTGATTTGACATCAGTTACATACCACAGATAAATGAAGAATAATCTGAGTCTTCAGCTGATAGTGTGCATGTTTGTGTGTTGTGTTTGAAGGGTTTGGATAATGAGTGGCAGGAGGAAGGACAGATGCTTGGTCAATTTACCTATGACTATGATGGGGATGCTCTTCAGACCTTCTCAATAACAGTAGGTATCACACACAAACAGACTTAAAATAAAATTAAATCTCCAAATCATTATTGAATAAATGTGAAAACTGGGTTTAATGTTGTTCTGCAGTAAGTCATGATTAAGCATTTAGAATTGGAGTCACTATTGTTCCACATGTTTAGTTTTGTGTGAATGTTTAGTCACATGTTTACTGAGTTGTGTTGTTTCTCAGGATGAGGTCACAACAGGTTTTCAGGTCATAGAAGTGCGTGTGTTGTCTAACTGGGGTCATGAGGACTACACTTGTATGTACCGCTTCAGGGTTCACGGTGAGCTGGTAGATGAATCTGAAGAGGAGTGAACATTAGGAACCTTACACCTATCTGAGTGTTTACTCTTTCGTCATGACATGATTTTCTCCTGATAATGATGATGATGTTTTTTTGTACTTGAGACAGCAGAATTGTTTACCATTACATTAAATGCATTTATGAAACTCTGAATGACACAAACCTGAAGAATGTATTTTAGACAGTAGTTTTTCTAGTTTTGTGAGACTATTTATTTGTTTATATATATATATATGTATGTGTATGTGTGGGGTGGGGGGTTGTAAATACTGTTTTGATAGATGATGTGTGTTTTATTTTAAGAACATCTAAACATATTTGTTTCTGACAAAATAAAACTGGATTGTGTATTTTTGTTAATGCTTCATGCAAATAATTTTGTAATTACCATGTGATCTATCTTTACATGTTGGCTTTTCAAATAAAATTCTATTTTTGTTTTGATTTTAAAATGTTTGGCTTTCAATCAATACTAAAAATAGGACTAGAGAAATATTGAATTTGTTAGTCTGCAAAATAAACTCGTAAGATTGGATAGAAATTCCAAAGCAGTTAAGATACAGAATAAAAAACATTAATACTATTTCAAAATTTATGAAAGATTTAGAACTTTGATTTAAAAATGTTGGCAGCCCTGTTACTGATGAGCACAGGTACTTCTCTCAGATATGTCCTTCAGGATTTATGGAGGGGTGCATACTACATGATCACTGGAATCCCTCAGGGATCAGTGCTTGGACCACTCTTTTCCTGTTACAGAGTCCCATCATACAGGCACAAAGTGTCTTTTAACAGATACTCCCACCACAGCATATGCTTTACAATCTTAGCTTGGATGGAAAAAGCTGAACCTTCATCAGAACCTTGCTAAGGTTTAGTTGCTTGTGTTTACGGTGTGACACAATATTATCCAACTTGGCAATGCAGTTTAACCCCATCTAGTACAGCCAGGATTTTTAGGAACCGTTTTCATCCCAGACTTTTGTACTACATAACATCATTCGGGCAGTTGTGGCCTGGTGGTCTGAGTGTTGGACTCGTGATCCCTAGGTCGCTGGTTCGTTGGTGACACTGTATCAGAGGGAAGACTGAGGTGAGTCCCTTGAGCAAGGCACGTTGTACACTGGGATGGGTTAAAAGCAGAGCACAGATACCAAGTATAAGACCCTATACATGACCCCACGTCACTACAGTGTGTGCCATGACCGTCACTTATCAGGAAAATTAACTGGTGACATGATTCCTTATTCAGACCTATGTAATCTCTAGGTTTGGACTACTGCATTTTAATAAAAAACGTTGTATTTATTTGACTTTTGTATTTTTTTTCAATTATTTTAGGTATTAATCGAGTATGTAGTGGCTGGTGATGAAGCCTCATCTGCCATTTCAAGATCTGTCACTAGTCTGAATAAAAGCCCGATCCAGCTTTGGTGACGTTGGGAAAACCAAACTGAGAGTGTAAAAATAATTGCGTGGAATTAATGTGACGCAGACCTTTTTAGAGGCTTAACCTGGAATAACGGCCATTTCATTTGCTAGCTTCACTGAACAAAAATACATTAAGTTTCCAACCATCAGACCACTATTGACCCACTGACCCAAGATATAAACGCAACGCTTTGATTTTGCTCAATTTTTTTTTGATGAACTGATCTGAAACATTTTTGACACACACAAAGTAATCATTTCCCCGGGGACTCCCAGTGAGTATCTGATGTGACCAACCATGCGGGCATGTGCCTACTGAAGCCGGTCAGGATGATAAACTGGAGTCAGGTCGAGACCCTGATGAGGACGATGACCATGCGGATGACCTTCTCTGAGATGGTTTCTGACAGTTTGTGCAGAAATTCTGTTGTTTTTTAAGCCGATTATTCAGTCGCTGTTCGACCGGCGGCTCTCAGATGATGCTGGAGGTGAAGGTGCCGGATGTGGAGGTCCCGGCCTGCTGCGGTTACTCGTGGTCTGCGGTTGTGACGCTGCTTGGATGAACTGCTAAATTTGGCAAAGTAGAAGTACTCAATGTCCCAGATGCAGACAGGTTTGTGATCAGTATTTCAGGGAAATGTTATTTTTATATTTCAGATCTTTGTGTTTACATCATTAAAAATTTGCAGCAAAGCAAACGGGTTGCTTGTATATTTTGTTCGGTGTCAATCCATACATTAATACACATCACATTCTATCTGATCAAATATACAGAGTTCTTATCGTGTTGTTTTTCTTCTTAATTATGACAGTTATAAGACTTCAGTTATATATTTCTGCCTTTATATACACGAAGACAAGCGGGCAGCGCACAATAATCGATTGTTTTAACCAACAATAAATGTATATTATATTGATTGTTTGTGTGTTTGTTTATTATACTGGAACGTTCTCTGCTTCAGTTCCTCGATGGTGGAACGATCTGCCTCTGGCCTCACGCTTGTCAGACTCGATCTCTATCTTTAATAAACTCCTTAAAACTCATCTTTTCCGGCTACACCTAACTCACTAACTCACTTCTTTTCTAACTACTCACTCTAAAAAAAATAAAATAAAAATAAAAATAATCTTTTGTAACTTCTCTCTCTGTGTAACTTGGTAACATTGTTGTAGCACTTCTTCACCTATTGTTGTATCGGCTATTTACCGCTTCATTGTCTCCTCGACTATTGTAAGTCGCTTTGGATAAAAGCGTCTGCTAAATGATTAAATGTAAATGTAATTGTAAGTCGCTTTGGATAAAAGCGTCTGCTAAATGACTAAATGTAAATGTAAATGTAAGTCGCTTTGGATAAAAGCGTCTGCTAAATGACTAAATGTAAATGTAAATGTAAGTCGCTTTGGATAAAAGCGTCTGCTAAATGACTAAATGTAAATGTAAATGTAAGTCGCTTTGGATAAAAGCGTCTGCTAAATGACTAAATGTAAATGTAAGTCGCTTTGGATAAAAGCGTCTGCTAAATGACTAAATGTAAATGTAAGTCGCTTCGGATAAAAGCGTCTGCTAAATGACTAAATGTAAATGTAAATGTAAGTCACTTTGGATAAAAGCGTCTGCTAAATGACTAAATGTAAATGTAAGTCACTTTGGATAAAAGCGTCTGCTAAATGACTAAATGTAAATGTAAATGTAAGTCACTTTGGATAAAAGCGTCTGCTAAATGACTAAATGTAAATGTAAGTCACTTTGGATAAAAGCGTCTGCTAAATGACTAAATGTAAATGTAAATGTAAGTCGCTTTGGATAAAAGCGTCTGCTAAATGACTAAATGTAAATGTAAATGTAAGTCGCTTTGGATAAAAGCGTCTGCTAAATGACTAAATGTAAATGTAATTGTAAGTCGCTTTGGATAAAAGCGTCTGCTAAATGACTAAATGTAAATGTAAATGTAAATGTAAATGTAATGTGATGTGATTGTAGAATGTAACCGACTCACAATGGCACTGCAGTATAATTCTGAATCTCCGCACAGGTTTAACTTAAAGATGTTATTTTACTTTTAAACAATAAACCTGCAAACATGTCTTAAACCAGCGAGAAAACATCTCATGTCATTCTTTACTCAACTGTTGAAATATAACACACATGTAACACAATACATTCAGTAAATGGAAGATAACTGGCACATTTACATTTACATTTATGCATTTAGCAGACGCTTTTATCCAGAGTGACTTATAAAGATGAACAAGTGTTACAAAGTTACAAAGATAAAATAAAACCTGTAGTGGAGGAAAAGAGTTTTTAATAATTTACATCTCAATCTGCCAGAAATACACACAAATATTGTGTTCATATTTTACACATTATCCTCCAGTCCTGTGGGGGCAGTAGTGTGTGTGTGTGTGTGTGTGTGTGTGTGTGTGTGTGTGTGTGTGTGTGTGTGTGTGTGTGTGTGTGTGTGTGTGTGTGTGTGTGTGTGTGTGTGTGTGTGTGTGTGTGTGTGTGTGTGTGTGTGTACAGGAATGTTTTAGTTCACAAGACTTCACTCGCTCGAGTTTAACTGAAAGTCACCGCGGTTTGTCGTGTGTGTTTGTGTTGTTGTGTGTTGTAGTGTGTTTGTGTTGTAGTGTGTTTGTGTTGTTGTGTGTTGTTGTGTGTTGTGTTGTGTTGTGTTGTGTTGTGTTGTGTTGTGTTAGAGAGAACAGCACACACACAGATGCAGGCCATTAAGTGTGTGGTGGTCGGAGACGGGTGAGTTTTGTGTGTTTGTGTTCTTAATAAAGTGCACACTTGATATTTGTGTACAAGTTTGTATTATTTTCTCTAGAAGAGTTTTTGATGCACACTTAAAGTGTGTCACACAGTTTCACTCACACACACTTCAGAAGTGAACGTTTTCTTTCAAAGTGACGTGTGTTTGTTTGTGTGTGTGTGTGTGTTTGTTTATCTGTTTGTTTGTGTGTGTGTTTGTTTGTGTGTTTGTTTGTGTGTTTGTTTGTTTGTGTGTGTGTTTGTTTGTGTGTTTGTTTGTTTGTGTGTGTGTTTGTTTGTCTGTGTGTGTGTGTGTTTGTTTGTCTGTGTGTTAATGTGTTTGTGTGTTTGTTTGTGTGTGTGTGTTTGTTTGTGTGTTTGTTTGTTTGTGTGTTTGTTTGTGTGTGTGTGTGTTTGTTTGTGTGTTTGTGTGTGTGTGTGTGTTTGTTTGTGTGTGTGTTTGTTTGTTTGTGTGTTTGTTTGTTTGTGTGTGTGTTTGTTTGTGTGTGTGTTTGTTTGTTTGTGTGTGTGTTTGTTTGTGTGTTTGTTTGTTTGTGTGTGTGTTTGTTTGTGTGTTTGTTTGTGTGTTTGTTTGTTTGTGTGTGTGTTTGTTTGTGTGTTTGTTTGTGTGTTTGTTTGTTTGTGTGTGTGTTTGTGTGTTTGTTTGTGTGTCTGTGTGTTAATGTGTTTGTGTGTTTGTTTGTGTGTTTGTTTGTTTGTCTGTGTGTTAATGTGTTTGTGTGTTTGTTTGTCTGTTTGTCTGTGTGTTAATGTGTTTGTGTGTTTGTTTGTCTATTGGTTTTTTGTGTGTTTATGTGTTTTTTGTGTTTGTCTGTGTGTTAATGTGTTTGTGTGTGTGTGTTGATGTGTTTATCTGTTTGTTTGTTTACGTGTTTGTTTGTGTGTGTGTGTCTGTGTGTTTGTTTATGTGTTTGTTTGTGTGTTTGTCTGTGTGTTAATGTGTTTGTCTGTGTGTTTGTTGATGTGTTTTTTTTATTTTGTGTTTTTGTGTTTATCTGTTTGTGTGTTTGTATGTGTGTTAATGTGTTTGTTTGTGTGTTTGACTGTGTGTTCATGTGTTTGTTTGTCTTTTTATCTGATTGTTTGTGTGTTTGTTTGTGTGTTAATGATTTTGGCTGTGTGTTAATGTGTGTGTTTGTCTGTGTGTTAATTTGTTTGTTTGTGTGTGTGTGTGTTTCAGGGCTGTGGGAAAGACTTGTCTCCTGATCAGTTACACAACTAATGCTTTCCCTGGAGAATACATCCCAACTGTGTAAGAACAACACAAAGAAGAATAGCAAATCTCCCTTCAGTCATCTATTCTGACTCTCTGTTTGAGAACTCGTTTGTGTTTCTTTGTTTTTGCTGCAGGTTTGACAATTATTCTGCTAATGTGATGGTTGATGGGAAGCCGGTGAATCTGGGATTGTGGGATACAGCAGGACAGGAGGATTACGACAGACTTCGGCCGCTGTCTTACCCTCAGACGGTACACTTGTACCATCTGCAAAGTTTTGTTTGATTTTTACTACACAGACTGTCATTCGAGAAACTTCTCTTTATTTCTCACACAGACGGATATCAAGCATATTAACATGTAGATACTAGATGCAGTGAAGAATACATTTATTTTTCTAATCTTCCAGAAAACAACAGTGTTTATTGTGTATAATCTATAGTGTCGCTTTAGTAGAAATGAATGATTCTTCATTGATAATGTATTGAGGTTGAATGACTCTCTTGTGTTAAACATGAATATCACAGTGTGTGTTTGTGTGGTTTAATGCACTGAATGATCTCTTGAATCCATGCTGTTGTGTACACTCACACTAGATGTTTGTGATGGATTGATGCACTCACTCTTAATGTTCTTCGGTTTTTTTAGGATGTATTTCTGATCTGTTTCTCTCTTGTGAGTCCAGCATCATTTGAGAATGTCCGTGCGAAGGTGAGATGATAGAATCCTTCAGATTCTGGGTTTAAAATCACAGCAGAAAGAGAGATTAAACTAAGAAGAGTTTGTCTGGTGTAACCTCAGACAGATTGAGCAAATGTTTCCTTTCCGGCAATAAAAATAGTATGGTAACACTTCTGTAATACAGCAGACACTCTCTGTGTTGTCTGTCTGTTCAGCATCTGGAGTCTCTTCCGTGTTTTTATGTAATGAACTACATTCTGGTCTCTCTTTAAGAGAAATAGAGATTTTTAAATGTCTTTTTTCTACAGTGGTACCCAGAGGTCAGACATCATTGTCCCAACACTCCCATCATTCTTGTTGGGACTAAACTGGATCTGAGAGATGACAAGGACACAATCGAGAAGTTAAAAGAGAAAAAACTCACTCCCATTACGTATCCTCAGGGTCTTGCCATGGCCAAAGAAATAGGTCAGCTTTAGATTTATTGTTGTCCTCTTTTGTCTGTATCTGTCATCTTTATAGTGTCTATCTCTTCCTGATGTTCAGTGTGTTATTATGACAATATCTGTCTTTCACCAAAAAGGATCAGCAACGATTGCCCACATTTATGTCTCTAAACAGTTTCGTTTATACAAGGATGTTACGGATAATCAAATGTTGTGTTATTTTAACACAGGGGCTGTGAAGTATCTGGAGTGTTCCGCTTTAACACAGCGTGGACTTAAGACTGTGTTTGATGAAGCTATTCGTGCCGTCTTGTGTCCTCCTCCAGTCAAGAAGAGAAAGAGAAAGTGTTTAATTCTCTAAACACGAACACAGTGCAGCGCTGCAGTCTGAGCTTCACCTGAGAGAACAGCACAAAGGGAGGATGAGATATTTCTCTCTTTTGCTTTGTGATTCGACAAACACTGTTTAACCAGCTTTTAAGATGTCTTGAGTAGTTACTTCTGAGAAACAGCCAGTGACGTCTATACTAGTTTTCCCTGCACACTAAGAACCTTCTGCTGCCTTGTTAATACATACTGTCCTTTATTTGTACTTGATTAAACTAAATATTCTTTATTTGTGAGCCCAGATATTGTTGACATTTTTTCTAGAGAATGAGTTATTGCCAAAAATGAAACCCAAGTAATGGATTTTAACACTATGCTATTTATGTTTGCAGGAGAAGCTGAATAATGGCCATTATATCCTATAGAACTGATTAGAAATGCCGTTGCTAATACTGCGTCTTTCACACGGAGG
>CM065654.1:5520046-5537546 GCA_033220385.1 Triplophysa yarkandensis
ATCTAGATCAATCTCACTGTAAACTTGGAATTTCTCTAGAATAATCTCACTGTAAACTTGGAATTAATCTAGATTCATCTCACTGTAAACTTTAATTAATCTAGATCAATCTCACTGTAAACTTTAATTAATCTAGATTAAAATACTAATGTGAATTCTGTCGAAGGCAATCAGATTATGTGTGCAACCCAAATAATGAGCAAAAGTAAGTCATTGCATGCGTGTACAATTTGCCTCATTCACACACATTGTACTTTTATTATACTCTTATTATACTTTTATTATACCTTTATTATACTTTTATTATACTCTTATTATACTTTTACATAAACAGGAATAAAAGTGACATTTACTGGGAGAAATTTAGTAAAGAAAAAAATTATCTTTACTCAATTTGAGCTCTATACACATATTAAGACTATATATAAAGCCGTCACATTAAGTTTCATCACTTTATTTTACAATAAAAGGAATTTTTCTCTTATAAGCAGATGAGTTCCCCTGACAGAAGCCCCTCCCCCCTGCGCGAATGAAGCAAATTAACTTATATGTTCAAGGGTCAAACTACACGCGTGTAGCGTCAATCCGTGTCTGGTGTGAACGCACAAGTGAGTGTGAAACACACTGGATCTCTCTCGGTGTGTGAATGAGTGAGTTATATAGAGAATAAAACTCATGCACGCGGGAAGAATTAACACAGAATGTTGAAACAAGTTAAGTCAAGGGGGCGGGGCCATGTGACACAGAGATATGACGTAGATGCAGGAGCAGAACTCCGCGGACCGGCTGTAATCTCCTCACCGCGGCCCATAGTTTGAGAAACACTGATATAGACACAGCTCCCAACACAACTTTGAGATTAACTGCGATAATTTTTTTACTGCGCGATAAGAGTATCACAATAACGCAGCGCGTAAACGCCAATAACGGCCCACCACTAGTCAAAACATTTATATATGGTACAACGTTGTGCACACAAATCCAACATCATCACCATCATCATCACCATCATCATCACCATCATCCATCATCATATCATCACCACCGTCATCACCAGCATCATCATCACCATCATCCATCATCATATCATCACCACCGTCATCACCAGCATCATCATCACCATCATCCATCATCATATCATCACCACCAGCATCATCATCACCATCACCATCATCCATCATCATCGTCACCATCATCATCACCACCGCATCATCATCACCCTCACCATCATCATCACCATCATCATCATCACCTCATCTTCATCATCACCATCATCATCTCATCATCACCCTCACCATCATCATCACCACCACCATCATCTCATCTTCATCATCATCACCATCACCATCATCATCACCATCATCATCACCATCATCATCATCACCATCATCATCACCATCATCATCACCATCATCATCATCATCACCACCATCATCATCATCATCACCACCGTCATCACCAGCATCATCATCACCGCATCATCATCACCCTCACCATCATCATCACCATCATCACCACCACCATCATCTCATCTTCATCATCATCACCATCATCATCATCACCATCATCATCATCACCCTCACCATCATCATCACCATCATCACCACCACCATCATCTCATCTTCATCATCACCACCATCATCATCATCATATCATCACCAGCATCATCATCACTATCATCCATCATCACCTCATCTTCATCATCACCATCATCCATCATCATCGTCACCATCATCATCACCGCATCATCATCACCCTCATCATCATCATCACCATCATCATCATCACCACCACCATCATCTCATCTTCATCATCATCACCATCATCACCCTCACCATCATCTCATCATCATCACCACCACCACCATCATCTCATCTTCATCATCCTCATCATCATCATCACCCTCACAATCATCTCGTCCTCATCACCATCATCATCACCACCACCATCACTCATCATCATCATCAGGGAGTGATAGAAGTGAAGGTCAAGGCACACACTGTAGTGAAGTGAAGTGACGTGAAGTGAAGTGACGTATTACCAAGTGTGGTGTTCCATACTTGGAATTTGTGCTCTGCATTTAACCCATCCAGTAAGTGAACACACACACACTGTGAACACACACCCGAAGCAGTGGGCAGCCATGCTGCGGCGCCAGGGGAGCAGTGGGGGGGACGGTGCCTTGCTCAAGGGACTCACCTCAGTCGCGGTATTCCCGCTGGTTACGAGTCTAGAACCAGCAACCTTCGGATCACGAGTCCAAAACTCGAACCACCAGGCCACGACTGTCCCACTGCACAGATAACAGTGGCGATGAGAAAAGAGGGGAAACAAATAGGAGAAAACGACTGGCAAAGTTGGCAAAGACCATGCTGTGTATTCCGGCCACATCCACACCATCAGAGCAACTGTTTTCAGCAGCAGGAAACATTGCTTCAAAGCGCACAGCAAGCCTTAGTTCTGAGCATCTTGACATGCTTACCTTTCTACATTACAATCACATGCTCCTTTAAAGACTTGCACACACATCGAGAGAGAGAAACAATTATATTCTCATAAATATATATTGGCTTAAATCACTCAGTATGAAACCATGCATGGACTCTTGTTCGAGTTCCTGTCCATGTGTTTTTGCTCCTAAATGCTACAAAGCATTCCAAGACAGTAAAGGCTTATATTCAGAACTTTTAGTTAACTTTTAGTTCTGAAAGTTAAGTAGCATGACTAAAAGGCGGTGTTTTTGTATTATTATTTATTTTAATGTATGCCTTAGTTTTGATACTTAAAGCATTTTCTGAGATACAAAAACAAAAATAAATTTTATTTTCAAATAACTTTATTTAAAACCCCAAATGAATGGCACTTAAATATCACCTTTATTTAAATTGCGCTTTAGACAAAATACATTGCATCAAAGCAGCTTAACAACAATAATTAGTAACTGTGTGTCATAATGCTTAATGATAAAAGTTAATACATTATTGAATTCGGGGATGTTATCTCTGTTCAGTTTAATGGTGTCTGTGCATTCATTTTCTATTCGTTGGTGTCCTCTTTCTTTAAAAGTGTCTGTGCGTTCAAATTCAATCAAATCAACGATATCGTTGTAAATGAGGAGAGCCCAACTAAACATGACAGAGGCGACAGTGGCAAGGAAACCAAAACTCCAACGGTGACAGAAATGGAGAAAAATAAACACAATGCACTTAATTTATCTGTCAACATTATTTTTATTGTTCACAGTACAGACAGAGAAGCAATGGGTTAAAATTAAATGTTTATTTTTGATGTATGCATTGCATTCTTCTTTTTTTCTAAAAAAGGAAGCTTAGTTGTTCGTTTTAAGAGACCCAAGAGTCTTATTTTCTCTTGTATATTTAATATTACACTTTAAATAAGCAAAAACACATTTTATCCGATTACTCAATTAATCTATGGAATTTTCGGTAGAATATATGATTACTAAAATATTCGATAGCTACAGCCCTAATTTATATACGGTACATCATCCTCATCATCATCCTCAGCATCACCATCATCATCCTCAGCATCACCATCATCATCAACGTGCTCATCCTCATCACCATCATCGTGCTCAACATCGTCATCAATATCAGCATCATCATCATGCTCATCCTCATCACCACCATCATCCATATCATCTTATCTCATCATCATCATCATCATCCTCATCGCCATCATCATCCTCATCAGCATTATCATGCTTATCATCATCATCCTTATCATCATCATAACCATCATCATCAACTCATCATAATCACCATCATCACCCTTAGCATCACTATCAACATCATCATCCTCATCACCATCATCGTGGTCATCATCGTGGTCATCATTACCATCACTCATCATCACATCATAATAACATCCTCATCATCACCATTCTACATGTTGAATTGTTTACATCAGTGAGAAGCCTGGCAATGCATGGACTCGAACAGAGAGCTGTATCCACTGAGATTTACTCTGATGGAGACAGTTAACTGCTCATCTGCAAATCTATTTCTGTACTGATTTTATGGTGTTCATGTCAGAAAAGGCAGATTCACCAAGATATGTTGACCCAAATAAACCACTTCTTTTCAGAGCAACCTGGTGAAGATTTTTGTACTCCTCTCGCTCTACATAACTCCAGAGATGCTGTGTTTTAGCTGAACATTATTTTGGTGATTTGAGACCTCCATCTCCACAGGATCAACACCGAAAAGTTCCGCCATCTGTCCTGACAACTCACTAATATCAACATCCACACAAGCTGGCACCCTGCGTGCCACAGTATTTGCGCCAAGTTGAACGTTGGCGATAGCAGACAGAATCTCTGTCTTATTTTTATAGTCTTTGAATAAAGATTCTGCCACTGCAGTCATGGCTTCTTTAATGAACAATGAAGGCCTTTTGTTCTTGGTCAGGATGTGCGCCACTTTAAATGATGCCTCGGTTGATGTGCTGGCCTTCTTCATTGTTTTTTTTTAAACGAGATTGTACTATTTGGAGTGCATTTTTCAACTCTTTTACCTTCTCTTTCAATAAGTGGCTTCCCAATGAGAAATCGTGGGAAAAGTTTCTGGGAACTTTGGTAAAAAAACATTTCACATAAAAATTTTTACCGACTGCCAAGCTTGTGTCACAGGTCAGACATATGCACTTGTCATTCACGTTTGTGAAACAGAAGTCCGTTTCCCATACCTCGTGGAAATAATATGTTTTTTGACTGAACTCTGCAAATGCCATTTTTGCCAACCCGGTCTGGCTACTCGTCCTCCCCGTTCGAATAACATAGGTGCAGCGCAAGCAGATGTTTGAATGGCAGCTTGTTGACAGATTAGTTGAGAAATTTAATTGCAAGATGGTTTTGATGTTGAAGAGCTACTGGAGAGGGCCTTGCAAGCTACTGGCAGCTCGCGAGTGACGTGTTGGAGACCCCTGTTATATATTAATGATGAAGGTTTCAAGTGTTTGGTCATAACGGAAGTGGATCTTAATCTAAAGATATCTGTCAAACAACACCACAGTAAACAGATCATCCGAATATAAAGTAAAGTTTGTGTCGTAAGATCAGATTGTCTTGCTTTTAAGCTTTATTTTTTGTATGTTTTGTTGTGTGTTGTTTTTACAGGAAGAAAGAGTGTCTCTCAGAGGTCCTGTGATGTCTGACGGTGTGTCTCTGACCTCTTACATTGAGTATCCTGCAGGACATCCCATCATAAATACACCCTTACCCCTCACACGCACACCTGTTAAAGGTTTTCCTGAGAGCAACAGTGCAGGTATACACACACACACACACACACACACACACACACCTGTTAAAGGTTTTCCTAAGAACAACAGACACACACACATACACACATAGGTTTGTTATGTAGTTTTACACCTGTGTCACCTGATATGTCACACACACTCAAACGATGAGAGAGAGAGAGAGAGAGAGAGAGAGAGAGAGAGAGAGAGAGAGAGAGAGAGAGAGAGAGAGAGAGAGAGAGAGAGAGAGAGAGAGAGAGAGAGAGAGAGAGAGAGAGAGAGAGAGAAGAGAAGAGAAGAGAAGAGAAGAGAAGAGAAGAGAGAGAAGAGAGAGAAGAGAGAGAAGAGAGAGAGAGAAGAGAGAGAAGAGAGAGAGAGAGAGAGAGAGAGAGAGAAAGAGAGAGAGAGAGAGAGAGAGAGAGAGAGAATAACGATCCTCCACTCATAAATATTTTAATACAGCGTCACATGTCATTTAGCTCATGTTTGACAGCATCTTTACAAACATACCAAACTCCAAAGACTGACAGTGAATAACATATAAAGAGACATTTCTCCTTATTTAAGAAATTTTACTGATTCTATTATTTTCTATTCTGTCCAAGTCTTGAGATGTTTAAAGGGATATTGTGTATTTATACGAAACAAATCTTAATGTTTAGTTCCCTATACTGGAGAAAGTAAAGGAAGTGTCATTTGTGAGTTATGATCTGAAGTGTTTGTTTTTGTTTGTGTGTAGCGATTTTTTCAGCACTGAAGAATCTTCAAGAGAAGATTCGCCGTCTTGAGCTTGAACGATGTGACGCTCATCAGAAACTCCAGACGCTGTCCAAAGAGTCAACACAGAAACAAACACACAGTAGAACTGAAGAGAAGCACAAGACCAAGGGTGTGTGTGCAGAATAAACACATAAATCATAAGTTTGATGTGTCCTGTCTCACTCTCTGTCTGTCTGTCTGCAGAGGTACTGTGTCATCTGTCTTCAGCTGAGACTCAATGTTCTCGTGTGGAGAGAAGGTTAGAGCACATGAGAAAAACTGTGAGAAGTGCTGAATCAGACAGAACCGCTGTTCTCAGACGACAGGTTCATCTTAAACAACCACTCTTCGATAACCGTCAGTGTGTGCGTTTGTTTGTATAATGTTGTGTTTGTTGTTCAGGCATCTCTGGAGCGGTTAGGATCTGTAGATCAGACCGATATTCAGAGGAAGCTGCTGAAGTTAGATGTGTTGGAGCAGGAGTATCAGAGACTGACTGTAACACAGACAGTCGCTGAGAAAAAAATCAGACAACTCGAGAGAAAATTACAAGAAGAAGAACATCAGAGAAAACTTGTACAGGATAAAGCTGCACAGGTGTGTGTGTGTGTGCGTGTGTGTGTGTGTTTGTGTGTCTGTGTTTGTGTGTTTGTGTGTCTGTGTTTGTGTGTCTGTCTTTGTGTTCGTGTGTGTCTGTCTTTGTGTGCGTGTGTGTCTGTGTTTGTGTGTCTGTCTGTCTTTGCGTGTGTGCGTGTGTGTGTCTGTGATGTTAACAGTGCTTTCTGATCTGTGGGCAGTTGCAGACGGGGGTTGAAGCTAATCGTATCCTCATTCAGTCTGTTTCTCCGCGTCCACATAAATCCACTAAAGTTAAACAGAAGCAGCTGTCATCAAAGGTAAATGACATCATGTGTGGAGTAATGTTTGTGTGTTTCAGTGTTGTTCATTTGTGGATTTTGTGTTTTCTGTAGAAACGAAATGCGTCTCATCCACAGGAACATTACAGATTGAGCCTGGGAGACGTGCCGTTTGTAACTGGAATGGTGCAGTACTGTTTTATTTTGCATTCATCTACTTTCAAAGAAAAAGAGAATAACCAAATGTTCATTATTTTAATGATCATTAAAATGTAGTAAAATGTATTGAATTTCAGTTATGTAAACGGAAATTATAACTGTGATATAAAATGTCAATGTACTGTAGTATAATACACTGCTCAAAAAAGGAAAGGAACACTTAAACATCACAATGCTTCAAGTCTATCACTGCCCTCTTAGTAAGCCACACTGACTGACAGTCAATGACACATGCTGGTGTGCAAATGAAATACACAACAAGTTGAAATGATCGGCAATTAGGAAGATATTTAATTAAAGGATTAGATGTGCAGGTGATGATCACAGATCACTTCTCTGTCACTATGCTTCCTGGCTGATTTTTTTGGTCATTTTCGAATGCTTGCGCTGCTTTCACTCCAGTGGTAGCATGAGACTGTGTCAACAAGACTCTCATGTGACTCATCCAGGATGGCATATTATGCAACCTGTGTTAAGAAGGTAAGGAGGCATTTCTTTGGAGGGCAGCACAGCCCTCCATGAACTCATCAGAGGTAGCGTGACCGACATTAAGTACTGAGATGAGACCCTCAGACACCTTGTGAGACAATATGCCGTGAGGTTGGCCCTGGGTTCCTCCTGATGCAAGACGATGGCATTGATGCTTTGAACTGGCCCATCCGTTCCCCAGAACCTGAATCTAATCGAGCGCGTGTGAACATCATGTCTCGTTCCATCCACAATCATCACGCTGCACCACAGACTGTTCAGGAATTGGCGGATGCTTTGGTCAAGGCCTGGTAGGAGATGTCCTCAGGAGACCATCTGCCACCTCCATAGGAGCATGCCCAGATGTTGTAGGGAGGTCACACAGTCATGTGCAGACCACACACACTACTGAACCTCATCATTTTAAGGACATTACATCAAAGTTGGATCAGCCTGTGGTGTGTTTTTCCATTTTAATTTTTTACTCCTAATCCAGTCAGTCCTCCATGGGTTAATACATTTCATCTTCATTTATCATCATTTTTGTGTCAGCACATTCAAATATGTAAAGAACAATGTAACTAATAAGTATATTTTATGCAGGTCTAGTGTGTGTTGTTTTATTTGGTGTTCCCTTTATTTTTTGAAGCAGTGATTATTAGTTGACAAATTGAAGCATTGTGTTTTATAAATGTAAGACGTGTAAATGAGCTTTAAAGTGATTGGCTAATGTCTCTCTTCAGTCGACGAGTTCGAGTCATTCGGTTCGTGCAAACGTTCAGCATGTTCTTCATCTAATGAAACATCATCATCCTCAGCTGTGTAACAAGCGTGTGCTGGGACAAGCCCATCAGTCCTGCAGTAGCTCCGCCTCTTCCTCCTCCAGCTGTGAAGAGCTGTCAGACCTGCTGCTGATGTTACAGGATGAGTTTGGACACATGAGCTTGTGAGTGCTTTATCAACATCAGGTTATAAAAATACATTTTGATATACTCGACCTTCTTAAAAATGAAAGCATGCCGCACTGAACATAAAACTCTTTGTTTTTGTCCTATGAGTCTTTTAAGTGTTGTGTGTTTATGTGTCAGTGAACACCAGGAGCTGTCCAGGCAAATCCAGTCCAGCAGGTCCGATCGGCTGCGGCAGGATTTGGAGCGTGAGATGGAAACACTCGTGAAGAGAATGGAAAGCAAGGGTGAACAGATTTCTAAAGTCCGCCGACACCAGACGCAGGTAACACACACAAACACAGACTGAGAGCCAGCAATGTAAAGAATCTTTCAAGTAAAGTCCTATGAGAAAAATACAAAGACATGTTTTATCTCTCTGTGTGTCTGTGTGGTCAGTTGGAGAGGATGAAGAGACAGTATGATAATCAGAAAGATGAGGTTAAAGTCATCGGCTCTCGTAGTCACTCGGCTTCACAAGGGAAGATGAAGGTGAGACCAGGTGAGCGCAGCCGAGACAGTCTGCGTCTGCTTAAAGACATGCGCTCACTGCAGACGTCACTGCGCAGAGATCAGCTCAGCTGGGACTACTGAAACCACGAACAGCAATGTGAATGTTGATCTTCATGAGCTTGTAGTTTGTGGAGATGTACTCCGTCAGTTTGAAATGTTTTGTGTATTTTTTGCATATGAGACACGTATATGATTCTCTGTTATTTGTTTGGTTTACCGCTAAAATCTCACTGAATAATGTCATTCCATCATAATCCGGTCTAATGAAGATGAGATGGTCAGATCATATTTTCATTTATTTGGATGGGTTTATTTTACAGACTGATGTGTATGTGATGATGTAAAGTCTTTGTTCTACCTCATTTATTCCTGCTTCTCTTCTGAGACTCTATTATATTTATATTTTACATCTCAAGTCTGTTTTTAGTCTTATTTTAATAAGTATTTCCCCCTATATGCTTCACAACTTTTCACGTGTGGTAAAGTTTCATGTTATATCATTTTTAATATGTGTGTTTCTGTGTGGAAATAACACAATTCGTCATCATTTCTTTACTGTCATGTTGTTGTAAACTTGTGTGTCTCTTAGTGGATCACAAAAGAAGATATTTTGAGAAACATCAGAGGTTTTGTGTTCGAACTGTTCAAGTCAGAGGATTTAGTTGTGTTTGATTACCAGCATTCATCGAAATATCTTCTTCTGTGTTCTGAAGACAACTGAACTTTACATGACGTGATGTTAACCGAATTAGCATTTTTTTGAAGAACTCTTAATTTATGTAGGGCTACAGGGTGTATCATTTGACGTTCCAAATACTGATGTCATGATATTTATGAATCCAGAAATGTGTTTCACAGAAGCCTTAAAACATCCTGATGTGTGTGCTGTGCTTCTCTCTGTTGTTCTCGTGTCATTAAAACATTTGGAAAGTATTTCTTTTTACAGCGCTGAATAAAATCAAAGTCATCTGTAGGTTTGTGTGTCTTATCACTGAAACATCAAAGCCGTCAGTCATTTGAAGAAGTTTATTGTGGATAAAAAGTCATTTTCTCATCATTCTGTCAGTCATAATGTCTAATTTCTTCAACAAATGTAAGACACAGTAAGGTCTGTACAATATCTACACAAGTGTGTGTATTCATCACCATATAAACTGACTATCCAGCACTCAGTTATACAGAAGTCAAAGCACAGACCGTCAGAAACCTTTAGAACATCAAATCTGAACAGACATCATGAAAAACTGTGCACTGCATCTTTTCTCCAGACTGTTAGTAAAGGGAACTCGAAGAATAAGTCAAGACTCTCCCTGAAATATTCAGACGTTACATGAGAAACATATTTACATCACAACTTTTGTGTGTGTTATTGGCACTAGAGAATATTCTATTCCAAACCAAAGAAAAAATGTTATTTACCATCACTTACGAATACAAACGTGTAGAAATAGACGAAATCAAGTGTGTCAAAGAAATAATTTAGATATGGATGTTATGTACACATCATGAGGTTAAAGAAGCACTTATTGCACAAGACAACAAAAGCATGTCTGGAATGCTAAAACATCAGATGGAGGAAAAGAAAAGCATTAAAAAGTTTGTTTCAAGTTTCCTGCCAGCATGAGTTTGAATCTTTTATACAGCAGACGTCAGAAAACTGCATGTCTTCACGTCACACACGGTTATATCCGAACACTTCTGAAGAATGAAACACAAACCATTTACAGTTCCATTCCGAATGTTCACTAGACCTTCACACCTACACGAGTTCTTACAAAAACTTTTGGTTCATATTTCATTCGAGAGATAAGGGGTGAAAGGAATTCTATTTTGCATATTTTTCGTACTGAAAACGTGCTCTTTTAGGAGCTTTAACATTTTTGGGATTTCAAGGATTTTAAGTAAAAACTGAATTTATGTCTGGAGGTATTTGTGCATGATGGGATGTTTATATCTGTCTCTCTCTTCAGGTCTATAAAACAATTAAAATGCAAAAATAGGTTTCACCTTCTTAATGCAAAATATAATGTTTTATTTTTTTCTTTTGAATTTCGATAATGAATTATGGCTCACGATATTTGCAACATTTAAAAACAAACTCACATTTTTCATATGATGGAAATCTGTGTTCTGTTGGGTCAGATTTTGGCAAATGCACAGTCACGCGTGTGCAAGCACGGATTCACACACAGGACATCTTTATAGATCTGTACACAGATAGGCAGGTATTTTATACATTTCTCTCTCTCGCTTGAAGTCGCTCAGGAAGGCAACGCAAACATTAGTAAGGCAAAATCCATTCCACACATCACTTTGCCATCCTGAGAAAGTCTGTGAGGGCCATCGGAGCCCTTTAAAAACACACAAGTGTACAGCACTGTATGTACACAACATTCATCTCCACAAACAACAGCTGATGTTCACTCTGATTACATGTCATGTGATGGATTTGGGTGTTAGGGATTTCAAAAAAAATCTGTGTGACATCTGAGAGGCCAAATTGGATCCACTTGGAAACCAAAAATGAATTACGGGGAAATCTAATTTCAATGAATGAAAGCTTCAGTGTAACTGCATGATTTTCTATTTTAAAATGAACTCAAAAGCAAAAATTGACTTTTATAAAAAGAAAAAGTCATGGATCCAATTTGATTTATAGGCCCTATATGCATAATGTTTCTTACATTTTTGTTATGATTTCTTTAATCATATATCATTTTTTAAATATCAAAAATAACAAATTAATTTACGGATGATTTGGAAAAAAATCTGTTCAAAGCTTCATGTTACATTGCACTGAAACATCTAAGCCGTCAATCGTTCTGCAGAGCGTCAGCATCCGTCTCTATGGCAACATAATGAACCGATGGTGACCATTGCACCTTGACCTTTGACATCACTGATCGTCCAAGCAGCCGTTCATGCGATCGGTATCATCGCCGAACGCGCCCTGAGACTGCAGCAGGTCGAACTCATCATCCAAGAAGTCCAGCGAGTTGTTGCTAGGCAACCCACGGAGGGTGAACTTGTGCGAGACTTTGGACCACTGTTCGCGGTTGGCGGCCACACGCTCATACAGCTCCGTCGCACGCGGGAAGAGTTCCTGCAGGAGTCTGAAAATGACACACAGTTACTGTAGACTTGATATCAAAGATAAGATTGTGTGTGTGTGTGTGTGTGTGTGTGTGTGTGTGTGTGTGTGTGTGTGTGTGTCTGACTTGTATATGGGCATGGCGATGTGTTCCATGAAGCTGATTTGAAGCTCGGGGATGTAAGCTTTCTCTCGATCCATCATCTCACTGGGTCTGTTCCCCATGGCCTTCTCCTGAACACACAACACACAAACATTTCATATTTTGTCATTTATTATATTGTTTTTAAAGGCAACAATGCACAAAACCCTTGCTTGCGAAGCTAGAAGCTCAAGTACGTGTAACACACAAAACAAACACACAAACAGAAGTCTGTTGACTCACCAAATCACCCTGAGAGAAAAACTCTTTATAGATCAACTCCTAAAAGAACACACACATGAGAAAGATATGAGAAAGTTTCTCTTATTTATGACAGATCTGTGTGTATTTGTGATATTGTTGTTTAGGAGTCGTACAGCGATCTTTCTGGTGGTTTTCCAGCCTTTGGTCTGATCTGAGAGGTCACAGGAGGTCATGAGCAGACACAGCAGAAGACTGCGATGGGTACGACTCTTGGGTTTATACCCAACTACACACACACACACACAAACATGCACACACGCACGCACACACACACACGCACGCACACACACACGCACACACACACGCACACACGCACGCACGCACGCACGCACACACACAGGTTATGAGTTTCAAATCATTTCAAAAATAATTTCTGCAATATTCAATGTAATTTTTATGTTACACTACCCATCAAAAGGCTTGGGACAATTACAAATACATATTTTGTACGCTTTCATTAAATAATGATAATAAACTAAACAAAATTATGAAATAAAACACAGGAAATTCTGGGAATTTTGTTTCAAAATCAAAATGTTAATAAGTAACATGCTATATTCGATCATCAACAGTGAATTTGAACATGTTTTTTGTCATTTCTCAAGCGGCTTCTTAAGGTCTCTGCGCTGACATGATTTTTACATCAAATAAGTTCTTGTCGATTCTGTGCTCTTATTGGCGGTTTTAATCAATATTCAATCAAAGTAATCCATTTAAAAAACTATTTTTATAATGAATGAAATGTAAGTTTTGTCATGATGAAATCTGATAGAGATCACTGAATCTTTAGGATTCTCTCACCATCAGCCATCTTCTGAAGATCTTTAAAGATTCTCAGGTGGTGAGCCAAATCTGTGGCCAGAATGATGTCTCTCATCAGATCCAACATCCGCTGGTAATCCTGGAAAACACACAAACGGGTCAGGATCTTACAGGTCTTCTTGACCTTTACTCCATGAAACACACAGCTTGAGAATACGATCAAGTCAGAATGCTAATAAACTGTTGGATGAGGAAGATCAAGATTTTACCTTTCTAGAGAATTTCTCAAAGATGTTGCAGCCATGTGTGTTGAGAATGGCGATGGCCTGAGCAAAGTGATGTCTCTGAAACACACACACACACACAAATGAAACAGCGGACAGTAAGTGTGTGTGTGTGTGTGTGTGTGTGTGTGTGTGTGTGTGTGTGTGTGTGTGTGTGTGTGTGTCTTTGTCTCAGTGTGTGTGTGTGTGTGTGTGTGTGTGTGTGTGTGTGTGTGTGTGTGTGTGTGTGTCTCAGTGTGTGTGTGTGTCTCAGTGTGTGTGTGTGTGTGTGTGTGTGTGTGTGTGTGTGTGTGTGTGTGTGTGAGTGTGTGTGTGTGTGTGTCTCAGTGTGTGTGTCTCAGTGTGTGTGTGTGTGTGTGTGTGTGTGTGTGTTTGTGTGTGTGTGTGTGTGTGTGTGTGTGTGTGTGTGTGTGTGTGTGTGTGTGTGTGTGTGTGTGTGTGTGTCTCAGTGTGTGTGTGTGTGTGTGTGTGTGTGTGTGTGTGTGTGTGTGTGTGTGTGTGTGTGTGTTTGTCTCAGTGTGTGTGTGTGTGTGTGTGTGTGTGTGTGTGTGTGTGTGTGTCTCAGTGTGTGTGTGTCTCAGTGTGTGTCTCAGTGTGTCTCAGTGTGTGTGTGTGTGTGTGTGTGTGTGTGTGTGTGTGTGTGTGTGTGTGTGTGTGTGTGTGTGTGTGTGTGTGTGCGTGTGTGTGTGTGTGTTCTCATCAGTAGAGGGCAGCAGACACACACAATCTCTGACAGCTGATCATAAATGAATGCATGTGATCACAGATTGAATAAATGAATTACATTCAAAGCATTTCAGAAACACTGTCACTGTGTCCTGGATCAAAGCTCCTCCCATTCACTTGTCAATCATCCAACTTTGACAACAAAAGGATATTTCTATCGTACAGTGATATTTAGTTTGTGTACCTCCATTACGGATCCCTCTGAACTGTAGAGAGCCGCCAGGACGGATTGCTGATGAGAAGACCAATAAAACACATTTCAGTAATGACACAATCTCTGAATCTTCTGACGGATGTCTGGAGACTGTTGAACATACCGAAGCCACCTGGAAAGAGTTATTTGTTCCTCGATGGTCCAAATCATGACACATACAGGACACAAAGAGAGCAAGAATCTCTATATCTCTACATGAAGAGGAAACAAACAGACAGAGGAGATTAAGAGTCGGTGTGTGTTTGTGTGCGCTTGTGTGAACATGTGTTCTTACTCGAGGTAGTTGGACAGCTCCAGGTTTTTGTACAGCAGGTAACAGAAGTGTGACACAGAGAACGCGTGCATCCAGTTGTGATACGGAGGATCTCGGTAGCCTTTCTTCACCATCAAACAAAACCTAAAGAAAATGTCACATCCCTCAAATCCTCTGAATGATCCTCAGTTTCCTGTCTCACACACACACGTGCGTGTCTCTTTCATTATTGATTTCTGTCAGTTGATGGTGGTCCATCACACTAAAGTGTTTGTGTATGAGAGCATCCCCCTCTCATGCCCTGATATGATTTATAGATGAACCATTGGTTGCCAGGCAACAGCATAGCCATAAACATTCATCCAAAGCATCAGACCTCTCCTTTATGAGAATGTGTGTCCCGCTCAACAGAAAGAGAGGGAGACGGATGTGTGTGTTTGTACCTGGCCAGCGTATGCATGTCAATCTTGTAGGTGTTGATGAAGCCCATGTCTTCAAACATGCTCAGGACCGCCTGACACACACACACGCACACACACACACGCACGCACACATACACACATCAAGAATATTACTGAAGGACATCATAAATCAGGTCATGTGATCTCTGGGTGTGGGTGTGTGTATTCATCAGGTCATGTGACCTCGGGGTGTGTGTGTGTGTGGTCGGTACCGTCGGCGTGCTGTCGTCTTGCAGTGATCGTGGCATGTATGTGAACTCATCAAAGTTGGGGTGGAACTTCTTGACCGGCTCGATGCCACAACACAGAAGTTTTGTGACCTCCTCCTCTGACACCTTCATGTGATACATCATCATCTCATTGGCCAGATGACTGCGGAACTGAGCTTCATGAACCTTCTTGTACAGGAGAGACTGACGCAAACACAAAGAAAACATTATTCACATGAACATTGACACCTCAGTCCTTTAACTGTGATGACCCAGTTTTATTTCATTTTGGGAAAACAAACAGTCATCCAGTGCCATGTGAAGTGCGTGATCATGTGACAATAGATGAGATGTGTGTCTCTCTTACATGAGCGATACTGATTCCACAGTAGATGGAGAACGCAGTCGCCAAATCTTCATCAAAGCGATTGAACCATGGACCATTCGTCTTATTCACCAACTCAGCCACTCCAATTACCTCTGAAGAAATAAAGAGAGACGTTTGATCCGTTGTGTATTGTGTAGTAGGTGTTAGTTTTACTGTCATGTGCTTCACATGTGTGTTTAAACATCACCTCCGGACTAAAACATAAAAACGGGCCTTGACATGGGCAGACTTAAGCAGGGGAACCTTCTGTGTGATGCACGATTTTTAACCATGATGTGTTAATATATAAGTGATAGAAGCCTTAGAAACGGTTTTCCCAGCTCTCTTCACGGCATTGACCAGCTCCTCTTGTTTAGTTCTATGCTGATTCTTCACTGCTCTAAGCATCATTGATACCCTACGAGTAGAGATCTTCTGTCCTGGACATTGACAGTCATCATAAGCCTCTTCCATTTTCTGACAATTGCTCCATGATGTCAGAGACATTTTTCACCAAGCTGGTTGTCAGTTGCCCAGTAGCACTTTCCAGCTCTTTGAAGCTCTACAATTTGGTCTCTTGTGTCTTTTGACAGCTCTTTGGTTTTGCCCATGTTTCTACTTAGCCTTTTAACTGAATGTGAGCTGCACGGTGGCTTTCTGACCGCTAATGACCTCAAACAAGTGCTAATAATTAAGAATCATGAGCAGAATGTAGCTGGAGTATTTCAAACCAAAATTACAGATCTTTGAGGGTCAGAAATCTGGCTGATAAGCAAGTGATCAAATACTTATTTGACCGATAATTTACAAATGATTTGTTAAAAAACTATACAATGTGATTTTCCCAGATTTCCCAGATTGTCTCTCACTGTGCAAATGCATCTATGCTGAACATTCTAGACCACTCTATGATTTCTAATGTGCGGAATTTGCAGAATCACAGGGTGATCAAATACTTATTGACCTCACTGTGCATTTTTGACTTTTAAATAATTAAACATAAAGCTGAGAACAACCAGAAAAACAAGGTTTTCTCAATATTTAACCATCATTATAATATAAAAGATTTGATTATTTTGTAGAAATGTCTGTGATATGTTTCAGGTTGTCAAGGTAACACTGTGACCATAAGAGCGTCTGACCTTCATTTTCATCTTTGATGGGAAAGCAGAGGATGTTTCTTGTTCTAAAGCCCGTGCTGTCATCCACACCGCGGTAAAACAGAGGATGAGAATACGCATCTTTGATATTAAGAATCTTTCCCGTGGTGGCCACGTGACCAGCGATGCCCTGGTCCGCCGGGATACGAAACTCTTTCTGTACAAAAGAGAGAGAGAGAGACGGGTCAGAGGAAAATAATAACAACATACACACACATTAAAATCTTTCTGATGATTTGTAATGAAAAAACATCCTTTATATCCTTTAGAAGAGTGATGAACAATTAAAGCAGATCTTACCTCATCATCATTCACCACACCACCATCAAACACTTTAGCCACGAGTTCATGACTGACCCGATCCAACAGAAACACTGAACAACTGAAACAGTTCAATCTTCATTAGTCTGGAATATTTGTTTCCATGAATTATGTTGAGTAATATTTTGCTGTTTTTGCATTTCTGGCATCAGATGTGACTGAATAAATCCACGAGGATCACTGTATTATCTGTGTTTGTTGTTGGAGTGTGTGGACAGTTA
>CM065654.1:5542546-5551742 GCA_033220385.1 Triplophysa yarkandensis
CACAGGACTGTAGATGTGTGAATGACCTTCGATAGGAGCCGGAGCTCGAAAACACTCTTATCTGAAACTCAGCCATAAATAAAAGCTATTCGACCTTCCTCATGCATAAATACAGCAGACTTTCACTCGGAGCGGCGAGGAAAACAGATGAAATCTGCTGTACATGCCCCTCATGCTCCGGCAAGGACACATTCAACACACGCACACAGAGAGAGGTTGTGTAGCAGTACTGACGTGTTACACAGAGTTGTGTTACTCACATATTTGATGACTTTGAGTTGTAGAGATGCAGCATCCAGATCATACAGCTCACCTGTCAATCACAGCACACACATCACATGACTGACATCAGATTTCACAAACACATGAGGTATGGAGGTCTGTTTTACCACACAGCTGTAAGATCTTGTGGTCCAGTTCTCTGTAGTCCTCCGCTCGTGAGCTGCTTTTCACCTCCGCTGGAGCATTGTGGGATGGAGAGTGTCTGTCTGTTTGGAGCATCTTTGCATGTGATGAACACGTTTACAGGCCACAGTGAGCTGGACACAAAACACACACACGTGTGTCACAGAAACTGAGCTGATACATTACACATAAACAGAGCAAAGAGATATTGTGTCATTTTAGCTGAATGGCATTCATTTCTGTTGAAATCGAATCAGAGAAAGATGGCTTCATACACGGCTTTACCACGGCTCATGTGACATAAGAGGAAAGAACAGGTTCATAATAAAACATATCTTTTGTGCAGATACATCTATTAATATATATAAAAATGTCACTTTGTGAAATGGCTGACTCTATGTTTCTAACAGGCTGATATATATAAATAGATTTCAGTATTAGTTGTATAAGAGGACTGCTGTGTAGGTTCTGCTCTCCGGTGATATGAACTTGGATCGTCACATGTTTATGTTTCAGAGCTCTTATTTGGATAGGAAATAATAAAAGATAGTGTCCTATATAAGTTATTTGGTGTTGATCGGTTTACTTTTAGAATACTTTATAGATGAGGGTAAGGAGAGTTTCAGCTCCCTTCCCATTCAGAGAAGTTTAAGATGTTCCATATCTCACTGCTGTATAATGCAATGGGTTTAATAAATGCTTTAAAGATTGGAATTTCATATTGCGTTTCTTCAATTATGTAGAAGACCTTCATTTCTGTTGTTTGTACATCATTTACAGCCAGATAGAAGTTGAACTTATTTTATTCCCAGATTTGTGTATTCATATGTGTGTTGGAGTACTTGGTTACCCACTCTAAACATGTATTTACTTTCCCTGCACCTCGATTTGTTTTAAGAGCCACAATCGACTGAAAGTATCAATGGTGTCAAGCAGCTGTTGTAGTTTCAATAAAATCTCTCCCTCTTTCTCTCTCTCTCTCTCTCTCTCACACTCTCTCTCTCTCTCTCTCACTCTCTCGCTCTCTCTCTCGCTCTCTCTCTCTCGCTCTGTCTCTCGCTCTGTCTCTCGCTCTGTCTCTCGCTCTGTCTCTCGCTCTGTCTCTCGCTCTGTCTCTCGCTCTCTCTCTCTCTCTCTCTCTCTCTCTCTCTCTCTCTCTCTCTCTCTCTCTAGTCTCTCTCTCTCTCTCTCTCTCTCTCTCTCTCTCTCTCTCTCTCTCTGGTCTCTCTCTCTCTGGTCTCTCTCTCTCTGGTCTCTCTCTCTCTCTCTCTGGTCTCTCTCTCTCTGGTCTCTCTCTCTCTGGTCTCTCTCTCTCTGGTCTCTCTCTCTCTGGTCTCTCTCTCTGGTCTCTCTCTCTCTCTCTCTCTCTCTCTGGTCTCTCTCTCACTCTCTCTCTCTCTCTCTCTCTCTCTCTCTCTCTCTCTCTCTCTCTCTCTCTCTCTCTCTCTCTCTCTCTCTCTCTCTCTCTCTCTCTCTCTCACTCTCTCTCTCTCTCTCTCTCTCTCTCTCTCTCTCTCTCTCTCTCTCTCTCTCTCTCACTCTCTCTCTTGCTCTGTCTCTCACTCTCTCTCTCTCTCTCTCTCTCTCTCATCTGAATCTGCTTAATGATAATAGCTTTTTTCTTCCAATCTCTGTTTTCAGAAACGTGTCAGACCTTCTGTACGTCTCTCTGAATGGCCTTCATTTAAATTCTTGTTTGATGTTTCCGTTTTTTAGTCCCTCACTTTTCTGTCAGACCCGCACAAACATCAGCAAATGCAAACCAACTGTTACTCTCTGTTGTCATTCTTCATAATCTGTTACATTATTTATTTAAATAATAAATAATAAATAAGTAATGAATATTACAAAAATATGTGCATTACAAACGTGTGAATCCAATGTAAATTCACCACGAAAACACCCACAAAGGACATTAGATAGGATTTTACATTATAAATGATAAGGAAACCAGTATTAAACTCCTGTCAGGGTTTATTTTATGTTAATGAAGCTACTGAATGAACATTATATCATACTATTACTCTATAAGACTCATTTACTGTCGAAGCTTCTGTTCTTCCAGACTTTTTTCCCCCTTTCTCATTACTTTCTCATTCGAGATGCTTTTAAATTCGTCTGATGTTAAATTGCTTCTTGAATCATCAGAACCAAAGCTCTATGAACTGTGTGGTGTGTGTGTGTGTGTGTGTGTGTGTGTGTGTGTGTGTGTGTGTGTGTGTGTGTGTGTGTGTGTGTGTGTGTGTGTTATGAAGATGATGGTGGTATGATGAAAGCGTATGGACCCTTATAACTAAAAATACAACATAATGTGCTTTTTTTTGGACTCCACTGATCCCTGCCAGCGAACCCTTACAAACACTTCACATGTCATATTCAAAAAGTGCATACTGTAAAATTTCTACAGCATTAATAGAGAAGGCAGGTTCATTTTCAGATGTAAAATTGTGTGTGTGTGTGTGTGTGTGTGTGTGTGTGTGTGTGTGTGTGTGTGTGTGCGTGTCTTACATGTTTTTCCAGTATGTTCAGGTTTTGTTCATCTTGTTCTGTCGGCGGTTTACAGCAGAGCTGTGAGAAAGAAAATGTATCAAATATATTACACAATGTATCATTTCCCTCACACACGCACGCACGCACGCACACACACACACACACACACACGCGCATGCACACACACACACACACACACACTTTAATTCCTTTAAGGGTTAGAACATGAACCCATCTGCATATGTAAACACACTCACACACACACACACACACACACACACACACACACACACACACACACACACACACACACATATGTTCAGTACAGCATGGGAACATCTGATGAGTGTTATTCTCAGATTTCTCAAAAGCACTGTATAGGTGCATTCTGGGATGGTGTTATCATGTAGGGACAGATGCTGTGAATATTGGTAATCTTCAGACAGCCTGGAACAGGTTCAATATTTGCTGTCTAGGCAGCAGCTCATTAAGTTTAGAAGAGAAATAGAGATAAAACACATTTTGTTCTGATTTCATCCATCACAATTTCTTCTTTTATTACTGTGTGAAGTGTAAGAAATCATAAAAATGTTATTAGTCAATTTGAAATAAACTCTGTGTTGAATGATATGACTCGTGAAAACTGTGACGTTAAGCAGCTTGTTAAAAATAACAAGAAGAAGATTCCCTGAGGATGCTCAGAAAACAAAAGAAAGCATGATATAAACACAATCAGACTCACCAGAATCAGTGATATCACCGTCCCATTATCAACTAAAGGTATGATGAGAACTAGAGACAAAAGAAAAACACACTTAATATCTCAACATCCATACTCTGAAGCCATGAAAAGGTTGTATTGTTGGCCTGGTAAAATAGTTTAACATGGTGATAGTCACCATGGGAACAAGAGAAAGAGAGTGCTTGATGAAAAAGTAAGAAAACCTGATGAAAGTGGGCTAAAAGTTCAACAGTGTAAATGAAAAACCTTCTCACTTTTTAAAAGCTCTCTCTCACTCTCAGTTACAAAAGACAAACGCGCACACACAAAACACACACACACACACACACACACACACACACACACACACACCTTGTTTATTATGTGGTAATGGAGCTGTCAGTGAGCTGGTGTGTTTCTCATGGACTTCTGATGACGGCAGACCAGCACACTGGATTCTCTTCTGCTGTTTAACTGCATCTCTGAAACACACCCAGAGATAACATTTTATTAAATAACATCCCAGTTCATTAGTGCAGTTCATCCAGTGTGCACTTTATCTAAACAAAGCACACTAGATGTTTTATATACACTACATATACTGTACATTTACATTTATTTACTTAGCAGACACTTTTCATCCGAAAAAAAACTTACAGTAGTATACAGTATACATCTCTCACTGTAGAGTAAACAGAGGTAAGATGTCTTCAAGAACACTTCAGTTATTATCTGCTGACACTGAGATTCAAACCAACAACCTTCTGATCACCAGATCAACTCTCTAACCACCAGATTATAACCGATGCCTTTGTATGCATTACATTTACTGCTTGATGGGTTTAAAATAGTAAACAGTATGGACTTTTTAAATAGGTTTATGGGATGTTAATTTTCAGAAATACTGCAAATTAGATATACTGCACTCTAGATATACCGCATTCTAGATATACCGCACACTGGATATACTGCACTCTAGATATACTGCACTCTAGATATACTGCACACTAGATATACTGCACACTAGATATACTGCACACTAGATATACTGCACACTAGATATACCCGCATTCTAGATATACCGCACACTGGATATACTGCACTCTAGATATACTGTACTCTAGATATACTGCACACTAGATATACTGCACACTAGATATACTGCACACTAGATATACTGCACACTAGATATACTGCACACTAGATATACTGCACACTAGATATACTGCACACTAGATATACTGCACACTAGATATACTGCACACTAGATATACTGCACACTAGATATACTGCACACTAGATATACCGCACTCTAGATATACCGCACACTAGATATACTGCACACTAGATATACTGCACACTAGATATACTGCACACTAGATATACCGCATTCTAGATATACCGCACACTGGATATACTGCACTCTAGATATACCGCACTCTAGATATACTGCACACTAAGATTATACTGCACACTAGATATACTGCACACTAGATATACTGCACTCTAGATATACTGCACTCTAGATATACCGCATTCTAGATATACCGCACACTGGATATACTGCACTCTAGATATACCGCACTCTAGATATACTGCACACTAGATATACTGCACACTAGATATACTGCACTCTAGATATACCGCATTCTAGATATACCGCACACTGGATGTACTGCACTCTAGATATACCGCACTCTAGATATACTGCACTCTAGATATACTGCACTCTAGATATACTGCACACTAGATATACTGCACACTAGATATACTGTACTCTAGATATACCGCACTCTAGATATACTGCACACTGGATATACTGCACTCTAGATATACTGTACTCTAGATATACTGCACTCTAGATATACTGTACTCTAGATATACTGCACTCTAGATATACTGCATACTAGATATACTGCACACTGGATATACTGCACTCTAGATATACTGCACACTAGATATACTGCACTCTAGATATACTGTACTCTAGATATACTGCACTCTAGATATACCGCACACTAGATATACTGTACTCTAGATATACTGTACTCTAGATATACTGCACTCTAGATATACTGTACTCTAGATATACTGCACACTAGATATACTTGCACATTAGATATACTGTACTCTAGATATACTGCACATTAGATATACTGTACTCTAGATATACTGCACTCTAGATATACTGCATACTAGATATACTGCACACTGGATATACTGCACTCTAGATATACTGCACACTAGATATACTGCACTCTAGATATACTGTACTCTAGATATACTGCACTCTAGATATACCGCACACTAGATATACTGTACTCTAGATATACTGCACACTAGATATACTGCACTCTAGATATACTGCACTCTAGATATACTGCACACTAGATATACTGCACTCTAGATATACTGTACTCTAGATATACTGCACTCTAGATATACTGTACTCTAGATATACTGCACTCTAGATATACTGCACTCTAGATATACTGTACTCTAGATATACTGCACTCTAGATATACTGCACTCTAGATATACTGTACTCTAGATATACTGCACTCTAGATATTACTGCACCACTAGATATACTGCACTCTAGATATACTGCACTCTAGATATACCGCACTCTAGATATACCGCACACTGGATATACCGCACTCTAGATATACTGCACACTAGATATACCGCACACTGGATATACCGCACTCTAGATATACCGCACACTAGATATACTGCACTCTAGATATACTGTACTCTAGATATACTGCACTCTAGATATACTGCATACTAGATATACTGCACACTGGATATACTGCACTCTAGATATACTGCACACTAGATATACTGCACTCTAGATATACTGCACTCTAGATATACCGTACTCTAGATATACCGCACTCTAGATATACCGCACACTAGATATACCGCACACTAGATATACTGCACTCTAGATATACTGTACTCTAGATATACTGCACACTAGATATACTGCACTCTAGATATACTGCACACTAGATATACTGCACACTAGATATACTGCACACTAGATATACTGCACACTAGATATACTGCACTCTAGATATACTGCACACTAGATATACTGCACACTAGATATACTGCACACTAGATATACTGCACACTAGATATACTGCACACTAGATATACTGCACACTAGATATACTGCACACTAGATATACTGCACACTAGATATACTGCACTCTAGATATACTGCACTCTAGATATACTGCACACTGGATATACTGCACACTGGATATACTGCACTCTAGATATACTACACTCTAGATATACTGCACACTAGATATACTGCACACTAGATATACTGCACTCTAGATATACCGCACACTAGATATACCGCACACTGGATATACCGCACTCTAGATATACCGCACTCTAGATATACTGCACTCTAGATATACTGTACTCTAGATATACTGCACTCTAGATATACCGCACTCTAGATATACCGCACTCTAGATATACCGCACTCTAGATATACTGCACTCTAGATATACTGCACTCTAGATATACCGCACTCTAGATATACCGCACACTAGATATACCGCACACTAGATATACTGCACACTAGATATACTGCACAGTAGATATACCGCACACTAGATATACTGCACTCTAGATATACCGCACTCTAGATATACTGCACACTAGATATACTGCACTCTAGATATACTGCACACTAGATATACTGCACTCTAGCTATACTGTACTCTAGATATACCGCACTCTAGATATACCGCACACTAGATATACCGCACACTAGATATACCGCACACTAGATATACTGCACAGTAGATATACTGCACTCTAGATATACTGCACTCTAGATATACCGCACTCTAGATATACTGCACACTAGATATACTGCACTCTAGATATACTGCACACTAGATATACTGCACAGTAGATATACTGCACTCTAGATATACTGCACTCTAGATATACTGCACACTAGATATACCGCACACTAGATATACTGCACAGTAGATATACTGCACTCTAGATATACTGCACACTAGATATACTGCACAGTAGATATACTGCACTCTAGATATACTGCACTCTAGATATACTGCACACTAGATATACTGTACTCTAGATATACTGCACACTAGATATACTGCACAGTAGATATACTGCACTCTAGATATACTGCACACTAGATATACTGCACAGTAGATATACTGCACTCTAGATATACTGCACTCTAGATATACCGCACACTAGATATACTGCACTCTAGATATACTGCACTCTAGATATACTGCACTCTAGATATACCGCACTCTAGATATACCGCACACTAGATATACTGCACTCTAGATATACTGTACTCTAGATATACTGCACACTAGATATACTGCACTCTAGATATACTGTACTCTAGATATACTGCACACTAGATTTACTGCACTCTAGATATACTGATCAATATAGGGTTTTATCCTAAGGTGTGTTTAATTTTTCAGTATTTGGTAGACCAAAAAAGGAAATTTAGTAAAGTATTCAGATTGTATGTTTAATGAGCTTTCACACAGCTCAGGTATTCTGCTGGCTTATATTCAGCTTTCAGTAGTGAGTAGTAAAGTTTGAGTTGTATCTTTGTAATATGAAATGTTTTTTTAATTTTGTTGGGGCAGATTGTGTTTCGTTGGTTAAGGTGTAGTTGTATTATCAGTCGCATAAGGGAACTACTGTGTGGGTTCTCTTTCTCTCCTTCTCTGTGACTCTCAGTGTACGGTGAAGGTGTAATGTATGATCAGGAAGAATCAAAAGTCTTCACCACAGCTGACCAGATCACACTGGTCCCAGACACAGAAAGACCCTTCTAAAACAGACACAAGAAGACCACCTTAAACTGATGTTTAAAAAAAACTATCACACGCACGCACACACACGCGCCCACACACACAAACAACACACACACACACACTCACACACACACACACACGCACGCACGCACGCACGCACACACACACACACACAACCACACACGCACACACACACACATTTTTTACAGCCATTTATTTAATGCTTTGTTTACACATTTGCTTAATAAGAACTCAAAACTTTTTTACTTTAATATTTTATTGTGTGGAACTGTTTTATTCATATTGTGAATAAATCATGGTTGAAGAGCTTATTGCCTAAATAAAATATTGTTGAATTACACATTCATTTTATGTAAACTTTTAACCTGAAATCTGAACAATGTTCTGTTAATTTCATTCATATATGTACATGTTTTTTCAGAACGGGTTTATAAATGGCTTTTAATGTTGTGTGTGTGATTTTTAGTCGGTGCAGGAAAGAAAAGAGAAAGATGCAGATGAGTTGTCTTACCTACACACAGTTAACTAAAGTCCAGTCTATTAAAATGAAGACATATAGAAAGAGAGACAGAAACTTTAGGACTTTAGAGAAACTAAACTGTAGCAAAACACATCATTCTTTCTAGATGAATTCATCATAACATGAAACACTCTTTATTCATTCTCTCTCTTTCATGTGTGCCTTCACATTAATCTCTTTCCTTCGCTCT
>CM065654.1:5559742-5589742 GCA_033220385.1 Triplophysa yarkandensis
GAGTGATGATGATGATGATGATGATGATGATGATGATGATGATGAGTGATGATGATGATGATGATGATGATGATGATGATGATGATGATGAGTGATGATAATGATGATGATGATGAGTGATGATGATGATGATGATGATGATGATGATGATGAGTGATGATGATGATGAGTGATGATGATGAGTTATGATGATGAGTGATGATGATGATGATGATGATGATGAGTGATGATGAAGATGATGATGAGTGATGATAATGATGATGATGATGATGATGATGATGATGATGATGATGATGATGATGAGTGATGATGATGATGATGAGTGATGATGATGATGAGTGATGATGATGATGAAGATGATGATGAGTGATGATAATGATGATGATGATGATGATGATGATGATGATAAGTGATGATGATGATGATGAGTGATGATGATGATGAGTGATGATGATGATGAAGATGATGATGAGTGATGATAATGATGATGATGATGATGAGTGATGATGGTGATGATGATGATGATGATGATGATGATGATGAGTGATGATGAAGATGAAGATGATGAAGATGATGATGAGTGATGATGATGATGAGTGATGATGAAGATGATGATGAGTGATGATGATGATGAGTGATGATGATGATGAGTGATGATGAAGATGATGATGAGTGATGATGATGATGAGTGATGATGATGATGATGAGTGATGATGATGATAATGATGAGTGATGATGATGAGTGATGATGGTGATGATGATGATGATGATGATGATGATGATGATGATGATGAGTGATGATGATGATAATGATGAGTGATGATGATGATGATGATGAGTGATGATGATGATAATGATGAGTGATGATGATGATAATGATGAGTGATGATGATGATAATGATGAGTGATGATGATGATGATGATGAGTGATGATGATGATAATGATGAGTGATGATGATGATGATGATGATGATGATGATGAGTGATGATGATGATAATGATGAGTGATGATGATGATAATGATGAGTGATGATGATGATGATGATGAGTGATGATGATGATAATGATGAGTGATGATGATGATGATGATGATGATGATGATGATGATGAGTGATGATGATGATAATGATGAGTGATGATGATGATGATGATGAGTGATGATGATGATAATGATGAGTGATGATGATGATAATGATGAGTGATGATGAGTGATGATGAGTGATGATGATGAGTGATGATGATGATGATGATGATGATGATGAGTGATGATGATGATGATGATGAGTGATGATGATGATGGTGATGATGATGATGATGATGATGATGATGGTGATGGTGATGGTGATGGTGATGATGATGATGATGATGAGTGATGATGATGATGATAATGATGATGATGATGAGTGATGATGATGATGATGATGATGATGATGATGATGATGATGAGTGATGGTGATGATGATGATGATGATGAGTGATGATGATGATGATGATGATGATGATGATGATGATGATGATGATGATGATGATGATGAGTGATGATGATGATGATGATGATGAGTGTTGATGATGATGATGATGATGATGATGATGAGTGATGATGATGATGATGAGTGATGATGATGATGATGAGTGATGATAATGATGATGATGATGATGATGATGATGAGTGATGATGATGATGAGTGATGATGATGATGATGATGATGATGATGATGATGATGAGTGATGATGATGATGATGATGATGATGATGATGATGATGATGATGATGATGATGAGTGATGATAATGATGATGATGATGAGTGATGATGATGATGATGATGATGATGATGATGATGATGATGATGAGTGATGATGATGATGAGTGATGATGATGAGTTATGATGATGAGTGATGATGATGATGATGATGATGATGATGATGATGAGTGATGATGAAGATGATGATGAGTGATGATAATGATGATGATGATGATGATGATGATGAGTGATGATGATGATGATGATGATGATGATGATGATGATGATGATAAGTGATGATGATGATGATGAGTGATGATGATGATGAGTGATGATGATGATGAAGATGATGATGAGTGATGATAATGATGATGATGATGATGAGTGATGATGATGATGATGATGATGATGATAATGATGAGTGATGATGAAGATGAAGATGATGATGATGATGAGTGATGATGATGATGATGATGATGATGATGATGATGATGATGATGATGATGAGTGATGATGATGATGAAGATGATGATGAGTGATGATAATGATGATGATGATGATGATGATGATGATGATGATGATAAGTGATGATGATGATGATGAGTGATGATGATGATGAGTGATGATGATGATGAAGATGATGATGAGTGATGATAATGATGATGATGATGATGAGTGATGATGGTGATGATGATGATGATGATGATGAGTGATGATGAAGATGAAGATGATGATGAGTGATGATAATGATGATGATGATGATGAGTGATGATGATGATGATGATGATGATGATGATGATGATAATGATGAGTGATGATGATGATGATGATGATGATGAGTGATGATGATGATGATGATAATGATGAGTGATGATGATGATAATGATGAGTGATGATGATGATGATGATGATGATGATGAGTGATGATGATGATGATGAGTGATGATGATGATGATGATGATGATGATGATGATGGTGATGATGATGATGATGAGTGATGATGATGATGATGATGGTGATGATGATGATGATGATGATGATGATAATGATGAGTGATGATGATGATAATGATGAGTGATGATGATGATGATGATGATGAGTGATGATAATGATGAGTGATGATGATGATGATGATGATGAGTGATGATGATGATGATGATGATGAGTGATGATGATGATGATGAGTGATGATGATGATGATGATGATGATGATGATGATGATGGTGATGATGATGATGATGAGTGATGATGATGATAATGATGAGTGATGATGATGATAATGATGAGTGATGATGATAATGATGATGATGATGAGTGGTGATGATGATGATGATGATGATGATGATGATGATGATGATGATGATGATGATGATGATGAGTGATGATGATGATGAGTGATGATGATGAGTGATGATGAGTGATGATGATGATAATGATGAGTGATGATGATGATAATGATGAGTGATGATGATGATAATGACGAGTGATGATGAGTGATGATGATGAGTGATGATGATGATGATGATGATGATGGTGGTGATGATGATGATGATGCTGATGATGATGATGATGATGAGTGATGATGATGATGATGATGATGATGATGATGATGATGATGATGAGTGATGATGATGATGATGATGATGAGTGATGATGATGATGATGATGATGATGATGCTGATGATGATGATGATGATGATGAGTGATGATGATGAGTTATGATGATGATGATGATGATGATGGTGATGGTGATGATGATGATGATGATGATGATGATGAGTGATGATGATGATGATGATGATGATGATGATGATGAGTGATGATGATGATGATGATGATGATGATGATGATGATGATGATGATGATGATGATGAGTGATGATGATGATGATGATGATGAGTGATGATGATGATGATGATGATGATGCTGATGATGATGATGCTGATGATGATGAGTGATGATGATGATGATGATGATGATGATGATGATGATGATGATGATGAGTGATGATGATGAGTGATGATGATGATGATGATGAGTGATGATGATGATGATAATGATGATGATGATGAGTGATGATGATGATGATGATGCTGATGATGATGAGTGATGATGATGATGATGAGTGATGATGATGATGATGATGAGTGATGATGATGATGAGTGATGATGATGAGTGATGATGAGTGATGATGATGATGATGATGCTGATGATGATGAGTGATGATGATGATGATGAGTGATGATGATGATGATGATGAGTGATGATGATGATGAGTGATGATGATGAGTGATGATGAGTGATGATGATGATGATGAGTGATGATGATGATGAGTGATGATGATGAGTGATGATGATGAGTGATGATGATGATGATGATGATGATGAGTGATGATGAAGATGATTATGAGTGATGATGATGATGATGATGATGAGTGATGATGAAGATGATGATGAGTGATGATGATGATGATGATGATGATGATGAGTGATGATGAGTGATGATGATGATGATGAGTGATGATGATGATGAGTGATGATGATGATGATGATGAGTGATGATGATGAGGAGTGATGATGATGACGATGATGAAGATGATGAGTGATGATGATGATGATGATGAGTGATGATGATGATGATGATGATGATGATGATGATGATGGTGATGATGATGATGGTGATGATGATGATGATGATGATGATGATGCTGATGATGATGATGGTGATGATGGTGGTGATGATGATGGTGATGATGATGATGATGATGATGATGATGATGATGATGATGATGCTGATGATGATGATGATGATGATGATGATGATGATGATGATGCTGATGATGGTGATGATGATGATGAGTGATGATGAGTGATGATGATGATGATGATGATGATGATGATGATGATGATGATGAGTGATGATGATGATGATGATGATGAGTGATGATGATGATGATGATGATGATGCTGATGATGATGATGCTGATGATGATGAGTGATGATGATGATGATGATGATGATGATGATGATGATGATGAGTGATGATGATGAGTGATGATGATGATGATGATGAGTGATGATGATGATGATAATGATGATGATGATGAGTGATGATGATGATGATGATGCTGATGATGATGAGTGATGATGATGATGAGTGATGATGATGATGATGATGATGATGATGATGATGATGATGATGATGATGATGATGATGATGATGATGAGTGATGATGATGATGATGATGATGATGATGATGAGTGAGTGATGATGATGATGAGTGATGGTGATGATGGTGATGGTGATGGTGATGATGATGAGTGATGATGATGATGATGATGATGAGTGATGATGATGATGAGTGATGATGATGATGATGATGATGATGATGATAGCAGAATGCATTAATGCAAACTTTTGGAAACAGTTTGAAATTCAAAGTAAATAAATGTGATACCTGTACAGCATAAACAAAGCATGAGTGATAAAACAATAAGATTGCAACAGTAAAAAAACGATTCTCATTAATAACGAACATCAGATCCAATAGTTATATACTGTATATCATGTTTAAAGTAAACTTTAGATGAGAGTTATAAATGTTGTCTAGTTCTCACGTTACACCATCAGACCTCAGGGGGCGTGGCTCACGAGCAAACCCCGCCCCCAGCGACGTTGATTGACATCTCGCATTGGCCACGCCCCCGACAGTTTTCCCTCCTTCATTTTTCCACAGAAGAGAATTTCATACCAGAGCCATTCTTCACATTCCTCATTTACTGTCAAAGCGCGAGAAATAAGCGAGGAAACAGCACGATAAAGCCTCAAAGTTCGTGTGAGTGCTCTTCAGACATAAAGGTGAGACTTATTGCACTCTTTCTTTCTTTCTTTCTCTCTTTCTTTCTTTGTTTGTCTTCTCCTGCGCTCCTCATGTGGAAGTTTTCACATCTTTGTCATATTTCACATTTTTCCTCGCGAGTCTGCAGCTGGGATGCGACCTCTCATTCCTCAGGGATCTCTGTGAGATTGTGACACTAACACACGATTGTGTGCTCACTAACACACTTTTACACGACTCTTGTGTTGATCATGACACGATTATTTCAGGGACGAATGTTGTGTTTTTCAGGGAAGTGTTTTCACATCCTGTGCTCGGTTCTACAGGTAAGTGTTTCTAAATCATTTCTCTTTCTTATTAAACTTTACATGCACGATAAAGAGTAGAAATAAAGAGTAGAAATAAAGAGTAGAAATAAAGAGTAGAAATAAAGAGTAGAAATAAAGAGTAGAAATAAAGTTAGGGATCTCATTCTAATGGCAGAAAAATGTGTGACAAAGAAGAGAATTGTTCAATAAAAGATGATATTTACATTATTAACAGTCATATTATATCAAATATACATCAGAATTATGATTTAATATTCTCTTTTAAGAATAAAAGTGAGTAAAATATTTGTTATATTGTTTAAGAATGTTTATAAACACATATATATATATATATTTGATTCGTGTCAGTTGGAGAATCTTCCCGCCCAAAATCTGTTCTCCTCAGTTCAAAATTAAACACATTTACGTCATCTGCGTTTATTGATCACTTATTCTTGAGAACTTTGTGTTAGTTTGTCATTAATAACTGTAGATGTGTGTTATGTTTGTGTTTGTGTGTGTTAGTTTGTTATAAATAACTGTAGATGTGTGTTATGTTTGTGTTTGTGTGTGTTAGTTTGTCATGAATTAATGTAGATGTGTGTTATGTTTGTGTGTGTGTGTGTTAGTTTGTCATGAATTAATGTAGATGTGTGTTATGTTTGTGTGTGTTAGTTTGTCATAAATAACTGTAGATGTGTGTTATGTTTGTGTGTGTTAGTTTGTCATAAATAGATGTAGATGTGTGTTATGTTTGTGTGTGTTAGTTTGTCATAAATAACTGTAGATGTGTGTTATGTTTGTGTGTGTTAGTTTGTCATGAATTAATGTAGATGTGTGTTATGTTTGTGTGTGTTAGTTTGTCATGAATTAATGTAGATGTGTGTTATGTTTGTGTGTGTTAGTTTGTCATAAATAGATGTAGATGTGTGTTATGTTTGTGTTTGTGTGTGTTAGTTTGTTATAAATAACTGTAGATGTGTGTTTCATTTATGTTTGTGTGTGTTAGTTTGTCATAAATAGATGTAGATGTGTGTTATGTTTGTGTTTTATATTTTAATAGAAAAGATTTGTGTTGAACAGAATGTTGTTGTGCAGGTTAGATTGTGTCGGTTCAGCCCAAACTGCTTCTTCAGGTTCTGCTGCCTTCTTACACTTGTCTTAGAAGTCATCTTACACAAGTTTGGCCTCATTTCTTCATCAGAAATCACAATTCCACATATACATGTAGGTCAAGGACTCACTTCTGTACATTTAAATCCACTTACATTCTATTTACTCAGCCTAAAGTGATATAATGCAGTCGTGTTGTTTGTGTGTCTTTCACACGATCCGTCACTTTTTTCTCTAGTGTGTCTAATAATACATCATCTATACATCTGAAGAGGTTCTATACTTTATTCTCTAGTGTGTCTAATAATACATCATCTATACATCTGAAGAGGTTCTATACTTTATTCTCTAGTGTGTCTAATAATACATCATCTATACATCTGAAGAGGTTCTATACTTTATTCTCTAGTGTGTCTAATAATACATCATCTATACATCTGAAGAGGTTCTATACTTTATTCTCTAGTGTGTCTAATAATACATCATCTATACATCTGAAGAGGTTCTATACTTTTTCCTCTAGTGTGTCTAATAATACATCATCTATACATCTGAAGAGATTCTATACTTTTTTCTCTAGTGTGTCTAATAATACATCATCTATACATTTGAAGAGATTCTATACTTTTTTCTCTAGTGTGTCTAATAATACATCATCTATACATCTGAAGAGGTTCTATACTTTATTCTCTAGTGTGTCTAATAACACATCATCTATACATCTGAAGAGGTTCTATACTTTATTCTCTAGTGTGTCTAATAATACATCATCTATACATCTGAAGAGGTTCTATACTTTATTCTCTAGTGTGTCTAATAATACATCATCTATACATCTGAAGAGGTTCTATACTTTATTCTCTAGTGTGTCTAATAATACATCATCTATACATCTGAAGAGGTTCTATACTTTATTCTCTAGTGTGTCTAATAATACATCATCTATACATCTGAAGAGGTTCTATACTTTATTCTCTAGTGTGTCTAATAATACATCATCTATACATCTGAAGAGGTTCTATACTTTATTCTCTAGTGTGTCTAATAATACATCATCTATACATCTGAAGAGGTTCTATACTTTATTCTCTAGTGTGTCTAATAATACATCATCTATACATCTGAAGAGGTTCTATACTTTACTTTACTCTCAGATAACTTTAATAATGACATATAGGTTTGTTTTTACGCTCTGTGATGCAATAGAAAGATTTGTGTGCCATTGGAAGTTAAAGTTAGTTTGTGACGTGTGTTCTCACATTTCTCTTCTGGTATTTATCACATACGTGACATTTTTGTCCACTTTACTATGAGTCGCTGTAAAAAGTTGCCGTTCTTTAATAGAAATCTAAGAGGTGAAACACATATAACAAACATTAGTTATTTATTTATATAGTATTAGAATCAACTTTAGTTACAAGTCACTGTTATTTGTCCTCTTTATTTTAGTCACTTTTCCTGCTGGATTAAAGGAGATTTGCGGTGATTTGTAAAAGTTAAGCTTTAGTTGTACTTTAGGAATGTTTTTAGGGCAACACATCTGTGCATCGTGTTGTATTTTAAGTAAACCTACATTTTTGTGTGTGATTTTCAACAGATGTGTCATGTTGCTGTTTAATGGCTTCCGCAATAATCCACATTTGTTATTCAGCTGTGAGTTTGCTGACTGTTCTTCATCTCTTCATCTGCCGTTTCTATCAGCACCGTTTCTCACCTTCTCGCAATGGACCTGTACTGTTTAATAAGCTAACAAATCACTTTTAATGATTTATTTGTTCTGACGTCTTGCTGATACTAATGCACTGATGTTTGCAGTCTTCGGTTTAATGTCGACCGAATCATCGTTTTTGATATAGAAATGAAATGTTTGGAGACTTCCTGAAGAGCGAGCGTGTGGTGTGTGAGATTGAAATGGATTGTTTGGACCGTGTGTGTTTATGTTGCTGGCCGTTTGACAGTTCCTTTAGCTGGTTTGTGTTAAAGGCCCAGCTGAGAGTGTAATGAGTCTCTTTCCATTTGGGCCGTCTAAAGCGTCCTTTTAGCACCCGCCGCAGAAGTGCCTCTCCAAATGGTGACCACTTACCTGTCTGTCAACAGAACCCTGAACAAATATCTCACCGTGTGTGTGTTCACGCACTCCAAGAGAGATTTATCCTCAATACGTCTCTTTGTGAAATGCTCTGTTGTTTCGCCCCAGACTCGGTTTGTTTGCGAAAGGAAACGTTTTATGTGGTTTTCAGTTCCTCAAAATTTAATTTTTCCTTTTTATATTAAAGACATTTTCCCGGTCGTGCTTGAAGGAACTTGTGCCGAGCTCTGAGCCAAAACACACAATGTGTCGCTGTGCTTTATTAATAAAAATGGAGAAGCTGTTTACCAACATGAGTTTACATTATGAGTAAAATAAATTCCTGCTCTCGAGATCCTTGTGTACATTCATATTATGTGTGAGGCAGATAAGGTTTTTGGCATCTCCGTGGCCTTTCGACTCGCAGGAGGGGCGAGCTGTGGGCTTAAACAGTATATTCTTTGTTCCTGTCTGTCTGAAGTTGCTAAACTTTCCAGTTGTTCTTGAAAGCAACTGTTTGTGGCAGTGAGTTCACAGAGCAGTCAATATCACTCCATATAAACACACACACACACCTGAAGTGCACTACACTCCGGAAAAATAGAGATCAATAGTTTTAGATATTTCAGTTTTAATAAGAGATGGACTGATCGCATTTTTCGCAGCAGATGTCCGATTTTTCTTTAACTCCAAAAGGATAAGATGCTTTTTTCCACAATTAAAAGTTCTAAAGGTGAACTACAGCATTAATTTATTGACTTTAACAAATAAAGAGAATACAGTGTTTTGAACCTCACAGAAAAAAAGTATACTAAATATTATACTATGTTTTTATTTCTTACATCATCTAATATTATTTAGCTGTTTAACTGTTTTATTTGTAAATTTTCATGTGGTTAACTATTTTTTATTATGAAGACTTTATGCTTTTCCCTCAAAACGTTGCAATAATCATGAGGCTCAGTTGTGTGTAAGCGTCCTTATATCGTGACATGTTGACGTCCACTAAAAAGTCCACTAACATCACGGTTGAAGTACACAAAACAAGCAGATTACAGCTAGGGCCGACCTGTTCAATATATCGACATATCACAAAAGTGCATATCACAATTTGCAGAGCGCAATGGTTTGCAATAAATGAGCTTACTTAATTCTTTAAAAAGTTAATAATAAAAAAAAGAAGTAATAAAGTTGGATGATCAAAGTTGTTTGATACAGAGATGTCAAACATTTTGTCTGTACGATAGACCTCTGGTCCAGCAATTTGTGACGAGATCTGTATGAATGCAGAATTGTGATTATGTAGGCAAGTCATGTTAAGAAAGCAATAACTTTCAAAAGTTTTTCTTTCACCTACAAAAATTAGAATTTTTTATAATATCATTTAAAAAATGCATTTAAATAAAATCTAACTAGATTTTCGAAAAAAATAAATATTCTATTGAATATCGCATTTTTTAGAATGTTTTTAGCATGTTATAAGCAAAATGTTTATCACATTTTACCTCAATATTGTACAGCCCTGATTACAGATGAATGCTAATTTGGATCATTTATAGAGTAATTAAGATTTTAGAACCTTTTGAGTGCTAGAAATAATAAACTTGCCACATCAAAGTCTAATTTTTTTGCCTGCATTTTGCTATTCTGTCCTTTATTCAACATAACAAATATCCTAGAGACTGACACATTTCAAGCAAAGTAGATACAGCTCACTTCTGGTTAGTATAGAGATCCAGTTTGGAGTGTTATAATGTTAACTGCATAGTGATAGCAACTTTTTTTCACTTTCCCTGAATCCCTGATAAAATAGGAATCGGCTCTGAAATCAGAATTATGTATTTTATTTATATATATATATATATATATGTTTGTCTCTTTTGCTTTACCATACAAATTTTACTTAGATCATGGAGGAGCTTTTGCCATCTTAAGAGTCCCCGTTGTCTTTCTTCGCATGTCTTTTCAGTTTTCATGGGGTTTGGCAGAGGCCCTTGCTCTAGCCACTAAATGACCAAGTCAGGCAAGAGCACCGCTTCACAAATTCGCCTGAAGATTTTCCAAGGAAAGTGCTGAATCAGACCGTCGAGTGAATTTTCTGGCACGCACTTGATGCTTTGTGTCAGTCTTTCCTCGGCTGGCTGAATCAGGAGTCGAGTAAACCATATGTAGAGATCTGAAGGCAGACGGTATCCTGGAAAGTCACCCCCTCGGATAATTTGAAACCTCAGGAATCAGATGCTGTTAATATCTCCTAGATTCATGTCTAGCCGCTTGTAGGGAGGGAAATATTTTCTATTGATCAGCTGTGTCACGTAACAATGGGAAATAAAGATGTTATACTAAAAAATATTTAATGATCTTAGATGAGTAAAAGTGGATTAACGCTAAATTTATTCTCTATCTCTCTCCCTCTGTCTCTCTCTGTCTCCCTCACTCTCTCTCCTCCGCTGCTCTGATTGTTTCCTGAGTGCTGGGCCAGAGAGGAAGTTAAAGAAAGTTGGGGTAGAACTTATAAGATAGACAGAATGAAGATATGTGATTCAGAGAAGCAGTGACATTCATTCACTTCTATTGTTTTATCAATGCAAGTTATCAATGCATAATGATTTTTTTTCTATTCTTTTCAAGATAGGATAGCAGTGTTTTTGTATAAGAACTGAACTGGACAGTTGTTTATCTAGCTGGCGACCCATTGGTTTTATAGTGGCCTTATGCCGGTGTGTGGTCTTATGTGTAAAGGCCGTAAACACTCTGAGGTTTTAAAAGGAAGAGCATCAAAGCCAATAAGCTAAAGAAATCCACCGGTACGACAGGTTTTACACTCTTGAGTCTGTGAACTTCAGTTCCTTCAAACATGTTCAGACTTATGCAGTCATGTGATCACACGCTAGAGATTGAACATAATCTCCAACCCAATGAATTTGCATTCATAAAGTCATTAAATGAACTTTTGACATGTTTTGTTATGTCTAGATTCTATGAATCTAAATGAATTGATTATCATCCTCTCTGGAAGAAAGTGCATGAGTCCTGTTCTTTTTTTTTGCTGATCAAGGTTTGAGGAGTTTTGAGCTTCGGTGTGAACCATGTGGTTCTTGCAGTACTTGAAAATCTGTTCCGGACAATAATGAGTCTTTATCTGTAATCTGAAGCCGGTCAGCAGCTGCTACACATGTCCAACCCTGTTGTTCTCTGCTGACATTGTGCGTTGTGAGTCTTGTGTGAGTGAAGTGCGGGTGTGTTGTGGAAGCTGCCTGTAGGGATCGGGTCCTTAGGGGTGACTTTTACCAACAAGTGTTTCAGCTGCGACACTTCCCATTCAACAAATTTCACATTTTATATCATGTTGGCTTCTGCTCAGAGAGATTTAAACATAAGTTCTAATAACTGTATGCTCAGCCCAGATCATTGCTTTTAGGTCTTCTTGAGCTTTCTGTTGAACTTTCATGTCCCACTAAAAGGAAATCAACAACTTTGGCTTCTCTCCATGTAATGTCCCTGATGTCCAGTCTTTCACTGGCAGAAGAGTGAGAAGACCTCCCTCTTAAGAATCCTCCTCTGTTTCCCTCCAAATACATGTGTCTGTGATGACTGACTAACAGATGGACCCCAGCACTAGCTCTCAGTGCCTTGAATTATGTTTTCACTGGAAAGTCCCTCTGTTCCTCTGACAGTCCCAGTCCCCGATGAGACTTGACAAAAACAGGACTTTAATATATAACATCAAACATTTAATTTGTAGTTTGCATTCATCATAATTTATTGTATTTGGAGTTTATTTAGGAACATTTGGATTAGGCTTTGATGAACTTTCATTGAAGGTGGATTTTATGAATTTGACGTCTCTATTGCAACCTCTGTTTGAAACAGAATAGTAACTAATACTAAAATACATTGACCCACTGTCTTGTTTTTTAAACCGTTTTTCTACCGAAAAGCATAAAGGAAGCTATTTTGGAGAAAGTTGGTAACCGAGCAGGAGTGTCACCCAAAGCCAATGCAAGTGAATAGGTGCAGCTTACAACAATATTCAAAATAATTACAGAAAAAGTCATACTGGTTTGAAAAAGGATGAGTTAATGATGACAGTTTTTTTTATTTATTTTTGGAATCACATTTATATATTATCTGTGTAAGAGGTCAAATTAAGTGACATTTCCCACAATATCCCTACAGCTCAATTTGGTAATCTTTACTAAAATCATATTGCTGTAAATCTGGTTAGGAGACTATTTGATGTTTTATTATATTAAGATAATAAGATGCTAAATCCTTGGAAGGTCAAATAGGTTTGTCCTTGTCGTAGATGTCCTGTAACTGAATTCATATAAATAAATGTGATGAATTATTGAATTATACTTTATTCCTGAAGTAACCTGGGCTTTTGCGTTTCTCTTCCTTAAATATAAGTTATCTAGTAAGTACTTCTTAAAACATTTAGAATTTACTTCTCTTTAGTCATTTTCATAATCATTATGACAGCATTTGTATCAGCTGTTTAATGTTCAGTGTCAGAAAGACACCCTGCAGATCTAGTTCAGTAGCTCTTGTGCATGACTTTGAGTCATAAAAATCTCTTTAGTAGGAAAAATCCAAAGAGGCAAGAAATTAAAACTCAATCATTGCTCCATTCCTGAAACAGTCCTGTGACTAAACCCTTATGATTCTGGTAAGAATATCCCACCCAAACTTTCTCGAATATTCCATGTCAGACCCTATCGGTAGGAAATATCCTTGGGAAAATGACGGTCATTAATCCATGTTTTGTAACTGGTGTAAGATCATAATGTCTGCTCATTTGTTATGGAGATGATCTTTGAACTTATGTCATGTTGATAGCAGTATTGTTGGCTGTGTTGTGAGAGTGTGCAGGGAGGTTTGCGTTCATTCAATGACCGACTCCGTCACTGCATTATTTACATTCCTACAGCACATGGAAATTCTTTAGTATTATATACTGACTAAGAGCTTTGTTTAAAGTGAGGGTTATGAAGCTGAAGCATCTGTGTGGATTTTCATTTTATTCAATTTTGTAGGTGTAAAACCCCAGCGGCCTTATGGGAAAATCAGCATTTCAGCATACTTTTCTTTTGTTTAGTAATGGTTGTTAAAGACTTCATCACATTACAGGAATGTGTTCACATAACTGTGATTGTGTTGTTGCAGATGTCAGGTGTGTTTTTGCCATGTCAAGGGTTAGATTAAGACAATTAATAAGTGATGTTTGTACATTTGTAGTTTTATGAATATATATTTATTTTTATGTATTTAATTATGTATACTTTTCATGTTTATTTGCTATATTTTATGTGTTTATGTCATTTTTACATTGTATTTATTACCTTTGCTTTTTATTGTAATTAATCTATTATGTTTAAGTTTAGTTACTTATTAAATTGCAAAGGCTAAATTTGTCATGTACATTCAGCAAATTCAACCAATTCAGTGTTGTTAGCTCGGAGGACGTCCTGGTCTTCAGGTTTGCTGATGTTGTGTTCTGTCCAAAACAATCGCAGTGTTTTTCAGACTCTGAAGTGAATGTCTAAATTGGTCAGAACCCCCACCCCAACTCCCCCAAACTCCAACACACCTCCCTCATCCCCCCTCCCTTCATCCTTTGCTCTCCTCTCCTTATTTGGGCAGAGTGCTTGGGAGCTCGGGGTGGGGAAAAGGGTGAGCGAGGGGGGGCTTGCTTGACATGAGTAGAGAGGGAGAGAGAGACAGACCAGAGACAGAGTGAGAGAGAGTTAGAGAGATTGAAATAGAGAGAGAGACAGACCAGAGACACAGAGTGAGAGATGAGAGAGAGACCAGAGAGAGAGACCAGAGAGAGAGAGAGAGAGACAGACCAGAGACACAGAGTGAGAGAGAGAGAGAGAGAGAGAGAGAGAGAGAGAGAGAGAGAGAGAGAGAGAGAGAGAGGAGAGAGAGAGAGAGAGAGAGAGAGAGAGAGAGAGAGAGAGAGAGAGAGAGAGGAGAGAGAGAGAGAGAGAGAGAGAGAGAGAGAGAGAGAGAGAGAGAGAGAGAGAGAGAGAGAGAAAGAACGCAGCACTTCCTTAATAAGGACATGTCTGGAATTTAAGCCCAACTCTCCAATAGTGAAGCTCCTCTCTCTCTCCCTCACTCTGGTCTCTCTCTCTCTGGTCTCTCTCTCTGGTCTCTCTCTCTCCCTCTCTGGTCTCTCTCTCTCTGGTCTCTCTCTCTCTCTCTCTCTCTCTCTCTGGTCTCTCTCTCTCTCTCTGGTCTCTCTCTCTCTCTCTCTCTGCTCTCTCTCTCTCTCTGGTCTCTCTCTCTCTCTCTCTCTCTCTGGTCTCTCTCTCTGGTCTCTTTCTGAATCCTTTGGCTGTATGGGGGAAGTTTATTGAGCACAAGAATACTAGGTTGTGGGTCTGACTCGGTTGGAACGCGTTGAGCATGAGAACACAACATGTTTAACAGTCTAAAGCACTTATAATGCATGAAACAGAGTGAGACCCTTCCTTTAAGACAGGACAAGTCTTCTCCAATTAAGACAAACCATGCTCAATAGATCCAAATGTTGGTTTCTCTGCTTGAGAATCATCTCTATTACCTCCACTAAACCTTTGATATCAGAAATTCAGAAGTTCTGTAATATTTTGTGAAGTGACGTGTGGCCAAGTATGGTGTTCCATAATTGAAATTTGTACTGTGCATTTAACCCATTCAAATGCCGTAAACAGTAAATTAACACAAACACTTTGAACACACAACCCGAGCAGTGGTCAGTCATGCTGTGGCGCTCGGGGAGCAGTTGGGGAGAACGGTGCCTTGCTTAAGGGACTCACCTCAGTCGTGATATTGAAGTTGGAAGAGAGTGCTGGTTATTCACTAACTTTATATTTAATCATTTGGCAGATGCTTTTTATTGTGCAGTGGTCAATTATCACTGCAGATAAAGGAGGTGTAAGATGTCTTGCTCAAGAACACTTCAGTCATTGTCTGCTGGCACTGAGATTCAAACCAGAAACCATCTGCTTACAAGTCCAACTCCGTGACCACCAGAACACAACTGACCCCCACAAATCACCTCCTCCAGCTACAATCCCCACTGGTACACAGTATGGAACCAGATCACGAGTCCAACATTCATACCACTACCACACGACTGACCCTTTACATGAAACATGCAGCACGTAAAGAATGTTGTTGTGTGTCGTGTGTATGTGATTTGTCTCGAATCATTTTACTGAGGTCTGGACCTGCAATGTCAAAGAAATTTGACTGCTCACATATTCTAGGACGCTCCAGTACGTTGTTTTCCTCATTCTGTGTCTCTGGGCTGCCAAGTCAAGCGTATTCTTTCAGTGCGTGTGTAACCAGAGCGTTTGAATATCCCCAGAGGAAGGTCGCAATCGGAGCCCGTCGTGTTTACCCAAGCCCTATTTTGTCAACATCAGCAGAAAGTGAAATAAAAGATTGAAATATGTGGGCACACCAGTGACTCCCTGGGCCCGATCCTCATGAACAATACCATGCGAATGAGAGGCAGCCTGAAAAACACTTAGGATCTTTTAGCCGGTTTCAGACATTTAGACGGCCACATTTGGCCGCTCAAGCCCCACCACAAACATTTTTGCAGGCCAGCCGCAATTATCAAATCCTTTTAAATCGGATTTTATATAATGTCAAAAATTCATTTGTCATCATGAGATGTTGGAGGAGAGGAAATGGTAATTAAAGACTCATGCTGTTCCAAAAGCATAAAAACTGGGCTGCAAGGGTGCCCATATATGTGTAAGGGCTCAATTATAAGAGAGTAGTTTTGTGTTAGGAATGAATTTTATCCAAATAATGTGTAAATCTCTCTGTCTCTTCTTTCTCTTAGCACTCGTGTAGCGTGGGGGCTCGTGGCAGGCCCCTGTACGAGCCGGCATCATTGCGTCCAACAAGTGGAGTGCAAACGGCAGCCCGGAAGAGGGGCTGGATGATGGAGGAGATGAACTGGACAAGACCATGGACGGAGACGCAGAGGGAGTGTGGAGCCCGGACATTGAGCAGAGCTTTCAGGAAGCTCTTGCCATTTACCCGCCCTGCGGTAGACGTAAAATTATCCTCTCGGATGAAGGAAAGATGTATGGTGAGTATGAGTGGTTTAAGCTTTTATCAATGACAACAAAACTAAGTTTACAAAAAGATTACAAATTAAGTTATTTCTGTGCTGTTTGTTACTTGTAGGCCTGAATACTTTTTTTGGTTACTTTTCTGGCATATTTATAGGAACTGTGTTAAACGTTTGTTGCACTGATTGAAAATGAATGAGTTCCAATTGTTTGTCACCTGGAATCAGTGATGGTGTGAACTCCCTTTTCGGTTTAGTCCCAACCAGTTGTACAGGGTGGCCCAGCCTTTGTGCTGTAGCTTTTAGCCAACATATTGTTTTATTTGCTTCAGGGGGTAGTAACTACTGGCTGTAAAATTTCCGCCTTTCAAACTGAATTTTGTAGAAGAATTTATGAACTACATCAAAACGTAACGCAACTGTCGAAGAGTAACCGGCATGTCTTTTAGATCATACCTGAGTGGTAAAGAGGAGGTTTTTATTTTTTGTAAGAAAAATTATATCATTAGTGATATAAAATAGGCAAAAGAGATAAAGAGTTATTGTGATTTTTTTCAACACTTTCATTCAAAGAAACATGCACTTCAGTAAAAATGTGATTTCATGTGTGTGGTTTCCTGATTTATAAACATACATGAAATGTCTCTTAATCTGATATTCTGATAAGTTTTAGTAACTATTTATGAAAATCTGTCATTGTCCTATCGTAATGAAACTTTCTTGTTTCTTAAGTGGTTTTCTGTGAATGAATGCAATAGCACGCGCACACACACAAACACGCATGCCCACGCACGCGCACGCGCACACACACACACACACACACACACACACACACACACACACACACACACACACACACACCCTCAGAGAGATGTGTTTTTGTGAGTACAGGATCAGTTAATGGTACAGGTCTACACTTGTCCTCGATCAGCAGAAACAGCAGCAGGACCTCAGGCTCAACAGGAGACAGGTTTCTCAACATCATATCTTTCTTTCTATCTTGTTTCTCCATGTTTGCCCCCACCCTCAAAGAACTCCCGGTTCACTGTAAGCCCAAAACTGGTTTGATTTATCATTAGCAGCTTTAGTTTCCAGCTCTGTGAAGATTGTCGTTTATTTTTCTTAACCAGTTGAAAAAGTGGTAAAACCAGCTTTGTTTGTCTTGCTCAATCCAGCCTTGTTTCCCTACACAATCTTGTGCCAGCTTCTTCCTCCTCCTCTCTCTCTCTCTCTCTCTCTCTCTCTCTCTCTCTCTCTCTCTCTCTCTCTCTCTCTCTCTCTCTCTCTCTCTCTCTCTCTCTCTCTCTCTCTCTCTCTCTCTCTCTCTCTCTCTCTCTCTCTCTTTTCTGATTTTTGGCTCATTGTGAGTTTACACATGTGTTTGTTTACATGCATACATTTGTTATAGAAAACAAAAAATCAGACTTCGTAAAGGGTGAAGACCGTTTGTCCGTACATGATATGCTGTTCTGATACTTTGTGTAGCAGGGTTTTAGAAGGAGGGGATCTTGTTGTTGAAGTCAGATGTGGGTTTGTAACGACAGATGGGCCGGCTAGTTTGGCTGGATCATGAGACTCCAGGTGTTTGGCTTTTCTCCGTCCTCCTCAGATCGACCGCTCTCCTCTTTTCTCTTTAGAGGAACAGATAAGACAAACCCAAGTGCTGGATTGAATTAGAAAACTAGCCCTGAAGACTGGATAAGCACTGCACGCTCCTAAACTCACTCAAACTGTATGAATCTAATTAGTAACATTGTCTTCTTGAAGCTGTGTTGTTTCTTCAGTGTTTGACACTAAAAAACACACAAAATTCTCTGGACATACTGGTCTGAGAACAGTATGAATCAGTTTTAGTCGTCTGAAGTTGGCCATACAGATATTCTGCTGTATGTTTGCTTCCTGAGTGCACAAAGGGCTGCACAATTATTTAAAAATTAATCAGAATAACAATAACAGGTAACACCATCACACAATCGCCGAAAGCCTCAATGACAGCTGCTCAGTATGGCATTTAATACATTAGTCAATCAAAGCCTGTAAAGTGATAAGTCTACATGTTTAAGTTACTTCTTTTGGGTTTTTTACTAACAACATAACTCCCATAATTAATTGTTATGTTCATTATGTTATTAAGTTTTGGATGTTTAGAATATATCATGCAGCTAAATCACAGGGAGTTAAAAACTAATTTGAATGTAAAATCTATATATCCACAACAATAATCGCAATTACAATATCAAGGACAAATAATAAAAATTATTATTTTTGTCATAATAGTGCAGCCCTAAGCAGACAGCAGTTTATACATCATTGACTTGAAATATAGTCTTAATCCTCTTTATAAGATCCCTTATTTTGACTTTGTTTTTTAGTGTACCTAAGTATTTCAGTAAAAATGTTGTGGTTGTAAGGTACACTCATTTTATTTCAGACGGATTTTGGGACAGAGCTTGAGTTACAGTGTAGACTGAGATGACATCATCCAGAATCCATGCTTAATATAAACATATTTAGAGACTCCATCTCTGTGTTTTACAGACAGCAGGGCTGCTTCATAAGAAAATACTGGAATAATGACATTGTTGATAAAACATTTTTGACATATTTTGTAGGTTTATGACTGTTGTGTATGTGTGCTATTAATATTGTGCGTGTAGATTCCTTTGATAAAATAATATCTAGAAACCACTTGGCCACATGAAACTGAGTCTTTTTTCTCCGTTGTCCTCTGCGTGTTTTATTGCTGTGTTTTCTACAGTCACTGCAGGTTTTGTGTAAATAAAGTAATTGTATTGTTTTAATAAGTAAAAGTATTACAGTATGTCATTGACACTAGTGTTACTATAGCTCTAGAGCTCGTGTTGACCTCGTGGTGAGTCGACTTAATGCTGTGTCTATAAACACCTTCTACATTTACATGCAGTCATCTGACGGTCAACATAAGAAGTTCTCTCGCTCACCGGGAGAATGACGTCAAGTCCAATAATACACTTATGACGGAAGACCTTGAGAACGTTAACATAGCCTGATAGAGACACAGACGGTGATATACGTGTGATATATGTGTGTAGTGACTTTTTATTACGAGGAAACCTCAAACAGGTTTTAATATTTTCTTATATTTATGTTACTTTAGCACACATCATCTACACCCATACGTTCCACATGCCAAATGTCAAGCCAACTTTCATTGAGTACAACTGCTGCAGATCAGCCCAGAGTCATTTTACGGGGTAATTTACAGCCGTGCTAAATGGCAGAAATGTCGTCTGTCTGGTCCCATAGCTGTTAGTGTCAAAATATTTTCCACCTTTAAGAGATATTTCCACCTGTGTTTAAAATGATGAAGCCTGCAGAAATGCCCTGTGTCCAACACCCATTTGGACTAACCCACTTACAGTAAACGTTTGCTAATGGTTTTGTCACAGATCTCTGAAAGGCTTTTAAAGGGCACGGTAGTCCTAGATGGCAGGTCCGACATTGAGGACAGTTGATGTATTCTGGGGTGAGGAGTTATATACAGGTGGATTATAGTTCAGACAAGCTCGTTCCGCTTCACCTTACCATCCCAAACATGCACATGTCTCACAATTGAACGTTCACAAGGCAATGTCTAAAAGAAATTGTGCAGAGTAAGTGAGGGACTGGAGGGATGGATGGTTATGGGACACAGGGGATTTGTATTGTTATTTGCCGTTTACAGGATTGTCCGTGGCAGGTGTGGGTGTCCGCTGGGGGAAGGCAGGGTGAGATTCAGCTGCCGATTGGTGGCAGAAACAGCGAAGCCCTTTGTCTCTCTCTAACAGCCACACTCTCTCAACGCTGTTGCCCTCATCAAATCAAGTTGTGTGGGGCAGATGTCACAGGCGCAGAGGAATGTGAGGAATGCGGAGGCAGAGAGAGAGAGAGAGAGAGAGAGAGAGAGAGAGAGAGGAGGGTGTGTCTGAGGAAGGGTGTGCAAGGTTAAGAAAAACTCACTACAGTGGTCTCACTCTAAACTCAAAACACTTTTTTATGGGTGTTAAGCGGCAGATGTCATATGATAATTTTTTTATATGACACATCACTAGAATCAAGCAGAGAAACTGAACCTCATTCATTTGAACTCGGAGGTTTATCAACAGATTTAAAAACTCGTACTCAGGAATCATAATTGGATTAGTCAGTAACGGCTGATGTGTGCCATCACTGTATATTGTCTGGTTCACATGAATGACAAGTTTTTTTTAACCTATTTGATCCAATTTTAAGTCTAAATTGGTTTGATTTATTTATTATGTGTGAGTTCCTTTTAGATTTTTATTTTTCGTGGGTAATTTTTAAAAATATTTCAATTTAGTACTTATTTGATTATTGTAAATGTTGCTTTTCAGTTTAATTGATCTATTTTTTAATTAATAAATGGACGTATAAATGCATTACATAACAAACTTATTTTAGTTTATTGCTGTTTGTCTTTTATTAAATTAAAGTGAATATATATACATAAAGTACATGATAATAACTCATGTAACTCTTGATTTGTATGGATTAAATAGACAAAAGGTTTTTGATTAAAGTCAGAATCATTTGTCTGATCTTGACAGATCCTTTAAACATACCTAGAACCATTATGTTGTGAACACAGTGTTTTACAGTTAGAGGAACACAGTGTGTAGGCCTTGAGTACGATGAACCTCCAGGGCCTCACGACTGAGGTGCTGTTTGAGTTTTTTGATGTATTGTGAAAATGAATTAACTCCTTAAGACATGTCAGTGCAACCTTACACAATAGAGAGAGATGAGATTTCTCATTGCTGACACCTCATGGTGTATTAAAGTACTCCTGCAGGTTTGTGTTTAAATCCAGTGATTTGTTTCCCTGTAAATTATCCTGAATATCAAAAATAAACAAACATTGTCAGGGTTATGAATACAAGGACCTCCAACACATACTTCAGAAACAAATGATTAAGCAATTTGGTTATCAAATATAAAGATAATGTGTGAGACAGTCAGGGTTTCATCTGTCACTTTAATGGTCATTAAATCAGAGTCTTGTTGAACATATCTATGCAAATTAAACACATTTAATTGACTTTTCTGTTTGTGTTAAAAAACATATCAGTTATTAATGTGTTGTTATGAGATGTGTGTATCTTTACTTTATTGAACTCTGTTGACGCCACCTATTGGTCAGTACAGTTTTAGCTATCTCTTAGTCTCATTTTTATATCTTCTCTTCAGGGCGCAATGAGCTTATTGCCAGATATATCAAGCTGAGGACGGGCAAAACTCGCACAAGAAAACAGGTATCTCACTTAATATCTACATAATCTGCACTTTTTCATTACATATTCATCAACTTTTTATTTGTTAATGATATAAATGTTCTTTATCACTGGATTTACACAGAGCGTCAGCGTCAACGCATGAGGGAGAGCTGGTCTGAAGCCTGGCCCAAAGCCAAGTTTCCTGCGTGAACGCAATTGACTAGCGTCTGCTTTGGGTTCTTTGCATGAGTGATCACTGGTTGACGCCTGTGATGGTGCTTTAAATGAGAAATATGAGAATTATTCAACTTCTGCAGTGATGTGACACAGATGTACACACAATTCAGTTCGATGATGCTTGACATCACCCATTCAAAGTCAATGTGAAGAGTTGACACTGACACCCCGTGTAAATCCAGCGTTACAGTATATAAAATAAACTGACATGCAGTATGTCATCTAGATTATGTTTGATTTTAAGAGGACATGGCTATCTTTAGTAAGTTTATAGTGATTATATGTTATCATGCGTCTGTGTGTGTTTTTGTTAAACTGTCTTGAAATTCTTCAGGTATCTAGTCACATACAGGTGTTAGCACGGAAGAAGGTTCGAGAATATCAAGCAGGTATAAAGGTAGGTGTGAAGCACATCAGCTCTTTGGTTACAGCTTCTCTCTCTCTTTCTCTTTCCTCTTTTTCTTTTCCTTCTCTTTGGCTTTACTCTTCTGCAGGTTTCTAGCCACTTGCAGGTTCTTGCCAGGAGAAAATCTCGCGAGATGCAGTCAAAGCTGAAGGTATGCGCTTTCCTGCGGGTGGGATGGGGCTTCCAGCCGTTTGCATGAAACAGTGACAGGTTACAATAAGATCCAGTTAATCCTGACACATGGTCTTGAGAAAAGTATCTTGAGGAGTTTGTTAAGTGTAATTTTCTCTGCTGTTCCGCTGAGCTCTTTGCCTGTTGGCTTTTCTGAGACTCACTGTTTTTTTTCAACCTTACTTTTCTTGCAACCAAACACCTGTAAGATCTGTGTGATGAACCGCCGGACGACTTTATGTAATCACTATATGAACAAATTCTAGACATTTTTATAAAACACAATCGCTTGGTATAATGTTCACGAACATCTTTAAAAAATAAATGGTTTAACTCATTTAATCAGGAAATCCCATTTAAACATCAATTTAAATTACAGTTGTGTGTGTGTGTATTGTTTGTTTCGTCATGTAATATTGTACAGAACACATAGTGAAGGTTTCATTGTGTTGATGAATGTGCATTTAAAATGATTTGTGAGATTAAAAATGACTAAAAGGTGTTGATGTCAGTGTCAGAAGGATCATAAAAGCTTCAGCAGCTCATTTTTTATACATTTTACTTTTTGTGTTTATTAAAAATAATGTTAGTGTTGTTTCGTAAATTAGCCAACAGTTTACTATATTTTGTTTTTGGAAACAGTCAAAACACACATTGTTTATAAATTGTTAGTATTTCCCATTTGTAATATTTTTTAACTAAGAAAGAACTGACAGATGTGTACATATGAGTAAAATTTTGTAAAACATCAGTTTAATAAAACAGGTCTTGGATTTTATGTACTATTAACGGTCTTAATGATCTTTCTTTCTTTTGATTCAGGCCATGAATTTGGTAAGTTTGGATTTGTTGTTTTATAATTGTGCTTGGCTTTGCTTTGGCTGTCCTGCACAGGTTGAGTTGACATCCGCTCTTCTCTTCTACTCTGTGGTGTGCATACATTACTTATAATTCTTTTGTCAACAATACATTTGGGTGTTTCGCTCTCTGAAGCTGTTAATCTAATTCTTCTTTAAGTTTTGTTGGTTTATGTTGAATATTATTCAGTTATAAGACTAGAACACTTAATCGAGTTTGGTAGATTGTATTCTCAAAATCTAAAACAGATCTCAAACAGACACACGTACGGACATAGTTTCATCATTACTGTATATTATATAGAATAATTTCAGCCATGATGTTCTCCTGTGAGTGAAAGTTTTTCTGGTGTTTATTGATGATGTTTGTTTGAAATATATAGTTTGAAGGCCAGTGTATTATGAAAAACAATTATAATATGTGTTCATATTTCTGTGCTTCATATTCAAAATGTTTTATTGAAGACAGTTAAAACAGTTCAGATTTATTTTTACTAAATGCACAAATGTTGAATTTGGTGACACAAGAACATCCATATTTATCTGCCCATGATTTTTTCATTGTTTTGTTTCATTTAAGCAGTCTATATGACTAACTTGACCCATTCAGTTATTTATGAAGATGTGTTTACAATGCTGTATGTCACTCTTCTCCCGTTCTCTGATCTGATTTTCTTCTGTCACTTGAATCTGATGTCAGATTACAGCTGTCTGCTTTGCATTAATAATAGCGCTGTGTTCTGTCATCTTTAACAACATAAATGGTCTGTGGTGTTTGTTAATGTTGTTGTGAGAATCTCCTCTCACCTATGTCTCCATCTCTTCAGGATCAAGCATCTAAAGACAAAGCTCTCCAGAACATGGCAGCTCTGTCCTCTGCTCAGATCGTGTCTCCTAGTTTAATCAAGAATCCTCTTCCGCCTCTGCCACAGTCCCCGTACCCACCCCCCACACGGGTACCGTATCAACATCTGCATTACAAAACAAACAGAACCACAGATTTGCTTTTCAAACATTTCAGGCTTTATTAGGAATTATTCTTTTCTTTTTACAGTTCTGGCCCACCCCCATCCCAGGACAACCGGGACCCTCTCAGGAGTGAGTAATTTACTAAAACATATTGTGTATTTCTGTTTGTCTGTGTATGTGGCACGTTTAATAGATCACATTTCTATGTGTCAGGCTGGTTCTTAAGCACCACCCAGGGAGAAGTCCTGGGCTTGGCCGCACCAGCTTTCCGTAAGTTCCCATCACAGACAAACCTGCTCTGAGCTGGGCTCAAACCCCATCTCCCCAGAATTTCAGCCCTGCGTTTCTGTATCCATACATCACAAAATCATTCCACAAAGTGTTGGTTCTGAAGCACCTCTTTTCTGTTGCCATGACAATGCAGTGAATTTCAGTTTGGTGTAGTGTGCTTAACTGTGAGAAAATTGTGTTTCCTTAGTCTGGACAAGCCTTAGAAATGGTTATGGAAACATCTGGAATGAAAACGAATTTTTATAATTATTTGATTTCAGTTTTTCTGATAATTCTAACCGATCGTAACTGTCTTTGCAGCATCAAGCCATTTGCACAAGGCGCTTACCCAAACCTATCAGGGCCTGTTCAACCACCCATAGCATGTGAGTCTGGACAATTCAAGACTACAAAACATATTAAATAAAATGTAACATCTCCTCTCACTAATGCCCCCTTGTGTTTGTCTTGATTTAGCATATGAGTCTCTGGCACCTCCTCCAGCCCCGGTGGCAACCGCAGTGCCTGTGTGGCAGGATCGCACAATAGCCTCCTCTAAGCTCCGGATGCTGGAGTATTCCGCATTCATGGAGATTCCACAGGACACGGATTCAGTGAGTCACTCTTCTTCACATCAGGAGGAACATCACTTCACCTGTGGGAGTTTTAATAACTGAGCTCTAAAATCTGTCTACAGTACAGCAAACACCTGTTTGTCCACATTGGCCAGACTAACCCCTCCTACAGTGACCCTCTGCTGGAGGCCGTGGACATCAGACAGATCTACGATAAGTTTCCAGAGAAGAAAGGAGGACTCAAGGAGTTGTATGAGAAGGGCCCTCAAAATGCTTTCTTTCTGGTTAAATTCTGGGTGAGAAATGAGATATACCCCAGTGCCAAATAAAATTTGAACAAAATTTTTGTGGGCAGGATCTCTAACATATTTCCCTGTTTCAGGCGGATCTGAATAACAGTGGTGTTCAGGATGGGCCGGGATCTTTCTACGGGGTCAGTAGTCAGTACAGCAGCACAGAGAACATGACCATTACTGTCTCAACTAAAGTCTGCTCATTTGGCAAGCAGGTGGTGGAGAAAGTGGAGGTTGGTGTGTTTGCTGTTCAACAATAATTCAAAATGTGAATATGACACTTTTAATCAGCATATTTTTCTTTAATATTTTACAGACAGAATATGCCCGTGTTGAGGGGGGGAAGTGTTTGTATCGAATCCACCGCTCGCCCATGTGTGAATATATGATCAACTTCATTCACAAACTTAAACACCTGCCGGAGAAATACATGATGAACAGCGTATTAGAAAACTTCACCATCCTACAGGTCAAATAACAAAAAGATGACATTAGATATTTAATATGTGTGTTAAAAAAACATGTGAACTTTAATAAATAAATAAAAGGCTCTTGTCTTCTTTAATACTGTAAATGTTCTTCTGTTTCATCAGTTGTCTTCTGTCTGTCTCACACTACAGGTGGTGACCAACAGGGAAACCCAGGAGACTCTGTTATGTATAGCGTTTGTATTTGAAGTGTCAACAAGTGAACACGGGGCCCAATATCATGTCTACAGGCTCACTAAGGACTAGTTACTCCCTCACAAACTTCTGTTGCTTTGCACAATCCTTCTGACACACACGGAAGACTATGCCAAATTGTTCAAACATCAGAGGAAAATGCCAAAAATGTTACACAAAAGCCAAATGTTTTGCTAATGTTTTAATGCTGGTGCCGAATTCGATTGAGCCTTAAGATCCTCAAAATATAGTATTACCCTGTTTAAAAAAGTTTGTTTATGTTTTAAGAATGTTTTAAATACAATATAGGTCACGTTGGTTGTGTTGCATATAGAAATCATTGTGTGTTTAAGTTTGTCTCCATTGAGGGAATGTGAATGTGTTGATGGAACAGAATGTCTTTGATAGCTTGTAAGACGGTGTGTGTGTGTGCGTGTGTATGTGTGTGTGGAACTTGCTGAGGATTTATCCTCATTTTCATAAAAAAAATGGTCTGTTGACAACATACTGTAGTTACATCATCAGTTTAGGAAATCAAGACTTTTTATTACTAGATGTTCACACCAGTTGTTTCCACAGCAGATGCAGGTACTAAAGGATTTGATAGGTGGAAATATTGAGTGCCTTTTTTTATAAACACTACGTTGATTTGATACTCTGAAGTGCCTTTTGACTACCTCTTGACTTCAAATAGTACGAATAGGTAAAGCGATCAATTTCTTTACATTACATCAGTGCAAAGTATTTACATCTGGCGCTTAAATGAGATGCTTAAACCAAGGAAAGGTCAAATTGTTCTAATTCATGAGATGTAAACATGTCAACAATACCTCTATAAAGCTTATTATGTTTCTGGTGTTCTGAAACCTTTAAGAGAGAATGTTGGCATTTCTAAATGTCTTTCACTGCCTACCTTTCTGTCATTTTCAAGTTCATTTCTGTTCAGTTTCGTTTGATTAATGTTGTCTTCACATTGGTGTATAGTTTTTTAAAAAGGGAAGCTCATGTCACACTGCACATCAGAATTCAAATCAGATCTGTACATTTCTAATTCTTTTATTTTTCTCTCTTTAGATGTAAATTTGGGATCAAAGTTCTTGTTTCTTGTAGATTTTACTCTGTTGAATGCACCAAGTGTCCAGTGTGGATGTTCTACTTGTTTCCTTTATCATTGAATGACATTTTAACATGTTGACCAGACATATTTGATCAAAGAAGAGCATCTTTTGCTACTACTGAAAATTGGAACCCCCTTGAGAATCGAAAGACTTGAATTGTAAAAAAATAAGATCAACTTGAGACCTTAATAAAGCCATGTTTGTTCCATCTTCTCTTAAAGTTCAGAGGGGCAGCACTGACAGCAGTTTTACGTCTAGACGTCAGTTTATAGTCCTGAAGGTACTTAGAATTTGTGAGTACACGATACAAACAGAAATGTAATGTATATTGGTTTAGCATTAACCTACATGTTCGACGACAGTTTCCTCAATTGTATTTTTGCCTCTTTGTTTTTACTTTTTTATAATTATTGTTGTTAAAGTTATTAATTTGATGTTTGCTCTTTGACTTTCGATTGATGCTGTATGCATACATTGAAAATACTTTGTGTGATGCTTCTGTTATTTTATGCCATAATCTATGTGGTGTTGGCAGAGACTTTCTCCCATTTTTTAACAGTTGACTTTGGTTGCCAACTGTGCATTGCAATTACGTATTGAAAATCTTGTAATGTTAGGGGTTTGTACAATATAATCCAAACAATGTATAGCAAAACGAATAAAAGTGGCATGGGTCTACCTGGACCAGATTTCTAAAAACACATGAACTGCTTCTCTTATTATTTTCTTTCTCAATGAGTACATCAGATAACCAGCAATCTTCTGTTACCAATGTCTCTCCCGTACTGACGGCTATGTGTTTTAGAAATTGTCATTCAAGATCTCATTTAAAACACCTTCTAAGATCCTTAAGGAGCCACGTCTGAAGACTTTTCTTATCCTCTGTCCTCTTCAAAACTTATTTTTGCTCTTCAAAAACCCCACAACTTTTCCTGCTTTTTTCAGGCATGTAGTATTATAAGTTTTCAGGCATCATAGATGATTGTATTCACTTTTACTTTGATCAATGACTTACACAAACTGAAATAACTCTGTTTCCGACAGTCATTGACAACTTACACATGACAGAAAGACACTCGTGAAGGAGGACAGCCGGTCTGCAAATGATCATTATATAGCAACCCTTGTAAGGCTACAAAATGATGCACGAAAGATGCTGTTTAAATGTTTTGTGGCTGACCAAAGCAATGGATAGAGACACAGTTAAGTCGGATTCAATCAGGTGTGTAAAAGAGATCCAGTCGTACCTCCAGAGGAGATCCTTCAGGATTTCATGGAGAGGTGAAGTTTCAGAATTATAACATCTTGGTACCGTCTATGTCAGGGCTCAATGCTGAGTCTGCTGCTCTTCTCTTGGATGTCTACAAGACATCAGGCTGTTGCTAAGTCTGGTTGTTTTGGAAGAGTTTTTAAATATGGCTGTACATACAAAATGTTTTTTATTGACTATTAATTAAATAACTGTTTACTGTCTACTGATTTACTTTTTATTTTCTTGTCAAATTTCTTTTTGAGTTTTGGTGCAATATTTGATAGATAATAGTACTAATAGTTAATAGTCAATTAATGTTCTACTTCTGCCAATTTGTTTTGCTCAGATTGCAAGATCATGAAAAACATGGAGTTATGTCTGATGGAAGTAAGCCGTGTCTCTTTAGATTTCTGTCCGTTTCAGCTTTCTGATCAGAATCGGGATCTTTCAGTCTTGTACACACATACAGTCTTGGTTATGTGTCGTCTCATACAAGCTGCTTATTGTCTTATCTTGTTTGAGTGGTTTTTCTGAACAAGTGACACAAAGCTAAAAGTTGAAATCATCAGCATTCCCTTTTCTGATTGACCATTTGGAATCTTCCCCTCCAATATTCTGAACATTTGATATTGTGTCATGTTCCATCTCCCGTGGGTCTTCTCACTGCTATATTGTTACTTTAATTAGTCCTTGTCTCACTTTCATCATTATTAATGCCAAATTCAGATTTTCTTTAAATTGACAGTTTTTTTGTCTTCATTCTACATTTACATTTACATTTAGT
>CM065654.1:5594742-5636280 GCA_033220385.1 Triplophysa yarkandensis
GGTATTATTGCTTTGGTTTTGAGGATTAGGGTAAGGATGCATGAGTGGTTTTAAAAACAGTTTTTTCACTTTCTCTCAGATAATCTTCCTGATCTGGTTGACACGGTAAACGAAGCTCGTACTGAAGTGAAGGTGGGTCTTCACTGTGCCGAGCGTATGCGGCACACAACAGCTCGTACAGGCATCATGGGTCTGGTTCTGTTAGTTCTTGAGTTGGCCATCGCAGCCATTCCGTTATTTGCTCTGGGAGATGATCAACCTTTTCCTAAAGCCTCCTTCTACCTGCTGGGGGCGCTGTGTTTTGCCATCCTACTCTTTACATCACTTCTTTACATCTTCTATAGCATGCAGGTGAAATCCCTGCAAGGTGCGGAAGATCAGATGAGACTTGCTTTAGGAAGTTTGCAGGAGAGACTGAAGGAGTCCCCCAAGGGTCTGTCATCGGCCAATTCACAAATTCCTAAAGATGTTCAGGAACCTGTTCAGTAGAAATTCTAGTTTGATGTCAATTAAGTGTTTTTTAGTCTTAACTAAAATGTGTAGGAATACAGAGAATATTTTACAAAACTTGATAATTCCACTGAGAATCGACCATTATGAACTTCATTTGTGTTCATCTTTGTCTTGAATGATTTTTTATTTACTGTTTATCAATATTTTAATCTTTATAAATGGAGACCTGCTGTGCAGATGTCTGTGTTATTTCTGAGTAGTGGATCTCTTTCGTGTTTTAACTGGTCAGGTTGTGAATGTCATGTTATAAAGGTTTAATTGAAGGTGATGCTATGATATATTCATTTGTTGGACCACTTCATACTGTAACTGTAGACATGAAACCATGTTCTGTCAACAGTCTCTTTGTCTTTCATACACTTTCATTACTTATTTGTGTCTTAAAACAAGTAAACAATACAAAACAACATGGATTGGATGTCTCAAATTGAGTTTGTGTGTTTTTGTCTACCGTACCTTAGGTGATATTTACTAACCTACATATTAATTATATATCATATAATCATATAATTTTAACAACATATGCTCAACTATAAATACTGAACAAATATATGGTAAAAGTGTACTTTCAAAACTATTGATGGATGTTTAAATGACTTCTATTTATCTAGTATTTTGTTGTGACACAATTCTTTCAGGACTAGTGTAAATATATTTGCCACAAGAGTGCAGTATTGGTTGTATTACTGTTGTGTTGTGTTTAGATAAATGCCTGCAGAGACTTTAATAACCCAAACACACAACAGAATAGTTAGTTAAAAGTTAACTTCTTCATACTGATGTTTTTGTGAGAACACATTTAACTGAGGCGAGATCTGTGCGATATGTTTTTGTGATTTTATATCTTTAGATGATATAAAATGTGACTTGGACAATCAAGGTAGGAAACAATTCATTACATTTTGGGTGAAATATATCTATATGTAAAATTAACACCTGTTTGTTTGTAACATGTATATTTTTAGATTTTAGGAGGATGAATATAACCACTCCACCTCTTTGTTTCTGGGCAGACTAAGACAAAGCCGATGACTTGCCTTTTGACTGCAGTTAAAGTACAGACTGTCATCCGACATTAATGATGATGCATTTCTGCTGCAGAACCTGCCTGACATGGGTGTGTCTCTGTCTGCACATGTGCAGTTCTTAATGCTGTGTGTGCATATGTGTGTATGTGATCAGTGTGTCCTCACATGTGTGTATGTGATCAGTGTGTCCTCACATGTGTGTATGTGATCAGTGTGTCCTCACATGTGTGTATGTGATCAGTGTGCCCTCACATGTGTGAAAGTGATCCAGTGTGTGCTCACATGTGTGTATGTGATCAGTGTGTCCTCACATGTGTGTATGTGATCAGTCTGTCCTCACATGTGTGTATGTGATCAGTGTGTGCTCACATGTGTGTATGTGATCAGTGTGTCCTCACATGTGTGTATGTGATCAGTCTGTCCTCACATGTGTGTATGTGATCAGTGTGTCCTCACATGTGTGTATGTGATCAGTGTGTCCTCACATGTGTGTATGTGATCAGTGTGCCCTCACATGTGTGAAAGTGATCAGTGTGTCCTCACATGTGTGAAAGTGATCCAGTGTGTCCTCACATGTGTGTATGTGATCAGTGTGTCCTCACATGTGTGTATGTGATCAGTGTGTCCTCACATGTGTGTATGTGATCAGTGTGCCCTCACATGTGTGAAAGTGATCCAGTGTGTGCTCACATGTGTGAAAGTGATCCAGTGTGTCCTCACGTGTGTGAAAGTGATCCAGTGTGTCCTTGTATGTGATCAGTGTGTCCTCACATGTGTGTATGTGATCAGTGTGTCCTCACATGTGTGAAAGTGATCCAGTGTGTCCTCACATGTGTGTATGTGATCAGTGTGTCCTCACATGTGTGAAAGTGATCCAGTGTGTCCTCACATGTGTGTATGTGATCAGTGTGTCCTCACATGTGTGTATGTGATCAGTGTGTCCTCACATGTGTGTATGTGATCCAGTGTGTCCTCACATGTGTGAAAGTGATCCAGTGTGTCCTCACATGTGTGTATGTGATCAGTGTGTCCTCACATGTGTGAAAGTGATCCAGTGTGCCCTCACATGTGTGAAAGTGATCCAGTGTGTCCTCACATGTGTGTATGTGATCCAGTGTGTCCTCACATGTGTGTATGTGATCCAGTGTGTCCTCACATGTGTGTATGTGATCAGTATGTCCTCACATGTGTGTATGTGATCAGTGTGTCCTCACATGTGTGTATGTGATCAGTGTGTCCTCACATGTGTGAAAGTGATCCAGTGTGTCCTCACATGTGTGTATGTGATCCAGTGTGTCCTCACATGTGTGTATGTGATCCAGTGTGTCCTCACATGTGTGTATGTGATCAGTATGTCCTCACATGTGTGTATGTGATCAGTGTGTCCTCACATGTGTGTATGTGATCAGTGTGTCCTCACATGTGTGAAAGTGATCCAGTGTGTCCTCACATGTGTGTATGTGATCAGTGTGTCCTCACATATGTGTATGTGATCAGTGTGTCCTTACATGTGTGTCAGTGTGTCTTCACACGTGTGTCAGTGTGTCCTCACATGTGTGCCAGTGTGTCCTCAAATGTGTGCCAGTGTGTCCTCAAATGTGTGTCAGTGTGTCCTCATATGTGTGTCAGTGTGTCCTAACACGTGTGCCAGTGTGTCCTCAAATGTGTGTCAGTGTGTCCTCACATATGTGTATGTGATCAGTGTGTCCTTACATGTGTGTCAGTGTGTCCTCACATGTGTGTCAGTGTGTCCTTACATGTGTGTCAGTGTGTCCTCACATGTGTGTCAGTGTGTCCTTACATGTGTGTCAGTGTGTCCTCACATGTGTGTCAGTGTGTCCTTACATGTGTGTCAGTGTGTCCTCACATGTGTGTCAGTGTGTCCTTACATGTGTGTCAGTGTGTCCTCACATGTGTGTCAGTGTGTCCTTACATGTGTGTCAGTGTGTCCTCGTGTGTCGGTGTGTCTTCACATGTGTGTCAGTGTGTCCTCACATGTGTGTCAGTGTGTCCTCACATGTGTGTCGGTGTGTCCTCACATGTGTGTATGTGATCAGTGTGTCCTCACATGTGTGTATGTGATCAGTGTGTCCTCACATGTGTGTATGTGATCAGTGTGTCCTTACATGTGTGAAAGTGATCCAGTGTGTCCTCACATGTGTGAAAGTGATCCAGTGTGTCCTCACATGTGTGAAAGTGATCCAGTGTGTCCTCACATATGTGTATGTGATCAGTGTGTCCTTACATGTGTGTATGTGATCAGTGTGTCCTCACATATGTGTATGTGATCAGTGTGTCCTTACATGTGTGTCAGTGTGTCCTCACATGTGTGTCAGTGTGTCCTTACATGTGTGTCAGTGTGTCCTCGTGTGTCGGTGTGTCTTCACATGTGTGTCAGTGTGTCCTCACATGTGTGTCAGTGTGTCCTCTCATGTGTGTCGGTGTGTCCTCACATGTGTGCCAGTGTGTCCTCACATGTGTGTCAGTGTGTCTTCACACGTGTGTCAGTGTGTCCTCACATGTGTGTCAGTGTGTCCTCACATGTGTGCCAGTGTGTCCTCACACGTGTGCCAGTGTGTCCTCACACGTGTGCCAGTGTGTCCTCACATGTGTGTCAGTGTGTCCTCACATGTGTGGCAGTGTGTCCTCACACGTGTGCCAGTGTGTCCTCACACGTGTGCCAGTGTGTCCTCACATGTGTGTCAGTGTGTCCTCACATGTGTGTCAGTGTGTCCTCACATGTGTGCCAGTGTGTCCTCAAATGTGTGCCAGTGTGTCCTCAAATGTGTGTCGGTGTGTCCTCAAATGTGTGTATGTGATCAGTGTGTCCTCACACGTGTGTCGGTGTGTCCTCACATGTGTGTATGTGATCAGTGTGTCCTCACACGTGTGTCGGTGTGTCCTCACATCTGCAGTCCTTCGGAGTGAAATATAACACAAAAGAGTGTCATTCGTGTTATGAGATGACATCATTACATCCATTTGACAGTTTGTTAATAATATTTCTATTGTTGTGGTGTAGTTGTATGCTTCTGATGGTCATGTATGTCTGATCAATAGATTTGTGATTATGATTCATATCTGATCACAGCACTTAAATAAATAAAAAACCCATTTTCTTCTCTTCTGTATTACTCAGTTTAGTACAAATCCACAACACAATGTGTGTTCTATCGCACACACACCTTCACCATCAGTGTGTTGTGTATTCTTCCTCTTTCACATGACTATAAATGCATGCTTTACTTTATTAGCTTTAACAGAAGTGTGATGACGGGTGGTTGCGTGTTTTTCTCACCCAAGAAGCGTCAGACGTCCCGGAGTTTGGGTGGATGTGGGCGTGGATCGGGCGGGTCGAGGTGGATCTGCAGGTGACTCAAAACCTCGCAGCGACCTCTCTGCAGAAACTGGAGCTGTACGACTGGACCTCACCTGTCTCTAATCGCTGCTGTGTCGAGCAAGATGATGCCAGAACCTTTTAAATCAGCCCTGTCTTTAAGAGATGTCGAGGACACCTCTCTGGCTTTACCTTCAGACCATCAGCTGAGGTCAGCACAACAGAGAGTTCTGGATCAGGTCTGCACCATCAAGAGGACCAAGTCCAAATCCAGCAGCAAAAGTGTTTCTGCACTCACTTCTCCAAGCAGTAAGTTCATCAAGACTTTCAGCTCTTCCACTCCATAATGTCCCAGGTTTTATTGTCATAGAGGTCTTTTGTGTAAGATTGTTAATGTAGCAGAAGAGAGAGACACACACACACACACACACACACACACACACACACACACACACACACACACACACACACACACACACACACACACACACACACTGAGACACACACACACACACACTGAGACACACACACACTGAGACACACACACACACACACTGAGACAAACACACACACACACACACACACACACACACACACACACACACACACACACACACACACACACACACACACACACACACACACACACACACAATGTTTTATGTATATGAAACCCAAGATTTGTCTTCAATAGTTTGCTAATGAATATTGTTTGTACTGTAGACAGAAATCTCTTTTGAACGTCTCAGTGTAAATCTTTCACGTTTAGTTTTCCGGACCTGGATTATCTCAAACCCGGACTAGGCCTTAGTTAAATGACGATTTATCTCATGGACACATTTAAGATTTCTGTCTGCAAGACACTTTGTGTCAGTTCTTCTGGATAATTGGAATAGAATTGATATTGATGTCATTGTGTTTGTGTTTTCTGCGTCTTTAGGTCCTGAAAGCGACAGTGTGTTTTATGACTTCAAGCTGTCGTCTGCTCTGGCTCTCGGCGGACCGTCTATCAATCGAGGAAACTCTATGACCAACGGGGTAAAGCTTTATGACTTTGACTTTCTCACAACGAGTCGGATTCTTTCTCCGGTCGCCCGGGTCACCTTTTATCAGCTCTTTATCGTCTATGGGCAGATAACAATGAAAACTGTGTAAAGTGTCAAACGCTCCGTTGCGTTTAACAAACAACAGGTTTAAGGTATATCTCTATAGATTTGAAATGCTGTTTAAAGTCAAACAACCACAATAGTTAAGAGGACAATAGAGTGAAAGATGCAATTAATCTGCATTTAGTTTTTATGTCAGTTAAACAGTGTTGATCTTGGGCATTATTTACAGTTTTAATGGATTGTTATTGTGTGTATTTCTGGTGTCAGCGATAGATGAGGGAACAAGTAAAAGTTCAATCAAACCACTCCTCCTCTTCAGAGTTTATGACTCATGCAAGTGTTGTGTTACCAAACCACTGAGCCACTGGGTAATCTGCCAACCCTTCTTCATTTAAGGGTGTAGCCACAGGAATCTTACAGACATCTTCGTTTTAAACCTTTGCTTTCCTTTAATCGACCATGTAATGTAGGGTGTTACATTGTGTTTTGCTTTAGGTTTCTGGTTTGAGGATGACAATATAGGAATTAACTACTGTACCATCCAAAACTTACAAGGTCAAGAAACCTTTGAGCTCTGGTTTATATTTTAGGCTTTTTATTGTTATAAAAGAGTACCCAGGTAACAGAAATCATCTGTTAACATTTCTATTAAGTGATGGATTTTCACAATTACACAATGTTTCACGATTACACTCACACAGAACTTTAAGAATACTTTAAGAGAACTTTAAGAGAACCTTGAGAGAACTTTAAGAATACTTTGAGAGAACTTTAAGAATACATTGAGAGAACTTTAAGAATACTTTGAGAGAACTTTGAGAGAACTTTAAGAATACTTTTAGAGAACTTTGAGAGAACTTTAAGAATACTTTGAGAGAACTTTGAGAATACTTTGAGAGAACTTTGAGAATACTTTGAGAGAACTTTAAGAATACTTTGAGAGAACTTTTAAGAATACTTTGAGAGAACTTTGAGAGAACTTTGAGTGAGCTTTGAGTGAGCTTTGAGAGAACTTTGAGAGAACTTTGAGTGAGCTTTGAGTGAGCTTTGAGAGAACTTTGAGTGAGCTTTGAGAGAACTTTGAGAGAACTTTGAGAGAACTTTAAGAATACTTTGAGAGAACTTTGAGAGAACTTTGAGAGAACTTTAAGAATACTTTGAGAGAACTTTGAGAGAACTTTGAGAGAACTTTGAGTGAGCTTTGAGTGAGCTTTGAGAGAACTTTGAGTGAGCTTTGAGAGAACTTTGAGAGAACTTTGAGAGAACTTTGAGAGAACTTTGAGAGAACTTTGAGAGAACTTTGAGAGAACTTTGAGAGAACTTTAAGAATACTTTGAGAGAACTTTGAGAGAACTTTGAGAGAACTTTAAGAATACTTTGAGAGAACTTTGAGTGATCTTTGAGAGAACTTTGAGAGAACTTTGAGAGATCTTTGAAAAAACTCAAAAAGGTGTAGATATATATAGGTTACTAATAAAAAGCATTTAAATATTATTAATTATATGTGCGGTTTGAGATCTTTGAGAGAACTTTGAGAGAACTGAGACTAATAAAAAAATGGAAACGCTTGTAAAACATTTGCCGTAGTTTGTGTGTGCATGAATGAATACCTGGAAATCTCTTTTCATGTTTATAAGTTCATGTTTTCAGATGTGGTCGATTATCTTTATGAACTGCCATGTTTTTCTGTGTCCATTTATGAGCAAAGTCAAGTCAGGTCAACTTTTTTTATCAATTTGTCAACAATTTATACGGCGCTTTTTACAGTTTTCATTGTTTCAAAGCGGCTTAGAAAAACAAAACAAAGTACACAACACACACAGACAGACAGACACACAAAATCAAATTCTTTTTATTCTGGGTACTATTAGAAGTTTGTGATATTGGGATCTTAGAGATCCGAATGGGTTGTGGTGTGATAAGATCTATGTTAAATCTGCATGAAGTAAACCCTTTCTTTGTAAGAAATCAGCAGACCTTTTTTACTCTACATGATACGTCATGGATAAACAGTGTAGAGATTTTACAATACTCCAGTCTGGAGGTCATGAATGCATGGACATGCTTTTTGCATCAGCAATACACAAAATGATTCTCAGTTTGGCTATGTTGCTTAGATAGTTGGTTTCTGAAATTTGACATTTCTGAAAATAGCCCTTCTTAACTATGAAAAATCATGCACCTAAAACAAAAATAATGCTCTAAAAACTTTGACAGAGTTTGACACAAAACATTTGCTCATCCTTCTTATTAATCATAATAAAGTAACTGTTATTCTGACATCGTCACTGTTTGTGTGTTTAGGCCAAGCAAAGACAAAGCTTTATGCGCAAGTCCATGAACTCCCATCAGTCCAGCGCTCAAATGAGCACAAGCTCCAGGAAAGAAGGACATCATTACGCTCCAGTAAACCCACTTCCTGTCCAACCTCGACCCAACAGTCTGTACGGCGGTAAAGCCACTCGCAGCGCTCCGGATCTGGGCTTTTATTCCACTTCAAATGGTGGAATGGCTCAACGGAGCCAAGGAAGCCTCGGCAGATACTCTTCAGAATGGATGGAGAAGACTGTGGGTTTTCCTTCATACAAACCAACTCATCAGACTCACTCTAACGGCACTTCCGGAAGAACCGTCAGCAGTCACAGAAACACCATCCAACCTGTCCAGAGGAGAACATCTTCCATTCAGTCCAACGGAGAATCCCGAACATCAGTCACCAGGACCGGACTCGCTGTCGGAAATGCGTGAGTTAATACAAACTTTATCTTTTGTGTTTACTATCTTTATGATCAGTTTTTAATCCAGTTTTTATTCCTTATTTAAGTATTATTTGAAAAAGAATCACTGACTCATGTATTCAGTATAAACACGCAGTGATGTATATGTCATATATTCTGCTCATATCTTCTGCAGTATAAACACAGAGCGTCTGATGTCTGATATGACTATGAGGGAGGCGGTGGACTGTCTCTCCAGTCCAGATGAGTATTATCAGTTGTGTGGAGCTGCATATATCCAGCACAGCACCTTCACCGATGAGAAAGCCAAACAAGAGGTATATCATGATTCAAAATCATAGTGATGAACTCTCATATCTAAATGAATTCATGTGTCTCGTGTGTGTCTTAGGTCTTTACTCTGAAGGGACTATCTCCTCTGATCGAGCTGTTAAACAGTCCCAGTCCTCAGATTCAAGAGACCACTGCCGCTGCGCTGAGAAACGCTGTCTTTAAAAACCAAGTCAATAAAGAAGAAGTTAATCGCTTGGGAGGAATTCCAAAAATAGCCCAGATGCTGGGAGAAACCAGCGATGAGACACAGAAACATCTGACAGGTACATCTTAACATGTTGAACGGAGAAAGAATCTGTGATTGATTTCAGATGACAGATGTAAAGCTGATCACAGATCAGTTACTGTACGCTGCTGATTGTGTCAGTGCGGGTGATGTTATCAATGGCCTTCGGAACTTTCTTACATCATTTCCAGTAAAGTAAACAGCGAACGCTGAAGAATAAACATTCAGAACTTCCTCTTGAAGTAACAATGAAGAAGTTAATAAAGTATGGGTAACTCTTATACTGTAAGGTTTGGTAAGGTTCTGGTAATGTTTATACATTAATGTGTGTTAGTTCATTGTACACATGTATTAATAATGCTGAAATGAACGTGAACTGAGATGAATAAATGTTCTAGATGTATTGTCCATTGTTGGTTTGTGTCATGATATAACTGTTCATAAATATGGACTTGATACCAATGTTATATAATCCAAATAGAGTTTAAATATTAACCTTAAAGGGAATTCCGAGATTTATTTTGATATTTTATTCTATTATTTACTAATGTTCAAATATTTTAAGTATCTATAAGGATAAAGCATGAGTTAATACAAAGACCTAACATGAACAATAAATAATTATATACATTATGCTGTTATTGTTCAGTCTGCGACAGATTGAATTATATTTGTGTGTGTGTGTGTGTGTGTGTGTGTTTGTACAGGTCTCCTGTGGAATCTGTCTTCAGCAGATAATATTAAACCCGATCTTCTTCGTCTGGCTCTTCCAGCGCTCACCGAGAAAGTTATTCAGCAGTTCGCATCTGTCTCAGACGACACGAATGGCACGCATGAAGTCTTCCTCAATGCCACAGCTTGTCTGCGGTATGACAACATGATGAATGATATGTCTGAGTGAAAAAACACTTGTGTTATTACTGGGGTTTACGCTTATATTGACACAAAGTTAGTGCGTGTCTGTGTGTACTTGTGTGTGTAAGTGTGGGTGGGTGGGTATTGCAAAAACATGTCGTTTTACCTTGTCTTGTTTTCCTGAAACAAATATTTATATTATTAAACTTATAGAGGTTTTATTGGATGCGCACATCTGTCAGCCTGGCTTGCGCTTAGTAATATAACTGTTATTTTACATGTCATTTACATTAATTTTAATTTAATTTCATATTAGATTGTATATGGTTTAGTATTATAAATCAAAACGGCTTAACAGTTATTGAATGTATGCTGAAGTTACATTTTTTGTGTGTTATTAGTGATGAATCTGTCTATAAAAACACATAATAACTCTAAAAAGCAAGAGTTTGTGTTCAAAGTACAAATCTACCAATGGGGTGAAAAAGAATCTTAATGGAATACACATGTTTGATGTTTATAATCCCCTGACATTTCAGTTGTAACTTTTTAATACAATTTTTTTTCAGAAAACCAAAATATCATGTTGAAACAATTTTGCTTCTCATCTGTAATGTAAAACCAGTGAAATATACTGAGAAAGGCCTTTTTTTACAGCGAATGTTTGTCTGTAAATAATTTAACATTCTTAAAATAAAATAAATTTACTTGAGAAACAAAAAGTAATTGAATTAATTAAATAATCTGTTTATTATACTTTGAAGAAGTCATGACATTAAAGTAAAAAAGCAGAGATTGACAGCATTTCTTTTGTTTGTGAACAGAAACTTGAGTTCATCTAAACTGGGGAACCGGCAGACCATGCGCAACAGTAAAGGACTCATCGATTCTCTCATGAATTACACAGAAAAGTGTATTGAGAACAGCTCAGTAGATAGCCAGGTGAGTGTGTGTGAGTGTGTGTGTGTGTGTGTGTGTGTGTGTGTGTGTGTGTGTGTGTGTGTGTGTGTGTGTGTGTGTGTGTGTGTGTGTGTGTGTGTGTGTGTGTGTGTGTGTGTGTGTGTGTGCGTGTGCGTGTGTGGGGGCTGACTCATCTTTAACACGCTGTATAAGATAACCGGGCGTTTCTAACAGTCAAAAGATCTATAAAAGATCCATCTATTGTTGAAACTAATTAAATATAACCGTTATTACTCATTCTTTTTTGACTGCCAAAACTTTTTGAGTGGTTTAAACTTGATGCTCTGGATTTATATTGGTTATAAAACAGTCTGTTGGATCAAATTTCCACCCAAAAGCAGATATAACTTATGTGTAATAAATTCATTACACAAAAACAACATTTCTTTTATAATCATGAAAGAGAAATATTGAAGTATTGAATTGATTTTGTGCAGTAGGAGACATGTTAATAACGCACATTAATAATAAATGTGTTTGTGTTGCTTTCAGTGTTTGGAGAATTGTGTCTGTATTCTTCATAACCTCACCTATCAGCTGGAGACAGAGATGCCATCAGCCTTTACTAAAATAAACGCTCTGGCCAGTCATGCCCGTAAACGCACCAGTTCATCAGACACCGGCCCGATCGGATGCTTCAGCTCACAGAGTCAGAAAGCCCAGCAGGAGGTTTGTTCAACATCACACACATTTACATCACATGCGTTGACATCACACACATTTACATCACATGCGTTGACATCACACACATTTACATCACATGCGTTTACATCACACACATTTACATCACATGCGTTTACATCGCATCAAGCACGCCTGACCTGACCGACAGGTGTGAGTTTAGCTGTGGACTTACCAGAGAGAGAAAGAGATGTTTCATTAAAATATACACACAGTCTACATAAATAACATACATGAGAACAGTGTGGGAAACACGGGTGTGATCTTTGATTTGTGTTGCAGAATGTCTTTGACTATCCAGTGATGGAGGAGAATAATCCTAAAGGAGTGGGATGGCTTTTTCATTCTAAAGCGTTGGATATGTATCTGAGACTGTTAGGTTCCAGTGAAAGAGAAGCCACGCTTGAGGCCTGCTGTGGATCACTACAGAACCTCACAGCCAACGATGGCATCGTATGTACACAACATCATCTTTCTATTCTTATACTGGATATCAGTCATGACTGAAGATTGAATAACATGAATCCTTTTGATCCAGAATAACATGAAGAACAATAGTTCTTAACAAAAGTTATGAAACATATTTTAAAATCTTGAGTTTAGTCTAGAATTTTAAGAAATGTTTTCTTGTGATTTCTTGTTAAACTGCTTCCTTAAATTTTATCCTGCTTTGAATCTTAAAAAATACTAAAGAAATCTATTCTGAATTCTTATTCTAATTTATATAACATTATGGTTTATATTAATAGATCTTTTTATTTGCACATTTAGAATAAAACATTTTTAACTACAACATTTAACATTTACTCATTTTATAATAATATCAATAACAATTTATTCAGCATTTTATAATAATAGTTAACTATGGTTTAACAATACAAATGATTCTATGGAAATGATGTTTAATAGAAAATTAGGATACTTTCAGCCTACTACATGCTTGTCATTTATATATGTAGATTTTCTGTTTCTTTACATCAACATTAGTCATAAAGGTGTGTTTTTCTATGTATTTTTTTGTTTCAGGTATCAAGTGCATTGAGTCATACTATTGTCCAGAAGTTAAACGGTCTGAAATACATCAGTCCTTTACTGCAGTCATCTAATCCAGCTCTACAGAACAGTGCCATCGCTCTGATGGGAAATCTGTCCAGGTCCACACGTACAGAAAACAAAAACATGGGTGAGCTGAACCCATTCACTCATTTCACAGAATTATGTAATTTCATATATTACAATAGAATAAAGAGAAACATCAATGTGATGAAGTGTGCATGCGTGCGTGCGTGCGTCCATCCGTGCGTGTGCGTGTGTGTGTGTATTCTTCAGGATTTATAAAGTGTTGTGTGTGTGTGAGATGCAGGTTTTAAGCATGTTGTTTCTAGTCTTGAGAATTGTTCTGTAGATTTTTCTCTCTCTTGGGTTTCAGCCCGTCAGAGTTTACCTCAGCTGGTGGGGTTTGTGAATTCTGGATTAATTAAGGACGATTCCTCGCCTCAGTTTGACGGCACTATGGCAACGGCTCTTCACAGCGCTCACTCCATGTTAAAAGCTGATCCTGACTATGGCAAGACTTTACTAAATCGTGGACTGATCACAGGTCTCAGTGGCATGAGTAGAAACATCATGTGAGTATTCTCACAGAATTCTTTTGCTTTATTATATTCCTGGACAGGGATTTTAATTTCTTCTCTCTTTGATGAATGTTCAGGTCTCTGCCAAAGTCCAGCACAGCCGCCGGAGTTCTGCTGCACAGTCTATGGTCTGATAAAAACTTTCAAGGCTTTCTTAAAATGGTATGAATCCATTACATCGATTCTCAACATTTAACTTATTTAAAGCATCAAGGTGTTTGTCCAAAACAAGAGTCTTTTATATAAAGAAGCTTTTAGAAAGGATTTTTTAACTGATGCTTTTGTGTGAATTGATTTGATTGATTTTATTCTGTTTAAAAATCGGTATATATTTACAAAAATAGCTTGTTTGGGAATTGATTTAAAGTTCTCATAAATCATTCCACCAAGTCTTCTTTCAATATAAAATATATATTTTTAATCTGAATTCTTCTGTCTAATATAACTCAAAAATATTTAATAATTCTAATTCGGATTTAAACAAAGTTTAAATGTGTCAGTAATTTTAGATTATGCATATTAATATATACAAAATCCAGACTTAGAATATTCGACCTATTTTTAAAAGATAATAAAATGGAAATAATGAAAAGAAAAAGAGAAAAATGGTTACTTGAAATAATCATTTGCTTAAGTAAACGATTATAAACATGAATGAAGTAAAAGTGAAAATCATAGAAGAAGGCGTCTCTGTACGGCATTCCTCTGGGTGTGTGTGTGTGTGTGTGTGTGTGTGTGTGTGTGTGTGTGTGTGTGTGTGTGTGTGTGTGTGTGTGTGTGTGTGTGTGTGTGTGTGTGTGTGTGTGTGTGTGTGTGTGTGTGTGTGTGTGTGTGTGACAGGGAGGTAAGGATTAGAATTTGGGTGTAACTCGGACAGTGTTGACGCTGTGAGAATGTTTACAGTTAAAAACCAGCCACACCTCATGACACCAATTCTGCAGACACAGCAGAGAAAGACAAGGGTGTGTGCATGGGTGTGGTGTGTGTGAGTGAGTGTGCGTACATGTGTGTGTGCGTGTTTTTATGTATGGAAGCGTGCGTGTGCATGCGTATGTGTGTGTATGAATGCGTGTGCGCATGCGTGTGTGCATGCGTGTGTACATGTGTGAGTGTGTGTGTTTGCATGTGCCTGTGTGTGTTTTTGTTTGTGTGTGTGTGTGTGTGTGTGTGTGTGTGTGTGTGTGTGTGTGTGTGTGTGTGTGTGTGTGTGTGTGTGTATGCGTGCATGCGTGCGTGTATGTTGTGAATGTGCATGCATTGGTGTGTGAGTGCATGGGTGTTTATGTGTGTGCATGCGTGTTTGCGTGTACTTGTGTGTGTTTTTGTTTGTGTGTGTGTGTGTGTGTGTGTGCGTGTATGTTGTGTATGTGCATCCATTTGTCCACTTGTGTGTGAGTGCATGGGTGTTTATGTGTGAGCATACGTGTTTGCGTGTACTTGTGTGTGTTTTTGTTTGTGTGTGTGTGTGTGCGTGTATGTTGTGTATGTGCATCCATTTGTCCACTTGTGTGTGAGTGCATGGGTGTTTATGTGTGAGCATACGTGTTTGCGTGTAATTGTGTGTGTTTTTGTTTGTGTATGCGTGCGTGTATGTTGTGTATGTGCATGCATTTGTGTGTGTGTGTGTGTGTGCGTGTATGTTGTGTATGTGCATGCATTTGTGTGTGTATGTGTGTGTGTGTGTGCGTGCGTGCGTGCGTGCGTGTGTGTGTGTGTGTGTCCGATGACCCGTTTGAAGAATCTAACTTCATTGCTTTCCATCTAAACCATCATGTTCACATCAACACAACAGCTCAAACATATACAGTAAATCTGTTTATCTGACCAACGGCATACAGTTGCAGTGTTCATTCAATGATATAGAAATGACATCTGATTTCATCTGATTATAATGATGATTGTTTGTGTATTTACAGCAAGGAATGGATAAAAAGACTTTTGTGAATGATGCCACAGTAGCAGCCTTCAGATCTCTTCAGGTCATTAACTGACCGGCACGTCCAGCGAAAACATGACACAAAGATAACAACAGTTTTATTTGTATTTCATTTTTATTCTGGTTAAGTATTTCAGAAAACTGGTAAGAATTACAAGCTTTTTATCTTTTGGGGAAGTAGACACTTTTGTTAAGATGTAAAAACATTGATATTTTTATTTCAGTTTCATTCAGAAAAGCAGGTTTATATGACGTTCTTTGTAACTCTATGATCTGTTGAAATTGTATATTAGTTTTCTTGTGTTACAGTCAGATGTGTTTGTGTAAGTTCATATAGATAGAGAAATAAATCAGATTCCCTCTGTTTTTCATTTTCTCACATGCATATACATTATGGTTATAATATAAAGGGTGGGCATAAGTTTGTCATATTTCAGCTATCAGTAACATTCAATAAAAGTTTGAAAAGCAGTAGTTTGTGAATGCTTTAATAATTCAATGTCACATCATTTCCACAACCAATACGGGCACCAATCTCTTTAGGGATAAAACCTCTTCATTTCTTCAGTCTTCTCTTACTTCTAGAACTCTTGGTGCTACAGAAAAGAAAAAACAAGTATCACTTGTAAAAAGACAAACTCTCATGCAGATACTTTAAAAATCTGAAAAAATTGTCATAACTGTCACCATTTACTTGCAATCTTGACATTTTAAACTTGTGTGACTTTCTTTCTTGCACAGAAACCAAAAGAAGATATTTTGAAGAATGTTGGTAGCTGGCACTCATTGTCTTGTGTTCATACAATAGAAGTGAATATGTGCCACTGCAGTTCGTTTTCCAACTTTCTTCAAAATATCTTCTTTCATATTTCGCATACAGGTTCTGATTGACAACAGGGAGACTAAACAATGGCAGAATGAAATGTCTGCTTTAGTACAGATTAATGTTGTCTGGTTTGACCTTTCTTCACATTTAAATCTGTGTGTTCTGTTCTGTCTCTGATGTTTTAGAAGTTACACATGAGCCATGACACAGCCGTTGTTCCTAAAGATAAAATTCTAAATTTACCTTCCTACCTTTTTATGAATATTGGACAACAAAGTACACTTTTAACGAAAGGTTAATGCGCGCTTTTGTAATGCAGAAATGTTTTCTGTATGGCATTACTGTAAAGAGGATCTGTATTTTTAAATAATCTTCTGAGCGGATCTCCCAGGACTGTCGGGTCTGTCTGCCCTTATAATGGATGGATTGTGAATTTGTTATCCTGTGTTTCTATTCTCATGACACTCCCAGTGAATAAGCCAACGTTACCGTCTCCCACATGACTCACAAGAGCTTTTAATGCAGCTCCCCGAGGGCTTCCATGGGTCTTAAGAAGCATGTGGAGCCACCGAGAGGTCAAATCTGTTCTTAGACACTGTGTAAGTCCTGCTCACTGTGTTAAATAAACCTGCTTAAACATCACAATGACTCCAGATCATTGCTTTAGTCAGATTACACACAACACCTGTGCAAGTCTATGCAGGTCCATGTGAGTCAGACATCTCACAAGGTTTTACATTGAAACACAAGCTTGTGTTGTGCAGATATCTGCAGCTGTTCACTTTCAAGCATCATCAAAATATATCACGTTAAATCCATGATAATACCCCACACACGCCTGATGTCCAGAGGTATTCTTTCATGTACCTCTCCAGCATAACAATGGCCAAACAGTATCACCCTTTATTTGAATATGGACTTTACGTTCATAAACACAGATATTTGACCCAACAATGGTTTGAAAGTAACTAACTATAGCAATGCTTGTTCATGTGAGAGTTTTCTATAATAAATCTCAGTGATCCAGTCCGGAACAAGAGTTTATTGTCGTTTCAGCAAACGTGAGAATAGATGGACGAGCTGAGCGATAGAACAGGTTATCCGGACTCATTATTTATAACCCTGCTAAAGTTAAAGTCACATCACATGATAAACTGCACGTGTTTCTCTTGTTGAGACACATTTATAAACGAATATACATTTCTAACCACTACAGAAAATATGAATTTTTTGTCCTTTTCCCCATTACAAATATCTACAGATTCTTAAAGCAAGATGTATTTGAATTATATAATTTATGAGTTTTTTTGTGTAAAACTTGAACAAGACATTCTGTGCATTGTGCATGGCATCATCTGTGTCTCGTCTAACATTTAAACATCAATCCATAAGTAGATGAACACTTTTTGAAATATGTATGATTATCTGCTTTCTTTGACATATTTTCTAATAATTGATTGATTGATATATTGTGAATGTAAAACAGTGATGAATTCCTGTGAGATCGTGTTAATCTGATCTGGGCTAACGTTACTCAAAGAGAAAAATCTGAAGTTCTGTTGACATGAACACAGTTTCAAATCAGTGAAGTGTATGAATATGACTCACATCTTCTGATGGTCTGTGACTCGATTTCTAAGCACAACAATCTGTAAAACAGACATGATAAATGTGATTCAGAATAATGATGATTCACTGGCAAACTATTTCTTTCTTCTCATGTCAATCACAATCAATGTGTGGGAACCGAGCGAAAGTGAAGAGAGGTGTTACTGTATCTCATCTGTAAATGTTGTGTTCTGATTGTTACCTCATATTTCTGTCGTGTGTGTTTGTACTGTAGGTCAAAGGTTTCTCCTTCTAGTTGTCTTAGATGCTTGCACAGTTCATCGGCCATCTCTCTGTGTGAAAGAAACAGAATGAATCAGAAAGTTTGGGTCTTTTGACACACTTGTCATGTATGTTGTGTTGTTGTGTTACACCTCAGCTTGTCTTCAGTAAGCTTGTCTATGTTGAGTTCCTTACGGCGCTCGCCGAGGATCGTTCGTTTTTTCTCTCTCTCAGTTTGTTTTCTTGGTCCGCCTTTTTTATCCGTCTGAAAGAAACCAAAAAGCTGCCTTTTATTTATTTGTTCTTTATACTTTTTAATACATAGAAACTGAAGCAAAACAAGATAGGAATTTCCTGATTTGGAATGAGCATAATGTACATAAGTAATAATGCACAGTTTTAAACATAAAGTATAAATACTAAATGTATCGAATCATTCTAAATATTATCATTAACAAAAGAATTCATAACATTTCTGCACTATGCAGATTCCAAAAAACTTGTTCTCTTTCTTCTCTATCTAAAAACTATTGAAACTTTCTTAGTAAAGTCCTCCTCATATAATTGTTTTAACTTTTATAAGTAAAGATGTTACATGATGATTTATTCAGATAACCTATAAGAAGAATCCCACAATACAATGCGAGTGAATTGGTAATAACATCAGATATGATTAAGATATGATCCCTCTCATGCATCTTCTCTGCATGGATGGTGGAACAATCCGTCACTGGACTCATTTCTGGTGGAATAACATCTATAGTGCTGTTTGTGTGAGTGATACCCTCTGCATGTATCCGGTGTACTGAAAGCTTGTGAGAACTTTCTTCTTCTTGGCTTCATCGTCGGCTTTCCTCTTCGCTTCTTCTTCCTCTTTTCGTGCCCTTTCCTCCTAAAGCAAAACCAAACCAGATTTAGAGGATTTAAGCAGCCTGGATGTATTCTATCTGAGGGACGTACAGCCATTTTATTTAGACGTTCTTTCTCTCGCTCGGTGTGAATCCTCTGCTGTTCGGCCCTCTCGGACCTGCGGTTCTCCTGAGAATCAATAACATCACGATGACACATCTATTCATCCCTGCTCAACTTTTTATTGTTAACTTCTTAAAAGAATATCTCACGATTCGTTGTGTGAGCTTGATAAGTTCTTCTTCATCCTTCTTTCTTTTCTCAAAGTGAGCCTCAATGAGCGTCTGCAACTCTGTCAGATCTTTCTCCATGCGTTTACGATGAATATCCTGAGGTTACGTTTTAAAAGGATATAAAGAGTTGATTACACATATCAGCTGTACTGTTGTGCAGTATAAATCTCGTTCAACAGATTATATCACATCTAAGATTAATGATGACAGGAGAGTAAAAGAAAACTGAGAGTGCTCACGTCAAAATCGACTTTCTCTCCATCAGGTATTTTGGGAGGAACCAAAGCTGGAACAAATGATCTTTAACATATAATGAAAGAAAACAGGATGATATGAAAGTTGCATCGTACGGGTGGCGTTGAGGTGTTAAGATGACCAAAATTACACTCACTTTTGCTTTGGTTTTGTTCCTTCTGAACCAATAACACATTAAGAAAGAAAAGTTTTTATGAAATATAATCAAAGTAAAGAAATATGTTAAATGGGGAGTTTTTGTGGTGGGGTTATTCAGGTCATTTTCAGGTTAAACCGGTTTGCATTGTTCTGATGGTGTAACATTTACCTTCCTCTCCGGGTTCTTCCACAGCATCTACACAAAACCAGACAGGCCCGTAAGAAGTTAAAAATCTCTTCTAACATGCAGAAAAAGCCCCAGAGGCTTGAAAGATCTTACTACAGATTTCTCTACTGGTTTAACTCGTCGATCCTCTTATTCAAAATATTTGGGGATAAATAAGTCTTTCTTCAAAGTCAATAAATATAAAAATTTTATAAATCTACGACATTTATACCAAAACGCATGTGCCATAGTTTCTGTCGTGAATGATGCTGAAATCTTTTACCTGCTTGCTGTTGAGCAGATGTTGGATCCTTTGCAAGTCCTAAAACACAAAATCAATACATGTTAAAGTCTTATGTGTATCTTACTTGACCCGTTTTATTTGAAATTCTTATTATTCATTGTTGAAATTAGAAACATTTTAAAGAATTTACTTATGCAAATTCACAAAAGCATCATGTGTCAAGACATTTTATTTTTATCTCATTAAAATAATTCTCAATGCTGATTCTCATTTAGACATTTTGTCTTAAAAAATAGTTTTCATTGAAACTCTCCCGGAAGCACAAAGATCCTTTATTGCCATTTAAATAAAACTTAATTGTCCAATGATTCCTCAAAATAACATTTAATAATTAAATAATGTTTTCATTGTACTAACCAACCTCCATACCATTCATTCATTTGTTTGTCTTTGTCTAGACAGGATCATTTTTTCATGTCTTTATCACAGTAATGACTGAGAATCATCCAAAAAACATTTATAAGAAGAATTACATCAAAATGTGTCAAAGACTCACAGTAAAAACTTTGTTAAGTTTCTTGTATTGTTATTTGTTTTATAGATGTAAACATCACACATCTTCAGTCGAGTGGTCCTCCAGCAACAACTCCTCTGACATCATGATGATGGTGAGAAGACAAACATGCACACACACGCACACACACGCACACACACGCACACACACACACACACACACGCACACACACACACACACACACACACACACACACACACACACACACACCACACACACACACACACACACACACACACACACACACACACACCAGACACACACACACACACACACACACACACACACACACACACACACACACACACACACACACCAGACACACACACACACACACACACACACACACACACACACACACACACACACACACACACACACACACACACACACACACACACACACACACACACACGATGCTTTATATGTTTGTTGTAGTTATTTGTTTGATTTCTGGCAAAGAGTATTTATACCCATTCAAACACACACACAAATACACTTACACCAGATTGAAGTGTTTTAGAGAAACGGCACTTTCATTGACACAATACATCATTACATGTGAGGATTATCAGTTTCAATAGTGTTACATCATAAATAGATCTTCTAGATCTTCCACCCTTAAACTCATTCAGCAACTCCTGAAAACACACCCAACACTTTAATATCAACATCTGATGCCAACCAACACCACACACACACACACACACACACACACACACACACACACACACACACACACACACACACACACACACACACACACACACACACACACACACACACACACACACACACACACACACACACACACACACACACACACACACACACACACACACATAATCTCTTATTCTGAAGGGCAAGTTCAGACATCAAGATGAAGAGATGATCCCTGTCCTGCCCTTAATCACATCACAAGTTCATATCTGAACTTCAGTTTCTGTCCTCCCGCTCAATAAAAGTTAAAGTGTCAGAAGAACTGATGAATAAACCTGATCTCCTGAAGGGAGGAAACCTGAGTCTCATTTAGGTCAAGCCAAGACACACCGGGAGAGAGAGAGAGAGAGAGAGAGAGACCAGAGAGAGAGAGAGAGAGAGAGAGAGAGAGAGAGAGAGAGAGAGAGAGACCAGAGAGAGACCAGAGAGAGAGAGAGAGAGAGAGAGAGACCAGAGAGAGAGAGAGAGACCAGAGAGACCAGAGAGAGAGAGAGAGAGAGAGAGAGAGAGAGAGAGAGAGAGAGAGAGAGAGAGAGAGAGAGAGAGAGACCAGAGAGAGAGAGACCAGAGAGAGAGAGAGAGAGAGAGAGAGAGAGAGAGAGAGAGAGTCTTTGTACCCCAAACAACAGGTTCCTTCAACCGCCTGTAACAGATCCACTTTACTTCTCTAATACAAAACACACTAACATACCTTACCAAAACTGCCAAAAACATCTTTACCATGGGATACTTCAGGATTTATTAAAGTAAAATTCTAGTGCTTTGAATCGTGTAACATATTTTAACATCTACTACAATAATATCTTGGTAAATATTGAAGTATATTTTAAGATTTACTACTGTAAAATTCTTAAATACTAAAGCTTTAGAATCTAAGTAAATATTGAAGTATATTTTAAGATTTCTTACAATAAAATTCACAAATACTAGAGCTTTAGAATCTTAGTAAATATTAAAGTATATTTTAAGATTTATTACAGTAAAATTCTCAAATACTAAAGCTTTAGAACCTTAGTAAATATTGAAGTATATTTTAAGATTTATTACAGTAAAATTCTCAAATACTAAAGCTTTAGAACCTTAGTAAATATTGAAGTATATTTTAAGATTTATTACAGTAAAATTCTCAAATACTAAAGCTTTAGAACCTTAGTAAATATTGAAGTATATTTTAAGATTTATTACAGTAAAATTCTCAAATACTAAAGCTTTAGAACCTTAGTAAATATTGAAGTATATTTTAAGATTTATTACAGTAAAATTCTCAAATACTAAAGCTTTAGAACCTTAGTAAATATTGAAGTATATTTTAAGATGTTCTACTGTTAAATTCACAAATACTAAAGCTTTAGAATCTTAGTAAATATTAAAGTATATTTTCAGATTTATTACAGTAAAATTCTCAAATACTAAAGCTTTAGAATCTTAGTAAATATTGAAGTATATTTTCAGATTTACTACAATAAAATTCACAAATACTAGAGCTTTAGAATCTTAGTAAATATTAAAGTATATTTTCAGATTTTCTACAATAAAATTCACAAATACTAAAGCTTTAGAATCTTAGTAAATATTAAAGTATATTTTCAGATTTACTACAATAAAATTCACAAATACTAAAGCTTTAGAATCTTAGTAAATATTAAAGTATATTTTCAGATTTACTACAATAAAATTCACAAATACTAAAGCTTTAGAATCTTAGTAAATATTAAAGTATATTTTAAGATTTACTACTGTAAAATTCACAAATACTAAAGTTTTAGAATCTTAGTTAATATTAAAGTATATTTTCAGATTTTCTACTGTTAAATTCACAAATACTAAAGCTTTAGAATCTTAGTAAATATTAAAGTATATTTTAAGATTTACTACAATAAAATTCACAAATACTAGAGCTTTAGAATCTTAGTTAATATTGAAGTATATTTTAAGATGTTCTACTGTAAAATTCTCAAATACTAAAGCTTTAGAACCTTAGTAAATATTGAAGTATATTTTAAGATTTTCTACTGTTAAATTCACAAATACTAAAGCTTTAGAATCTTAGTAAATATTGAAGTATATTTTAAGATTTTCTACTGTTAAATTCACAAATACTAAAGCTTTAGAACCTTAGTCAATATTAAGTATATTTTAAGATTTATTACAGTAAAATTCTCAAATACTAAAGCTTTAGAACCTTAGTAAATATTGAAGTATATTTTAGGATTTACTTTGCTAAAAATCACAAATACTAGTGCTTTAGAATCTTAGTAAATATTAAAGTATATTTTAGGATTTACTTTGCTAAAATTCACAAATACTAAAGCTTTAGAATCTTAGAAAATATTGAAGTATATTTTAAGATTTCTACTGTAAAAATCACAAATACTAAAGCTTTAGAACCTCAGTTAATATTGAAGTATATTTTATGATTTACTACAATAAAATTCACAAATACTAAAGCTTTAGAACTTTAGTAAATATTAAAGTATATTTTATGATTTACTTTGCTAAAATTCACAAATACTAAAGCTTTAGAATCTTAGTAAATATTAAAGTATATTTTAGGATTTACTTTGCTAAAATTCACAAATACTAAAGCTTTAGAATCTTAGAAAATATTGAAGTATATTTTAAGATTTCTACTGTAAAAATCACAAATACTAAAGCTTTAGAACCTTAGTTAATATTGAAGTATATTTTATGATTTACTACAATAAAATTCACAAATACTAAAGCTTTAGAACTTTAGTAAATATTAAAGTATATTTTATGATTTACTGTGCTAAAAATCACAAATACTAGAGCTTTAGAATCTTATTAAATATTGAAGTATATTTTTTATATTTACTTCTGTAAAATTCTCAAATTCTAGAGCTTTAGGATCTTAGTAAATATTAAAGTATATTTTAAGAATTCCTACAGTAAAATTCTCAAATACTAAAGCTTTAGAATCTTAGTAAATATTAAAGTATATTTTCAGATTTTCTACTGTTAAATTCACAAATACTAAAGTTTTAGAATCTTAGTAAATATTAAAGTATATTTTAAGATTTTCTACTGTTAAAATCACAAATACTAAAGCTTTAGAATCTTAGTAAATATTAAAGTATATTTTCAGATTTTCTACTGTTAAATTCACAAATACTAAAGTTTTAGAATCTTAGTAAATATTAAAGTATATTTTAAGATTTATTACAGTAAAATTCTCAAATACTAAAGCTTTAGAACCTTAGTAAATATTGAAGTATATTTTAAGATTTATTACAGTAAAATTCTCAAATACTAAAGCTTTAGAACCTTAGTAAATATAGAAGTATATTTTAAGATGTTCTACTGTTAAATTCACAAATACTAAAGCTTTAGAATCTTAGTAAATATAGAAGTATATTTTAAGATTTATTACAGTAAAATTCTCAAATACTAAAGCTTTAGAACCTTAGTAAATATAGAAGTATATTTTAAGATGTTCTACTGTTAAATTCACAAATACTAAAGCTTTAGAATCTTAGTAAATATTGAAGTATATTTTAAGATTTATTACAGTAAAATTCTCAAATACTAAAGCTTTAGAACCTTAGTAAATATAGAAGTATATTTTAAGATGTTCTACTGTTAAATTCACAAATACTAAAGCTTTAGAATCTTAGTAAATATTGAAGTATATTTTAAGATTTATTACAGTAAAATTCTCAAATACTAAAGCTTTAGAACCTTAGTAAATATTGAAGTATATTTTAAGATGTTCTACTGTTAAATTCACAAATACTAAAGCTTTAGAACCTTAGTAAATATAGAAGTATATTTTAAGATTTATTACAGTAAAATTCTCAAATACTAAAGCTTTAGAACCTTAGTAAATATTGAAGTATATTTTAAGATGTTCTACTGTTAAATTCACAAATACTAAAGCTTTAGAATCTTAGTAAATATTGAAGTATATTTTAAGATTTATTACAGTAAAATTCTCAAATACTAGAGCTTTAGAATCTTAGTAAATATTGAAGTATATTTTAAGATGTTCTACTGTTAAATTCACAAATACTAAAGCTTTAGAACCTTAGTAAATATTGAAGTATATTTTAAGATGTTCTACTGTTAAATTCACAAATACTAAAGCTTTAGAATCTTAGTAAATATAGAAGTATATTTTAAGAATTCTGACGTAAAAATCACAAATACTAGTGCTTTAGAATCTTAGTAAATATTAAAGTATATTTTAGGATTTACCCTGGTAAAATTCACAAATACTAAAGCTTTAGGATCTTAGTAAATATAGAAGTATATTTTAAGAATTCCTACAGTAAAATTCTCAAATACTAGAGCTTTAGCATCTTAGTGAATATTTAAGTAAATTTTAAGAATTCCTACAGTAAAATTCACAAATACTAAAGCTTTAGCATCTTAGTAAATATTGAAGTATATTTTCAGATTTATTACAGTAAAATTCACAAATTCTAGAGCTTTAGAATCTTAGTGAATATTGAAGTATATTTTCAGATTTATTACAGTAAAATTCACAAATTCTAGAGCTTTAGGACCTTAGAAAATATAACTTTATTATTTCCTTAAATAACACAGTTTATCAATTCAGTCTAGTTCACATATAGTTATAGTATAGTTTAGAATGCTAGTGCACATACTGCAGTCGACCGATATTTATCACAGTTTACTGTACTAAAAACTATAATATTTAACAGTGATTGTTTCATGTGGGCATTGACATTATCATTTGGGAAGGTCAAATCAGGTTAAAAAGTTCAACTATTGTCTTGGTCATTGAAGTGATTTATAGACAGAGATTTGGTGACTGCATCGCTTCATTATGACTCATGAGAATGATGCAATTTAGTAGGTGTCAATATCTGTGAATAATGTCTATTATATCCCTTTTTATTAAAGCTGCGTCACACACAGACAGATTACATTTAATAACACCTTATTAAATGAAATCTCATGTGTTTGTTCACTGCAGTGTAGATTTAAATCTTAGCCATGAGTTCATGCTATAGATGAATACATTTCACACTGTATAAGAGGATTTATGTAAAAATGTGCTTTCATCAGCAAACATTTCCCAAAGGGTTTCCGACTCACACCTTTCTGTGCAGAATGACTGACTAAACCTGACTACATTAGGTTACACCTATACAGTGACATGGAAGAAACAAACTCACAGTTTTTAGTGAAGAAAAACTTACCATCCTGCTCCCTGAGAAAAAGAAACAACAACAACTTTAAAGCAAAATCACAAAATAAATATCGACATATGTATGAATACTGTATATAGACTTACTCAAACTCGACATCCCCTTTCTCTGACATGTTGAGATTCCTGCCTTGTTATTTCACACAAAGATTATTACAAATCAAAGTCTAAATAAAAATAAAACATATATTGCAAATATAATATATATACAAGAGAGAACTCTGAATACATCTTTATAAGTCTTTAATATACAGCGGGGATTTTTCTCCTACCTGTCCGTAGTTCTGACAAACTCAAGTGTTTCTGTGAGACCCTAAATGTGAAGCCCAATGATATATAACATCACATGACCATATATGTCATGTTGTGTTCTTATAGAAGTACTCTGAGAACACATGTTATATTCACACACACACACACACACACACACACACACACACACACACACACACACACACACACACACACACACACACACACACACACACACACACACACACACACACACACACACACACACCAGACACACACACACACACACACACACACACACACACCAGACACACACACACACACACACACACACACACACACCAGACACACACACACACACACACACACACACACACACACACACAGATCAGAGAACAATAGCTGGACACATTCTCTGGGATTGTATTGTGCCTATTTTTAAATTCTTACCAACTGCCCTAATCGACCCGACACAAAGACCCGTAACACTGATGGACTGCAACACATCTTTACAAGGGGATGTGATTTATATTGATCAATTCTGAAATCTGTGTAATTATTGAGACACATGATGAGTATGCGTTTATGTCAATTGTACAGGTAAAACAATTTGGGTTTGAGTAAATTTTACGAGAAATGTTTCAGTTCATTTAGTTTGCAGACTTGACAAATCTGAGCTCTGTGTAAGACATTGTTGAGATCCCTGTTGAAGTCTTCTAATGAAGCCTCTTTGTGTCGGGAGAAATGTCTAAGATGCGAATAAGACTTTGTCAAAAGTTAAACACACAGCTCTCGCCTGACTCGTGTTGAGACAAATAGACATGTCGTCAGGTTGACTGTTGTTGGTTTCTTGGGTTTACAGATGTTACCCCTGAAGGCAATGAAAGTCTCCACACCTTTATTCTGTGAGTGTGCTATTCTTCATGACCTGTGACCTCTTACCTAATGTGGCCTGTGATATCTGTGATATCTGTGATATCTGTGATATCTGTGACGTCTGTGTCTTCACTCGTTCTTTATCATCCCATCTCAGTCACTGACACACAGGACTTTCATTCTTCAGATCTTACGTCCCACTGACACTCTATCCTCATTCTGAATTTAAATGAATGACCTGAAAATATGATTGTATTGCATATTATATGATTACATTTTACATTATATAAATGATTAAAATACATTGATGGCTTCAAGGCTTGTGCAAAACACTGTATAAACTGATACATGATTGATCATATATATTATATAATCGATAAATACACATAGTATAATATCACAACTTAAGTGTTAGTTAATGTCTGGTTCAGAGCATATAATGCAATATATTGTCATATTCTAATGCAATGGTAGTATACTGACATCACAATTATTTTCCAGAATTTGTCATTCTCCATAAAGATTTTGACACAATTTAAAAGACTTTATTAAAAACACAATATGACAGCTTTTTTTAAATAACATGTTGGTCTTTACAATAATTCTTATATAAAGGATAATATGAATTATTAATTTGATATATTTTAATATTAATTAAGTATTTTTAGAGGTCCCTTCCTGAAGATATGCATTTTATATATATTTATCATATGCCACTACTAATAATAATAATGATACAATCTGACACTTAAAAGCATTTATTGCAGTAATCTATTTTGTATTTAAACATGTGCAAAAGCTTTGTGTTTGTAACTGATACACACTGCCCTCTAGTAGCAGGTTAGGGTTAGTGCGTACTTGATGAACAGTGTTTATTCATCTTAAATACACAAATAATTATATCAAACATATCCATTCTTAATATTCGAGTTCTCAGAGTGTTCTGGTTGTGTTTTATTGATCCATAAATGCCATCAAGAGAAGACAAAACATTTGAGGAGACCAAAAGTAACCTCACATCACACTAATGTCACATCACACTAATGTCACGTCACACTAATGTCACGTCACACTAATGTCACGTCACACTAATGTCACGTCACACTAATGTCACGTCACACTAATGTCACGTCACACTAATGTCACATCACAGTAACGTCACATCACACTGATGTCACATCACACTAATGTCACATCACACTAATGTCACATCACACTAATGTCACATCACAGTAACGTCACATCACAGTAACGTCACATCACACTAACGTCACATCACACTAATGTCACATCACACTAATGTCACGTCACACTAATGTCACATCACAGTAACGTCACATCACACTAATGTCACATCACAGTAACGTCACATCACACTAATGTCACATCACACTAATGTCACATCACAGTAACGTCACATCACAGTAACGTCACATCACACTAACGTCACATCACACTAATGTCACATCACACTAATGTCACGTCACACTAATGTCACATCACAGTAACGTCACATCACACTAATGTCACATCACACTAATGTCACATCACACTAATGTCACATCACACTAATGTCACATCACACTAATGTCACGTCACACTAATGTCACATCACAGTAACGTCACATCACACTGATGTCACATCACACTAATGTCACATCACACTAATGTCACATCACACTAATGTCACATCACAGTAACGTCACATCACAGTAACGTCACATCACAGTAACGTCACATCACACTAACGTCACATCACAGTAACTTCACATCAGGCTAATGTCACATCACAGTAACGTCACATCACAGTAACGTCACATCACAGTAACGTCACATCCCAGTAACGTCACATCACAGTAACGTCACATCAGACTAACATCACATAAGACTAATGTCCCATCAAAGTAACGTCACATCACACTGATGTCACATCACACTATTGTCACATCACACTAATGTCACATCACAGTAACGTCACATCACAGTAACGTCACATCACAGTAACGTCACATCACAGTAACGTCACATCACAGTAACGTCACATCCCAGTAACGTCACATCACAGTAGCGTCACATCCCAGTAACGTCACATCACAGTAACGTCACATCACAGTAACTTCACATCCCAGTAACGTCACATCACAGTAACGTCACATCAGACTAACATCACATAAGACTAATGTCCCATCACTGTAACGTCACATCACACTGATGTCACATCACACTATTGTCACATCACACTAATGTCACATCACAGTAACGTCACATCACAGTAATGTCACATCACAGTAACGTCACATCACAGTAACGTCACATCACAGTAACGTCACATCACACTAATGTCACATCACACTAATGTCACATCACAGTAACATCACATCACAGTAGCGTCACATCACAGTAACGTCACATCACAGTAACGTCACATCACACTAATGTCACATCACACTAATGTCACATCACAGTAACGTCACATCACAGTAAAGTCACATCACAGTAACGTAATATCCCAGTAACGTCACATCACAGTAACGTCACATCACAGTAACTTCACATCACAGTAACTTCACATCCCAGTAACGTCACATCACAGTAACGTCACATCACACTAATGTCACATCACACTAATGTCACATCACAGTAACGTCACATCACAGTAACTTCACATCACAGTAACTTCACATCACAGTAACGTCACATCACAGTAACGTCACATCACAGTAACTTCACATCACAGTAACTTCACATCCCAGTAACGTCACATCACAGTAACGTCACATCACAGTAACTTCACATCACAGTAACTTCATATCAGACTAATGTCACATCACAGTAACTTCACATCACAGTAACTTCATATCAGACTAATGTCACATCACAGTAATGTCACATCACAGTAACGTCACATCACAGTAACTTCACATCACAGTAACTTCACATCCCAGTAACGTCACATCCCAGTAACGTCACATCACAGTAATGTCACATCACAGTAATGTCACATCACAGTAACGTCACATCACAGTAACTTCACATCACAGTAACTTCACATCCCAGTAACGTCACATCACAGTAACTTCACATCACAGTAACTTCATATCAGACTAATGTCACATCCCAGTAACGTCACATCACAGTAACGTCACATCACAGTAACGTCACATCACAGTAACTTCACATCCCAGTAACGTCACATCACAGTAACGTCACATCACACTAACGTCACATCACACTAATGTCACATCACAGTAACATCACATCACAGTAACATCACATCACAGTAACATCACATTACACTAACGTTACATCACACTAACGTCACATTACACTAACGTTACATCACACTAACGTCACATCACACTAACGTCACATCACAGTAACATCACATCACAGTAACATCACATTACACTAACGTCACATTACACTAACGTTACATCACACTAACGTCACATCACACTAACGTCACATCACACTAACGTCACATCACAGTAACGTCACATCACAGTAACGTCACATCACAGTAACTTCACATCCCAGTAACGTCACATCACAGTAACGTCACATCACAGTAACTTCATATCCCAGTAACGTCACATCCCAGTAACATCACATTACACTAACGTCACATTACACTAACGTTACATCACACTAACGTCACATTACACTAACGTTACATCACACTAACGTCACATCACACTAATGTCACATCACAGTAACGTCACATCACAGTAACGTCACATCACAGTAACTTCACATCCCAGTAACGTCACATCACAGTAACGTCACATCAGACTAACATCACATAAGACTAATGTCCCATCACAGTAACGTCACATCACACTGATGTCACATCACACTATTGCCACATCACACTAATGTCACATCACAGTAACGTCACATCACAGTAACGTCACATCACAGTAACGTCACATCCCAGTAACGTCACATCACAGTAACGTCACATCACAGTAACGTCACATCACAGTAACGTCACATCAGACTAACATCACATAAGACTAATGTCCCATCACTGTAACGTCACATCACACTGATGTCACATCACACTATTGTCACATCACACTAATGTCACATCACAGTAACGTCACATCACAGTAATGTCACATCACAGTAACGTCACATCACAGTAACGTCACATCACAGTAACGTCACATCACACTAATGTCACATCACACTAATGTCACATCACAGTAACATCACATCACAGTAGCGTCACATCACAGTAACGTCACATCACAGTAACGTCACATCACAGTAACGTCACATCACACTAATGTCACATCACACTAATGTCACATCACAGTAACGTCACATCACACTAATGTCACATCACAGTAACGTCACATCACAGTAAAGTCACATCACAGTAACTTCACATCACAGTAACGTAATATCCCAGTAACGTCACATCACAGTAACGTCACATCACAGTAACTTCACATCACAGTAACTTCACATCCCAGTAACGTCACATCACAGTAACGTCACATCACAGTAACTTCACATCACAGTAACTTCATATCAGACTAATGTCACATCACAGTAACGTCACATCACAGTAACTTCACATCACAGTAACTTCACATCCCAGTAACGTCACATCACAGTAACGTCACATCACAGTAACTTCACATCACAGTAACTTCACATCACAGTAACTTCATATCAGACTAATGTCACATCACAGTAACGTCACATCACACTAATGTCACATCACAGTAACGTCACATCACAGTAAAGTCACATCACAGTAACTTCACATCACAGTAACGTAATATCCCAGTAACGTCACATCACAGTAACGTCACATCACAGTAACTTCACATCACAGTAACTTCACATCCCAGTAACGTCACATCACAGTAACGTCACATCACAGTAACTTCACATCACAGTAACTTCATATCAGACTAATGTCACATCACAGTAACGTCACATCACAGTAACTTCACATCACAGTAACTTCACATCCCAGTAACGTCACATCACAGTAACGTCACATCACAGTAACTTCACATCACAGTAACTTCACATCACAGTAACTTCATATCAGACTAATGTCACATCACAGTAACGTCACATCACAGTAACGTAATATCCCAGTAACGTCACATCACAGTAACGTCACATCACAGTAACTTCACATCACAGTAACTTCACATCCCAGTAACGTCACATCACAGTAACGTCACATCACAGTAACTTCACATCACAGTAACTTCATATCAGACTAATGTCACATCACAGTAACGTCACATCACAGTAACTTCACATCACAGTAACTTCACATCCCAGTAACGTCACATCACAGTAACGTCACATCACAGTAACTTCACATCACAGTAACTTCACATCACAGTAACTTCATATCAGACTAATGTCACATCACAGTAATGTCACATCCCAGTAACGTCACATCACAGTAACGTCACATCACAGTAACTTCACATCCCAGTAACGTCACATCACAGTAACGTCACATCACACTAATGTCACATCACAGTAACATCACATCACAGTAACATCACATCACAGTAACATCACATCACAGTAACATCACATCACACTAACGTCACATTACACTAACGTTACATCACACTAACGTCACATCACACTAACGTCACATCACAGTAACATCACATCACAGTAACATCACATTACACTAACGTCACATTACACTAACGTTACATCACACTAACGTCACATCACACTAACGTCACATCACACTAACGTCACATCACAGTAACATCACATCACAGTAACATCACATCACAGTAACATCACATCACACTAACGTTACATCACACTAACGTCACATCACAGTAACGTCACATCACACTAACTTCACATGACAAGCCTCAGAAAATGTGGCTTTTACTTTTATTAAATAAGCAGCTATTATAAAAAATGCTCTTTGAAGCTAAAAGTGAGTTTCCCCTCAAATATTGACTGTAGTTACTAAGTTTGTATTAAAAGAAGTAACTTAGTTCTTGCGTTATATCGTGAAAACATCATGTGTATTATGGGATTGATGTTTATTATGGGATTGATGGTGGACTCTTTGAACGCTTTTAAAGTGAACTGAATCATCAGATGTCTGTGTTAAAGAGAACAGACAAACTATTTGTGACATATTTATTACCGATCTTTTGGTATACAGTCACATGGAGTAATGGCCTGAAAATAATCAGATCAATTTACTTTAAATCTCTTTTTATGAATATCTAGTTCTGTATCTTATCATTGCTTTTTTGCAGGTATTAACAATAAGCAATAATTTTCTGAGTCTCTGTAATTTTAGTTAATTTATTGTTCATGTTCATTCATTGCCCACATTTTACGTTTGGAATGGTATAAAACATATTGAACCTTATTGTATAATTCAAGAGAAGACCCAAACATTTGACAGCTAAAATCATAACTCTCATGGATCATATATTAGTTTTAATATCACAATAATCATAATGTAAAATGGATATAAATGTGTGCATGTTGTTATATAAATATAAATATAATTGTATTAATATTTAATTGTATATTCAATTTTATAAATATAAATTGTATTTATATTTATTGAAATTCAGTCTTGTAAAGAGTTAATAAACATGCACATGTAACATTAGTTATTTATGATTGAAACATTTCACTCAATATACACTTCTGCTTCAAACACTCGATTCTTAACAAAAACAAAATGTACACATGCGTTATCTTTATATGACTTTGACACAAAAAACTCTATGAAGATATATTTTCTTGTGTTCTTTAATTGCTGCAGACTTGGGTCCATGTTGATGTCCTGCAGAAAGTCAGAAACAGGTCTCTGTTAGTTTTTATATTGTTCACATGTGATAGAGTTCATGTCATGTGATGACAACAGAAGAGAATGGGTTTAATGTGCTTTTACGTTGAGTTGGTGTTGATTGGTGTTGTCTTGTTTACTGAGCGGCATCAAACATTTTCTTCCTTCCTTCCATTCCTGACATGGCCTCAACATTTTTCCTCCAGTCGCTGACCTCCACCGTCTTCTCCTGTTAACAGACACAAAAACACTTGAATGTAAGACAGATGTTGTGTTATAATGAAGATAAAGGACGTCCCAGTCTCTCACCTTCTCTGTGTCTTCTTTCTTTACAGATTTGAGGTTTGCCCTCAGATCCATGGACACTTTGTGTTTGGAGCCCAGCAGAGATCTCAGGATGGCATCGGCTGAAACTCGGACTCTTCTCAGGGTAGGCCGCTTGAATTTACCCCTCAGGTCCAGAACTTTAATGTTTAAGTCTTTGATCTGAAACAGGTTTGTTTAGTTTGGTTATTACTGAGAGTTTGAAATGATGTTCTCACATGATGACTTTTTACATTATAAAGATGTTTTTAATGCTGTTTTAGATGTAAAGATTTGTGTACTTCTCTTGTGTTGTGAAGCACTTTTGCCTCGATGTCATAGCGTTCTTCATCCACCACATCGATTTTAGCGTGTAGTTCTCGACATAGCTCCTTGAACAGAGCACATACTATTCAATAGGCCTGTTTTTGGATTATTTTGTTAAAAGTATGTATTTTGGATATGTGTCGACTGTGATGTACCTGAAGTTCAGCGAAAGACATTCCACTGGTCTGAATCGGAGGAGCTTTCTCACATAAATATTTCTCTTTCTCCGCTTCTTTATCTGCCAGTTCCTGCTCCAATTCCTCTTTTGCTTTAGCTACCATAAGACTCTAACACACAAACACAAACAAGCACACAAACACAAACAACCACACAAACACAAACAACCACACAAACACAAACAACCACACAAACACAAACAACCACACAAACACAAACGCATTCATGCTGTAATTCACATTCTCTTATCTGTTATACACATGAGAAATACTACAATAGTATTGCTGGGTTTGCTGTAGTAGAACGGTTACGGTGTTTTTTTTTTGGTCATAAATCCTTAATTTCAGTCTTCTTTTATTTTTCTGACTTGAAAAATCAAACCAATAAAAAGTGTTTGTGACACAATGTTAAACGAACTGTGTTTTATCCATGTCCGGAAAAACAGAAAATTTGTTCAAACAAGGTATCAAAAGAACCGTGGTAAATTATTATGTAGTATGCCGTAGGACTGTTCATTCTCAAAAAAGATATTTTTTTAAATATTAACCCCTTCTTTGTGTTCAAAATGTGTTAAATAAATGAAAGGAATGGTAAAAGTAAATGTTAGTGTTTAAACTTGTTTAAATTATACTGTGTGAGATGATAAAACTGTACAGTTTATTTACCTTTAGCATCAGCTTTCTGGATGCAGAGATCTTTGACTTTTTCTGCCAAAAGGAAAAGAATTATTTATTTTATAGACATAATCGAGAGTTTCCATGCATAAAATATTATTATATAATGTTATTAAATTAAAATATGAATTCTTTTGAAGGGCAAACTTAGAAAGAGATGTGTTTTTACTTTTACCTCTTGCCTGAAAAAAAGGAAGAATTTCATTTAATCAGATATTGTAATTGTCATTCATAAGAAAGCTCGTGTTATAAATGCATGCAAAAGGGTCCAAAATCTGTTTTAGAATTAAATAAAAACACTCAATCTATTAGATAAATACAGCGGTCTTGGATATGCTAAGAATAGTGCACATTTGTTAAGAGGACAATAAAATGTCTAGGATTTCCAACAACAGAAAACAGACACACAATATACTCACTCGGGCATCTTTACAATGAAGAGTCGACCTACAGGACAAAAATAAAGGCATTTGTTTCCAAAGAGTTACACCGATGGGAAGATCTTGAAGAGGTTAAAGTGTTAATAATCGTGACTTTACACATCTCCTGTGTTTTACTCTTCATATCATCACTATTATAAGCTGCAGATTTTCATAATGAGCCAACTAAAGCTCTATTTGATTGACAGAGAGATGAGGAATCTGTTCTGCATCTGTTAAACACATCAACGTAATGACACACACACACACACACACACACACACACACACACACACACACACACACACACACACACACACACACACACACACACACACACACACACACACACACACACACACACACACACACACACACACACACACACACACAGAGCTCAGAAGTGGTCTCTTAGGATGAAGGTGTTGGCAGACATCTATGGTGGTTTGGTAATATTGGTATGTGAACTAGATAACAATCCCAGTTTTTTCTCCAGTCTTTATCCACTCATGCACCAGAAATAGACTTTTACCCTGCCCATGTTTCCGCTCAATGATGTTAAGCAGGTCCGGTACACAAGGAGATAAAACTAAAGAGCTCATCATCATCATTAGACCATGAATGCCAGAAAATACATATTGAATGATGTCTCAAACTAAAGTTCAAATCATTTCATTCTTGTATTTCGTTGGTAAACCTTTTGACTTAGATTTTGATGAAATCATTTGAAATCTTTGATATACAGTAGAAAATACTGAATTAGTGAGGAAAAAAGAATATTAGTTGTGATGTGTTGTAAAAACTTTTGTTCACTCTTAAAGATAAAGCTGCTATGAGAAGTTGTTTTTTTGCTGTAGAAGAATTTCGGAAATTGAGTCTAATGTTCATGAAAGATATATTTTAAAAAATGAACAAAAATATGAACAATATCTCTTATATGAGATGAACATCCTCCTCTACTATAAAGAACCATTGTGAAAAAGAAATGTAAAATGGATACACTTAAGATTGGAGTATCATTTAGATGTATTAAATCTTAACAGAGTTAATATTGATGAGTAATGTTTGTGTTTTAATGTCTTAGTGTGTTGAAAATATTCAGATCAGGTATAGCATGTAAGAGAATGAACTTACCTCTGGTGTTCTAGTGTTGTTCAGATGTTGAAGTGATGCTGTAGAACAATAGCTGTGTGTTTGAGGACAGCTTTTATTGTTCATGGTCTCTCTGTAACTGGATGGTATTATTAGCCAGAGCTTTTATCCAGCACTTGTGCACGGCTGAAGATGATAGGACGTAAGCAATGCTTATCACATCATTACCATCTGTGTTTCTAAGAGAGATCTCACTTCAGTCTCATTTAACGACACTTTCTTGTCGCCCATACACTTAAATGTCTTTTATGACTTTTTAAGAGCACACAATAAGATGCTTTGTGTTGGTTCATGTAAAATACAGCATTGTCTCCTTTAGTGTTTAAGATCTCGGTGCCTTCTTGTTCCAAAATGCAAAATTCTTAGAATGAATGCAATGTCTAGGTCCAAACCTTACAAAAATAACTATTATTTTCCTATATAAACTGTAGTTTTATCATGATATGTGTGTGGTCATAACATGGTACTTTTACTACAGTTAAACCATGGTTTATATTCATCAGAACACAAAGTAAAAATCACGTTTATAAGTTTGTAATTTTTCTACTGTCGACATTCCTCTAATTAAAATCCGTCTGTATTTGCCCAAAGACACAACAGAAAAGTCAAAAATTCTTCATAGTAATAAATGAACACAATGTGGAGGTATTTTAATTATCTATGTGTTTGTATCATCTTCAAATCACATAGGAATTAACATAAGACATAATTATGTATTGTGTTGATATCTCTTTAGATGTGATGCGTGTGAGACAGGAAAACAGCGTCTCATGCTTGTCTGATTAAAATATGAACTATAGACGACATTAATCTCAGGAAGAATATGAAGGGAATGCCATGTCGTCCATACATTGGCTTTGCTAAACATAGCGTGGTTAGACAGCTGTTACCGTCTCTCCGGTGAAAACATTCCATCATTACGAAACAAAGCTTTATCTGAGTTAAAACCCTTTGCTCGGATCTCATTGTTAACTTTCAAAGAATGTTCCAGATTCACGACAACTTAAGCTGTTTTGACAGCGGTTTTGGATTTGACGAGGTTGACCCGGGCTTGACCCTATACTGCATAAAAACTACAAATATGAAAGTACAAATATGAAAAGACACTTACAGAAAATGAAGATAAATTCATGATACAGATATTTATGTTTATGCGGTTTGTTAAATGGATTGTGTAGTGTTTGTGTAGTTGTATGTGGGTTTGTTTTCACCTCATGATGATCCATGTTCCCGGCATCATAATCACAGGAGGGAGATATTTTAATATAAGTGATTCAACATCAGAAATGTAACACGACTCCTGCCTTCAGCTTTAGAGAGGAACACCTGTCCTGTTTTCTGCAATGATGGATTTGAGTTTTGGCTGATGTGGAAACACTGGATTACAGTGATCGTGATGGGACCGTATTTATGTCAGCTGTCAGTGCTGGGGAGGAGAACATCATAAATGTGAAGGTATATCAACTTTTCTATCCTCTGCTTTATATTCTGTTCAACACCAAACGGTTTTACTCACGTCAGATCGATTTGAGTCTCTTGATCTAGAATGAAGTGTTTATTTATTTATTATACTTTATTTTAGATGGGATTTATTGAGAATGAAGTAATCCCCTCTCTCAGATGCTCTGAGAGACTGCTTTTGTTTGGCCACAACAATATTTAAAACCACAAATTCACAGATTCTTCTCACTCTACATCTTCACATAACCTCGAACATTTCGCAGTCACCAAACACCAGCATTATCTTGATCTTTAGTGAACTTTCACATTGGTTTAGTTTCATCTTTAGGTTCTCTTTAAAAGTTAGAGTAAGGAAACACCATCTGTTGATTGACAACAGGTTTGTTTGTTTGTTTGTTTGTTTGTTTGTTTGTTTGTTTGTTGTTTTGTATTATAATAAGATGAGATCAGTGTCAGGATCAGACACACAAACACTCTTTCTTCTTCATTACAATGGTTTTTTCTGTGTGTGATGTCATAGACCCTTTTAGATTTCTTTGTCTTCGCTTTCTGTTTACAAACACTTTTGATGTTTGTGTATTTGTCTTTAACACTTAAAAATAGTTTGTATTATGTTTTGCAAGTAAAAACTACATAAATGTATGCCCATTTTAGTTTCTTAATGACAGTTTTGTGACAATCTTTATGTGCAAAAATAGTGCAAAAGTAGAACGAAGCAGAAAAAGAGACTGGTTAAAGTGATAAAGTTAACCCAAGAATAATCATCCTGTCATCATTTACGAACCCTCTTGCCTTTTTAAACCTGTATGACATTCTTCTGCACAACACAAAAAGTTGGTAACTCATTCACTTCTATTGCCAGAACAAGTAACCAATGCTTTTATTGTAGAAAAAGCATCATACAGGTTTGAAAGGAAAGGAGGTCTAGTAAATTATGACTTTAACAAACATTCTAAAAAAATTCTCTTTATTGGCTCATTTTAGACTTTTCTGATCACTCATATATGTATTCATTTTCATGGATTTAAAGAATGAATTGCAAGTAGAGTAAATTATAAACCAGTTTATTATAATGCATTACTATCAGAACACTGAAGGTTTTTTTGGACATGAATGACTGTAAAAGTCATTGTTACTGATATCATTTGTTGTAAGGTTTGTAGTGTGTTTTCTTCACAGGCGTCCAGGTGTTTATTGAGCATGTGCCAGAGCTCCGGCTCCCTGTCCAAACCCAAAACCTTTAGGTCCAAAGTTTTTAGCATAGCACCCTGTGTAAACACACAACATGAAGTGGTAGTACTAAATATCATGTCATTTAGGATTTCTGACAGAGGTGTAATGAATGAATGTGTTCAGGTATGACTCACCTTTACAGTAAATCTCTCCATCTTTATCTGCTAGTGTAGTCGACTCCAGACTCTTTCCACACTTTGCACATCTGAAGCAGGTCTTATGCCATGACTACATAAACACATATTTCAACAAACTTTATGTTTTTCAACCCATCATCTCTCAGCGTGTCATATAGATATGAGTGTGTATTGATCTATGGAGAAAAGCGACTCACGTTTCCTCCTCCCACAACCTTTTCAGCGGCGTACACAGAATTTCCACAGCGAGGACACACATCTGAGCCTCCAAGCTTCTGAGCAAACTTTGATGCGTTGGGATTGTTGGTCGGTGTGTGTGATGGTTGTCTGTGGCAGAAACCCGTTCTGATCAGTCATGTGCTTGTGTTGATTTATGTTTGAAAATTCCTGTAGAGCAGGATGGATTTACTCACCCGACCGGTTTGATGCCCAGACCTTCACCAGTGTCCATACTCAGAGTTCCTGCCCCGCCACCGAAACCATAACCCTTTGGACCGTATTTCTTGCCATAGCAGGACTTACAGTAAATCTCATCCTGATGTACAGCTACAGTTGTACTGTCCAGATTCTTTCTGCACACCACTGCAGGGAACACGTCTGTTACTCATCTCCAGATAGGATTCTGTATCATTAGCTCAGTTATTTTATCTTCAGTTACTCATTAGAAAATACAATCATTTACTTTCTTAATGTGTTTCTCTTATAAATCATACAAATAGATGACATGGTGACAGATCTCTTTAAGGTCTCAGTTATTTCTCAGAGGCACTTTCTCAGGGTATCACTTGGATGACAACCAGTTTGCTTAGATATTAGTCATATCCTAAACTGAGAATGTTTCAGAAGAGATCTCAACATTGTCTCAAGCGGAATTAAAGGTAATATTATTGAAGATCTCAATATGAACTCATTACACTTAGTAAAATCCAGATTATTTTCACATCAATACTTTTCATGTGTTTCAACAGTTTCATTTGATTCTCTTTCATTTCTCCTGTAGGGAGTTTAAGGAGAAACATTTTAGAACTCCATCAAATCTCCTGATATATGAAAAGAGCAACATCTGAACATTTTGAGCTGTTACTGAGTAGTTAAAGAGATCTTTCTTTTGTTTGGCCTCTCTGTCCACATCTCTACTGGGCAGGAATGTGATGTCATGATGTTTGATGTGTTTGTATATGTGTATAAAAGTGTCAAGACACTCATAAACACTCATGTGTTCTGCTGTGGTAAGACACAGACGCTCTTCAGCCATATAAGGCAGACAA
>CM065654.1:5636780-5687445 GCA_033220385.1 Triplophysa yarkandensis
GTGTCAGAATATGTACAATGTCAATATACAATGTCTAAAATATTAGAAATGAGTTGAAAATCAAATCTGTGTTTTTTCAGCTCATGCTCAGAGAAAATGTGGACAAACCCAAACGATGGCTTGAATGAACCTGAAAAATGACATTATTGATTTAACTGTCAACTTAAAAAAAATGTGTCAAAACATCCTGTATCTAAAAAAATATTTTTGGAAAACAAGACCTTTCGCTTAATTCAGTTTTTATGGATTATGTTCGGAGCATTTTACCAAAAATCATCTTAAAAAGATCAGAGAAATTTCAGAGCTTTCTGGAATGAGTTGAACACGGATCCAGAGTTCAAACACTGAACCCAATGACACAGGATAAAAAGTCACCAACATGACATTTCTTACGAGAGCGTGTTGAAATATTCGCACACATTAGATCACTTTAACCCTCCTACAAGGCAAAGGCTAAAACACCTTCTTCAAACGTCAACAGGTTCTTTAACCTCCCACAACCTCCAGGCATTTTTAGATTCATTTTCATTACATCTCCAGTTCTCTTGTTTGAAAACCTTGAGTGGCGTCGACTACAGAGCTCCAGAAATTAATTAACAGAGCGTGAAATGATATGCAAACGCTTTTATCAAAAGCACGACAGCAAGAGGCTGGCAGCCGAAAACCTTCGCATTCTAAAGGATCTGCAATGTTTCAGATAAGCCCTCACCAAACGTATAAATAAAATAGCCCATTAATTGATTTCATAGAATTTGATTTGCTTCTTTGTTTTTGGCTTTTACACATTTAAGGTTGATTAAAGGTGTCAAACATGCAATGCTTTGAAGAATACAAGCTCAACATACGCAAAAGGCCCAGTTTACCCAGTCATTTCCAGACATAATTCATAATAGGATTAAGTTATATTTACAGATATATATTCTGCTAAAACTGCCCATAGGATCCCATAAATACATCTGTAGAAATCCACATGCAGACGTGAATTACAGTGCAATTTATTGTGTCTGACAGGCTTTGTCATGACGACTCATCACCGCCATCCATCATAACATTGCTGGTCATGTTTCATGGAGATGAAAGTATTTCCACAAAATGTCATGAAAAAAAGCTAACACTACATTCTGCTGCAGGTGAAAAAAACATGAGAATTTCTGTTATCCAGTTTGTTAAGCTATAATAAAAATGTATATTTATTTAATGTACACATTTTGCAACAGTTACCTATTTTTCATTATGCAAAATATGTTTTACTATATTAAAACCATGGTATAAGCACTGCTGTAGAAAGAGATGCTTGTGATACATGTCCTGTACTGGCACATAATCCGTTATAATGGTCTAAACCTTTTTCCATCCACAAAAAGTTGGAAAATCTCTTAAATCTGCGGACCGACAGCGACTCACAATCTGGGTTTGGGTCTAAGACGACTGAGACTCTCTGGGATTCATGTTAAAATCATTACCCACATCAAATAAAAAGAACACTAAGCAAATGTTTTGCAAGCTGTCTTCTTACATCTCACCAGATTTTCAACAGGCTGCATCAGTCAATATCTAATTATGACAATAAGAACCGGAAGACTTTTTCCATTAAATCAATATTGCCTGGATCTATTGATGGACAAAACAAATAAAGTCTGAAAAGAAATCACAGATGAAAACTCTTCAATATATCAATTATATATTATTGACATCAATTGAATAAAATATAAAGCTTGCTTAAGTCTAATCTGCGTCTCAGATATTTCAAAAAAAAAAAAAAAAAAAAAAAAAAAAACATTCTTTTGTAACTTCTCTCTCTGTGTAACTCGGTAACATTGTTGTAGCACTTGTTCACCTATTGTTGTATCGGCTATTTACCGCTTCATTGTCTCCTCGACTATTGTAAGTCGCTTTGGATAAAAGCGTCTGCTAAATGACTAAATGTAAATGTAATGTAATATTTCTCCTGAAGAAGTCTCTTTCACAACAATGAGAGATCACAACAATGTCAATGTTTTTGGCCATTCTAAACCCACACATGAGTAATATTTGATTTGCATTTATGATATATTCTGAACAGTGCAGGGGTCTACACATCAACATGAAAGTCAGTGACACACATCATTATGAACACACAGGTGAAACATAACTATCCTCTGCTGTGATTCCAACACAAATCTCTCATTTACATCATTGAACAGCAGCGTGGAGCAGTTATGTACCTCTCTCTCTTCTGTTACGTGTGGGCATTTGTCCATACGGTTCTGGCGGCGGTTCAACAGAGGAGTTAAACAGATGATGCTCTAGGTCATTAATTAACACATCAACTGTTATTAGCTTTGTAATGATGGCGCTTGGGCATCCATGACGTTCTTATTACCATCGGTGGACTGCTTCATCTCAACACACAAGGGACGATGATGTACATGAGGTGGAACGTGAGGAATGATGCTGAGCTGGAACTCTGTAAAGTCACAAAGTCATTTCTAACTGCATTTATACTTTACCATGATATGAACGACAGAAAGACTTCTCAACACTAAAAGACACAAAAGATAAACAAACATATAGAGACACAGACAGACAGAGAGAGAGAGATGACGGAAGAGATGGATGGAAAGATGTAGATAGATTGAAAGGCAGAAAAATGGAAAGATAGATAGATGTATGTGTGGCAAAGGGGGCTATATTATAAGTAATGACTACGCCACCTGGGAATTCTTAACCCAGGAATACAAGCATAATAACAAGGACGCACAGATTTAGTTCCTTAATAGGACAAGAGACGTGGATAAATAAATAATTATTTTATTAAATGTCACAATAATAATAATAATAATAAATAAATCCAAACAAAGACAATACAAGGAAGATGTTCAACATAATGCTTCAGCGATGAGTAGCACCACACTCACAACATCAGTACAAAATAAACCTAAACAGAAGGGCCACAATCCACAAGACATACGGCAGGACTGAGTGTGGTCAGCAGGGAGAGACTCAACGAGCACCACAACACTCAGGAAGTAACACACAACACTCAGGGAGTGACACACAACACTCAGGAAGTAACACACAAAATGCAACAGAAAACCAAAATAAGAAAAGAAAAAGATTAGTATCACCTTCACACGGTGCCGGAAGTTACACAGCACAAAAATAATCAGGTCAAGCCCCGCCCCTTTGCTTTTGGACACTCAATCCCTAATGAAAAACAGAATATAAACTAAAGAATTAAATACACAAATAGAAAATAAATAAATAAACTAAACAACAACCATTGAGAAAAAAAACACAATAATCAAATACAGTTAACAGAAAGTACAAAAACCAAATAAATTAACCAAACAAACATTGGAAAGGAACAATACAATGACCAAACTCACGCAACACTCTCCTTGTAAACATTCACGCACGCACACACACTTTCAGTTTCAGTTTCAGTTTCGTTTCAGCCGCAGCCAGAACGGAATGAATGAAATTCCTTTGGTTTTAAATGTAATTAATACAGCAGCAAAACAGCAGTGCTCCGTGATGAACGAGCGGATGACTGGTTACCCCCAGCAACGGAATCCTCCCGCTACTTTACAGAGTAACTGCACTTTTGGAACGACAACTAGAATTAAAAAGAACTCTCATGGAGCATGACACGTTTACAAATAACCTGCATACTTGGGGTGCAAGGAATCCAGTCACGGTGGTCCAAAGTGCAAAATCAATGTGCACGCTCTGGGAAAAGCCTAAACAAGACCACCAGCCGTGGGAAACAGCACTCGATCTCCTACATGCCATACGAGGGACCAACATTCAAATTTCCCGCATACAGCTCAGCATGCGGAACCGGAAACGCAAGAAAGAAGCTCTGTCTTGTGGATTGTGGCCCTTCTGTTTAGGTTTATTCTGTACTGATGTTGTGAGTGTGGTGCTACTCATCGCTGAAGCATTATGTTGAACATCTTCCTTGTATTGTCTTTGTTTCGATTTATTTATTATTATTATTGTGACATTTAATAAAATAATTATTTATTTATCCACGTCTCTTGTCCTATTAAGGAACTAAATCTGTGCGTCCTTGTTATTATGCTTGTATTCCTGGTTTAAGAATTCCCAGGTGGCGTAGTCATTACTTATAATATAGCCCCCTATGCCACATATGGATGGACAGACAGAAAGTTGGATGGAGACAGACATTATTATTGATCCTTTTGACATCTCTATAGTTATAGTTATTCTTCAACATGAAATATTAACTTAATAACCTAAACAACTTAATGTGTTCTTATGGTTACCACACAACCATAACCGCTAAAATAACGGCAGACATTTGTTTTTATTTTAGCAGGGTTGTCCAATCAGAACATAGGTAGAGATAACAGAACTCTTATATTTATGGGCTGTGTATTGATTAGAATGTAATCCGAGGTGGGCTCTGAGTTAAGCAGTTCAAAGAAGGGCTGTAGAATACCCCAACCAATCACAAAATTACAACAGTGAAATTGCATGATTTTGATTGGTAGAACTCAACAGCTCTCTTTTCACTCGAAAAGTTCACAGGCGCACAGTCTGATAAAGCAATAAACAGCATTTAAAAGTGATCGTTTTGTGCCTTAATAGAATGTAGAGATATATGGTGCCTATAAAGAAGACAACAAATGGCTCCAGCAGCAATGACCACGATGTTCCTTTTGTTGCTTCTCAAACTCTTCCCCAATTCCCACATCAGAAACAAGTCTGACTCAAACCAAAAGCCTTGTTGCATGTGGAAGCGAAACATTGGACCTTAAAACAAAACCATGCTCTCAGTTAGTTTTAAAAAGTTAGGTCAACATTGCAGGCATTTAATGCTGGATTGTTCTGATCCCAATGATGGCTGGAAAACAGAGTATCGCGAAATGTACAAAACACACCCATTTAATAAAAAATAACAGCCCAGAACACTATTGTACTATTATACAAATAGAACCGATAAAGAAACACAATACAAACATAACAGAAACCCCATGAACAAATGGGTTCTCCCAAAATGGACTTTTAGATTAAGTTTCTTTTTTTTACAACTTGCCCATGCTTGTATTAGACATGTGAAATTAGACCGCCTAAATATTTATATAAGTAAAGAAGACGTTACCTTAAACATCATTGTAGTGTTGTGGATGATAGTGTGACATGTCCAGGACGATGGGTTTTTAGTTTTGCTTGGTTTGGGCTTTTAAAAGATATAAATGGCTAAACATAACTGGTTTATATCGTTGGAAATACCGTTATAGAAAAGTTAAGAACAAATTTTCATGTGTGTAAAGCATGGTTTAATCGATGATTGCTTTCTGAACCCAAAGAACGACCGAAACATAAACTTTCATTAAAAGTTGGAGCAATTTCATCCATCAGAACTTCACAAGAACACGCTGACACTCAGACTCGCTACATTTTCTTTCATTGTTAAAGAGTTTACTACAGACTAACATGAGTATGTGTGTCATGCATTTGTGTTATTAGCACACGCTGTTTTGTGAAAGTTTGCATTCATTAGAACAATTTGTAATAAAATGATCTTAAATATCTGTTGTTATTGATCGCTTCAGGAGGTCTACCAGAATTTAAGTTTGGGCCACATAATGCTTGTTTATATGTTACCGTTAGAACCACTAATAGCATTCAAACCCCCTCAAACAAACTCGGTTTATATGTTACCGTTAGAACCACTAATAGCATTCAAACCCCCTCAAACAAACTCGTACAAACCTTATGAAACAGTTACGATGAACTTTAATGGTGTATTGGTTATGCATTTGTAGAGTTTCAACAAAAAGAAATCCATTTGGATTAATTTATCAATCATCATTTAGGTGAAAAACAAATGATAGTAAATGTTGTCCAAGGTCTCGATATTGAATGATTGTCTTGTGAAGTGTGGATTTATTAGAGTATGACAAATACGAAGAAAGAATAATCTCTTATGATGCCCAGAACATAAACTTATATAATATCGAACGTGTTCCCAATCAAGTTTAACATCAGAGAGAAGTTTGTGTGAAAGTAAGATCATGACGTCCGCCCAGAAGGCCACACAGGTGCAAACCATTAAAGGGAAAAGCGTGAAGTGCTCCGGCGTTTCTTACCCATCAGGCATGATAATTGCTCATCAGGTGACACGACGAACGTCCCGCTTGAGACGGCACTGAAGGGTGCCATGAGCTCCTGGGGCCGTGGAATCATCCATCCGTCTATCCGTCCACCCGGGGTGTGAATCATCACTTTTACACTGCAGTTTGATCCTCAAGGTCAAGTTCGACGGCTCGATCCTGAAGATACAAATCAGTAATGAGAATCATCCCAGATCTCTTTATACCGACCGTTTTTAATAACTGTCTCATTTGTTTCTGTTATATCTCTGCTCAGCAATTTTAGAAGAATATGATGATACGATACATTACAGTTAATCCTAAACCCGCTTTAATAAAACATCTCATATCGATTCCCAACAAACATCCAGCAGAATCTAATGGATCTGAAACACAAGCAGAGCAATTTCACGACCTCGACACAGCTCGAATTCTTACACAGCATGAATTCCCAGCATCTTATCCACGCACACCTCCATCACACGCTTACTTTCCCAATTCATTTCTCCCTGACATCTCGCCTCGTATCGACAGGTTCCTCATCAGTTTCACAGATATATTGTCACAAGGTAAATTACCATTTGCTTTCGCCATATTATCTCACTTTGGATTTACATAAATGTGTTTTTCTGCCGTCGCTTGAATTATGCATGAAAGAGCGCTTTCCTTCGGATGCCCTGATATTCCCATCAGCATATTTTAGATATTCATTCGTTTCGCATTGTTTGTCATTAATATGCATCAGTCCGTACCGTGATCTTAACACGGCCCAACAGATACTAACCCTCTCTCTCTCTCGTTCGCTTACTCACACACTCACTCACAGAAATTCCCACTCCATTATTCTCTGGGAAATGTGATAAACATATGCCGCTCCAATAACATTTGATTCAGCAGATATCAAAATCAGAAGAGAATCATGTCTACACACTAGGATTTTACTTTGGGTTTGGTAGCATCCAGTACAAATAAAACATCCTAAAAATGTATTATAAATTTTATTATAAATAAAAATAAAAGACTATGTACAGAATGTATGTAAAGCTTGTAAAGTTAAATTCTGGCAGAAAATGAGAAAACATATGAAGTCTGCAAAGTATTCAATGAGAAACAGGGCGATCAGAGACCTCGGAGTCTGAAATATAGGCAATATGTCAGTTTATGCTGAGCTGGCGTGAGCGGGGGTGTGAAGAGAGGAAAGAGATTGGCTTTTTTCTGGATAACATGCCCTGGGTTAGCACGAGCAATGGACTTAAGACCCGGAGAGAGCTCAGGATTTCCTGGGTCAGGCGTTGAAAGGAAGCTAAACACCAGCACGGGTGTTTTCTCTTAAAATCCTCACATGCTACGCTGAACACCAAAGCAGTCCGCAGCTTTACACATTTAGACTTTTCTGCAAGAGTTATCAACCTATAAAACTCATATGAGCTGGAAGAACAAGTCGTCACATTCACATCAATGGAGTAAATATTGGTACATGTTTAGGTCAAACGCTGTATTTATTTGTACAGTATTATTAATAAATAAATCTCAGGATATTGAGCAATTATGTGAAGCTCAAATTGTGGAGATCTTATATAGAGTATTCCATTCAAAATTTATAAAACACATAAAAATTATTAAAAATAAATAAAAAAGCAACAAATATGGCCTGATTGGGACTCAGTTCTTATATTCATTACCTCCATCAGTATAGTTGTATACTAATATATCATCTTCTTTTTTCCTATTTATTTCATTTTATAGATTATTTTAAATCATTTTACAATTACTCCATACATTGGTACCACTTACAGAAATACATTTGTTCAAATTAGTCAGTTGTGTTCTGGTGTTTAAAGAGTTGGTCTTGTGATCAGAAGGTTGTTGGTTTGAATCTCAGGGTCAGCAGATAATAACTGAAGTGTTCTTGAAGACATCTTACACCTGTCTACAGTGATAGATGGACACTGTATAATACTGTAAGATACTTTGGACAAAAGCGTCTGCCAAATGAATAAATGTAAATGTAAATATCCTCCTTTGCGCACAGCAGAAATTTCTTTTTAAAATTATCCTTAAATTGCAAGTGTGCAGGTAGATTTTAGTTGAATAATGTTTATTATTTTGGGACTTTTCTAAACTAAAATAATAACAGTGGACTCTTAGGTTTAAAAGCAGTCATATTTCAGAAAATATATCAACAGGAATTATGTGAATATTTTTCTCACACTCTACTAAACAGTTTAGAAACTTAATGAAAATATATGTATATTTTTTGTGTTGTGGAGTGGAGCGTGCTCTGAAATTGGCTGAAAAGAAAGTAATTAGCTTTAGGTCACAAATCCACATAAATTCATATTAAAGTCTTATATTATGTTGGCATCTCGCTTCATATTTTGGCCTCTTTAGATCTCAGCCGCTGATATTCCATCATCTCCCTCTTTTAAGTTTCCTCCAGTCTTACACTAGATGCCATTTTTACTCACCTTTCACAGAAGTCACTGACTATAATGTATTAAAGATCAAGAATCAATCTCCTCCTTTATTTAAAGTGATATTTGTTTGAACTCCAGGCCAGAAATGTGGTTAATTTTGGGATTAAATGGATTCAGACAGAATTGGGTATTAAAACTCAGAACTAGCTTTATTTCACTAACACTTGCAATCCTCTGTAATTCAGCTGTACTCACCATCTGAAGATATCTTTTCTCTGGGAGGACTTGCACATGTTGGTCATCCTGACATCACATTTCTGTGATCTTCACAGGTGGAATCCAGAAGAAAGCTGCCGTGTGAAGAGAACCTCAACAAAGTAGACAAAATCTTTAGTGTTCAGGCAAATAAATATCACTTTTATGTTTTTAACTATTGCATAATTCTGTAATTATTATTGTGCAAAATAAAGATTTTTTTTAACTTTGCAACTTCTTATTCATTAAAAGATTTTTTTCTTGTTTAACTGAACAACATACAGAAAAAAAGGGTTGACTTTTGATGTATATAAGTTCTAGCTTTGTATAATGTGTTCTTGGGTCATTCTGCACACGTTGAAGTTGTTGGGAGGTATCGTCTCACCTCAGCAGGGAGGCATTCATCCGAATGATCCTCATTTTCCACGCCTATCATCTTTGAAGGAGTGAAACTTGAACATTAATTGCTCACATCAACATTCATTAAGTTCCACAACTTCGCCCTTAGCTCTCGACTTCACCCTCCAAAAAACGGAGAAAATACTGATTTGACAGGGAACACAAAAACTCTCCCGAGAAACAAAGAAATGTTTTTTAATAAAAGTTTTCAACAATTGTAAAGTATTTTTTTGTAATATAAATATTATTGAAATGATATATTAACACATTTTCATTTCTCAAACCTTGTCAGACTATCATGATAGTCTTTAAGACGTCATTTCCTGTATCCAAAGATGGTCCAACACTTATTAGAACACAAAAACAAGCAACAAATCTAAACAAAAATTAACTTTAGTTGCCGAGTTTGAGGCATTTACAGTTTTCTAAATGAATATTTATATACATAAAAGGGTTTCAAACTTTGTGCTAATAAAGTTTTATATAAAGAATAATAACGAACAATTCTGTTTATTTTTTTAATATAATACATGATCCGATGTGTTTCCGATAATAGATGAATAACATCAAATAACATTTGTGCACACAAATCATCTAAGCACCCAAGACTAATAAACAAAGCATGTACACACAAACATGTGTTTCTACGGTACAATGTGTCACTTAAATCATATTTTTGTGCTTATTTCTTTATTTTTGATTAATACAAAAGTAAAGCAAATGAAAAATGTGTTATATGTTACTCAGCTCCCATCAAGTGTAAATGCTTAGAAATAAGAAAAGTATTCATTAATCTATTGTGTTAGTAAATCAGTCTAGTGTTAGTTATGAATTATGTATGATCATGTAGCCGATAAATGCAGTCATTGGTTAAGGGCACGCACAGTGAAGTGAATAAACTGCCGTGTAATCAATTAAGTTGTCGTTGTTTATTAATGTAAATTAACGTGATATCTCTCGCTCCATGGAAGCGTGAGAGAATATTATGTATTTATTTATTTTAACAGTTATTTTATTTTACAAACTTGGGGGGAGGGGTTGAATGCTTTACCCATGCATTATTCACTATTTGTGTCTGCATAACTAACCTGCCAAATTTGTTCAAAGCCTGGTATGAATTTAGACTCGAGACGACACTGAAGTGCTGGTTAAGTGCAGAACCGGGCACATTCTGCCTAATGCCACATCAAGTGTGAAAGACAGGCAGAAAACTACAGAGAACAGATATGTTAGAGACATTTCACAGATCCCAGAAGTGATTCTCAGCAAATAAAACTGTTTTGTGAGGTCTGGTCACACTTTTGCTTTTAGTCACTCTCAGTCTGTAAAGAAACGTACAATAAAACACATATTGTGATATTTTAATCATATTCAAATACAATTTTGTGTGTGTCAAATGTTTTGTGGGAAAGAGAGTAACAATATATGTATGTTCGATAAAAAAATGTCACAATGAAGAGGTAATATTTTATATATTATACTAAGAAAGTGTGGTGTATTTAACAAGGAAATGTGTGATTTTACAGTAAAACAGGATATTCCCTCAATTGTCTCAAATGATTTAGACGGCATCTGCAAAACATCTCTCATTTATAACTTTTTAAAAAGAGACTGCAAGTAACAATGTTAATAATGGATGTTTTGGCCTGTGTCATATGACTGATTCCAAATCTTATCACATGTATCCGATGAACATTGTGGGGAGACTTCAGTTTGTGCAGAAATCTTTAGAGATTAATAAATAATTCATCATTATTCTGTCAATGAATCCTGAATCAATACATCCCTAAAGAAATACATGGAGCTCTACACCATCTCTCTGTCACATTCTAATATAAAGAACAGATTGTGTCGACCCCAAAACACAATCCCATCGAGACTCAATGTCATCATTTTGTGTGCATCTGTAATTTTGAAACTTTCATTAAAAATATTATCCTTAATCCCCAAATATTATATTCTTCATGGAAAGTGCAATAACTGATTGCGTACACGATGAGGAATATATCAAAAGAAATGTTGATAATATGTTTGATTCAATGTAAAAACATGTTTAATTCGCACTTCATGATTTTCATTTTTGGGTGAGCTTATCTTTAAAAGTCACAGCTACACGTTCCATTTAACCAAATACACAGATGAAGGGAAAAAACAAGTCCAATAAAGTGAATAGTCAAATGTTTGCAAAGGAAAAAACACTGCATAAAAGTGCATAAATCATGACCCCCTGATGGGATGTACATTCAAATTATAACTCTCTCTGTGCTCATCAGAAAGGCTGAATATATGAATACTCCATGCAAAAAATGACTTTCTTTTCTAAGACAGATGTTTTCCACATTTTTGATTGTGTTATCATCTTTTTTTTAATACATTTTATTAGTTAAGTGTATTTTTTATATTTTCTATATAGTTGTTTATGAAGAATTAATGAAAAAAATTCCATATTGATTGACATAATTTGAAATGCCCAATAAAATAAATGTTTAAACGATTTACAAATTATTACATTAAATGTAAATATTTTTACAATTGAACTATTCAGGATAAATAAATGAATTATACAATTTTCAGAAAGGCAAAATCACATTTTAAATGCAGAATTTTCTTTAATTAGTAAACGCATCCGCTACAATAACATGAACACTAAATAAATAAACATAAGATTCAATTCAAGATACTAGAAAAGTAAATTAAAAGATAGAAAAGTAAATTAAAAGAAGATTCGCAGTTAGCAATAAAAGTCTAACAGCTAACATGGGAGTCATGAAAGATGCTGCTGCAGAACTATTGTGTATAAGAGAATCCCACCAATGGTTTAAAATGACATGAGATCAATACAGATGGGTTTCTAAGACATTAAAAGCCACTAAGACTGCACAAGGACACTCGTGATGCGACCCAACACCTAACGGTCTTCACGCTATTGAACGCAAAACAACACAGGAGAATCAGTCGCATGGTTGTCTGCATTGAGAGCAGAATGTAACAGCATCAGTGTTCAAAGATTTTCAAAATACTGTTCTCTAATCACTTTCATTTGAAAAGAATCTGACCACATGTTGAGCATCATCCCTTTATGAAATAATTCCCAATAACCCGTCATCCTATTTGCATCCTTCCAGACATCTCCGGTTACCTGCAGCCAAGGTTTTATTTTCATCAAACAAATTTCTGGAGTGAAGCCCTGCGCCGCTTGATTTCCCCGGCTGGCATAAGAGACGCCTAATAAAGAAATTGACCTCGCCACGAGAGGACAGGTTGAGCGAGAGACTCTCAAGTCACAGAAATCTGTCAATTAGACACAATCAGTATAATCAAGAACAACACGGCGAGGTGCCGCGGCCTTGTAAACAGCTCGCTGTGGTTTGATTTGGGAAGCCCTCTCGAGAGCAAATAAGTAGAAAGCCTGCATAATGCATTGATAATGCTTCTTCTTCCTTGTTTCCTTTATTTTTTAATTCTTCTAAAAATGTGGCAGGAAATCTGAGTGCTTTAGACATTAATGCATGTTTCCTAAAACTCTTTCGGAAGGGATATCCAAAATGGATACCGAAGATCCCGGAGGACGGAAAGAGAGCTATTAAACTGTTTATTATTCCTTCTAAGAAGCAGTAAGATGCTTGTAGTTCATGACTCCTTCATATCACAGATCAGAACTCTAAGAGGAATGGATATCTGGGGTTTATCCCAGAGACACGTGTTTTAGAAAAACGAAGCGCCTGGGAGTTTGGTTTATCTTGGCATCGGTCATTGCCAAGCAACCGTGAGCCGCACTCGTAAGGACAGGAAAGGATAAAGAGATCTCCGGTACCGATGCAACCAAGTTGTCGCATGTTTACATTAAAATACATCAAGTGTACATTTAATACTTACTAGACATGCCGCTAAAAACAATCAGGGGTTGGTCCATCCGCAGCTCCGCCTGTCACAGATCATCACAGTAACCGTGATCTCCTCAAAAATCAAAAAAAGTCAGAAACTTGTAAATTGATTCCAAATGGTTTCACACAAACACAAAAGGATTAAATTCAACTTCATTAAAACATGCAGGAGCTCTGAAAAAGCCATGAAGAAAACAAGTACGGATATAAAACTAGCAGCATGTAAAAACATCCATCTAAAGACAGCAAGATGGCATACCCAAATACTTCCATATCTGTAAAACAATAAACTCATGTCAATGAATCGTCCTTATGTGACCCGTCCGTATCTTCTGTACACATGAAGCCGTTCAGACTATCTGCACTGTTACACTCGGGAGATTTCCACCGTCTAGAAACTTTCCAAGAAAGTTTTCATATCTCAGTAAAGGAAGCTGGGAAGATGTGCAAAATGAGCCTCAGGGACAAACTGACAAACTTGCGTTCACATTGGTATACGTGGGATAAAAGAGTAATTAGCAAACACGTCTTGACTTGAATTCTGCGGATTAGAAAGGTAATACTTCTTTAAATAGTAGTTCACAGGCAGTCCTTCTGTACATCGTCTTACGTTGAAAGTCTCAAAGTTCTTAAACAGTTTGAGGGCATTAAGCTGTTACTAGAGCTTTTGTCAGCGCTTCACTTTCTGTATATATTCCCTTAAAGCTTGTAATTTGTGACAACAGTCTGCTTTCCCAAGTAGAACAGGTGCTATCTTGTATGCTTTGCAAATTAGATTTGAGGAATATTAAAGAGAGGCCAGACAGCTCAAGGTAAACATATTGCCAACATCAGTGTCTCCCCGAGGAACCGGCGCCATGACAGCTGAATATGTTTAAAACTTTCATCAGCTCTAATTTGGTCAAGTGTTTGACTTTTAATCTTTAGTATCACAGCGGTGTAATGCGATTACACGTCAACCTGTGAATGCCTAACACGGGCATTGGAACGGATACAAAGGGGATTTTGTAATAAGCCGGGCCTAATATGCATTTGTTATATTCCAGTCAAGCAGAACATACCTAAAAAATGGCTTCTTTAAATGCTGATCCCAATACGGCTGAACACAATAGACTACATTGCAAATGTTATTTTGGATTAATAGTTGTCGTTTTACTTTGGCATCAGAACAGGATTCTACAGGATGCTCTCCAACACATTGGGGGGACGGTTGATGACTCGTTGATAATGTTCTTTATTTTCATGTGTTAACTGTGATTTTGTGATTTGGGAACGTAATGTTGATCGTGGTGAAAGCAGAATAAGCATCCAGTTTAAATCAGAATCACATTACAAAAGTTCATAAATAATTACCACTTTGTTAAGCAGCACATTTTTATTTTGCCTCTTCAGAACCACATGAGTATTTACAGCACAAAACAATGGTTTAAGATCAAATTTACTGTACATTATTTAGTCTGTCAGATTATATTCGTAAACATTTCTCTTACCATTATATGTAATAGTTCAGTAAGATATTGCATTTGGATTGGGTCTGACAACAGTCAGTGCTCGATGAGATCTGGTCTTAGCTTTATTGAATCATTCCATTATTATAAGAAACAACGTGAAGAAAAGTGATATCAGTTAATCAACTGTGACAATGTCACAAAGATTTCAGCAAATCTACAATACTAAAAAGTTTTAGGCACTTAAAATCCTTTCAAAAGTATCAGACAGCTGACAGATGTTTTCTGTAATAGTAAAACTTCTTGAAAAACATTATTAATTTTAATATGTAAATTAAAAAAAAATTGATTTGTATTTTGTAAGTTAACTGTGTTTTTGCTAACTGTTATTACTAAATCTAAATGTAAAACTGCATTTTAATGGATATAACTTGAAATGCACAAGAAGAAACATTATTTCTAACACGATTTTTTGGAGATGTATTCTAGAAACATACATTGGCTGAATTGTATTTCTGCACTTATCTACAGTATCCCACATACAGTCATGTTGAGCTACACATCCACAGCAAACCTTTTATCAAAAGCAACAGTGATGATAACAGAAGACGTGAATTGATGAGTAATGCTCATACTACAGATGAAATCTATTGGAAATTATATGCTGTAAAATGTGTTTCATCACAGACACCTGACACGGCTTACACTCTCTCGTACTATTTTTTACTCTCTCGTACTATTTTTTACTATCTCTTACTATTTTACACTCTCTCGTACTATTTTTTACTCTCTCGTACTATTTTTTACTCTCTCTTACTATTTTTTACTCTCTCTTACTATTTTTTACTCTCTCTTACTATTTTTTACTCTCTCTTACTATCTTTTACTCTCTCTTACTATCTTTTACTCTCTCTTACTATCTTTTACTCTCTCTTACTACTTTTTACTCTCTCTTACTATTTTTTACTCTCTCTTACTATTTTTTACTCTCTCTTACTATTTTTTACTATCTCTTACTACTTTTTACTCTCTCTTACTATTTTTTACTATCTCTTACTATTTTTTACTATCTCTTACTATTTTTTACTCTCTCTTACTATTTTTTACTCTCTCTTACTATTTTTTACTATCTCTTACTATTTTTTACTATCTCTTACTATTTTTTACTATCTCTTACTATTTTTTACTATCTCTTACTATTTTTTACTATCTCTTACTATTTTTTACTCTCTCTTACTATTTTTTACTCTCTCTTACTATTTTTTACTCTCTCTTACTATTTTTTACTATCTCTTACTATTTTTTACTCTCTCTTACTATTTTTTACTATCTCTTACTATTTTTTACTCCCTCTTACTATTTTTTACTCTCTCTTACTATCTTTTACTCTCTCTTACTACTTTTTACTCTCTCTTACTATTTTTTACTCTCTCTTACTATTTTTTACTCTCTCTTACTATTTTTTACTATCTCTTACTACTTTTTACTCTCTCTTACTATTTTTTACTATCTCTTACTATTTTTTACTATCTCTTACTATTTTTTACTCTCTCTTACTATTTTTTACTATCTCTTACTATTTTTTACTATCTCTTACTATTTTTTACTATCTCTTACTATTTTTTACTCTCTCTTACTATTTTTTACTATCTCTTACTATTTTTTACTATCTCTTACTATTTTTTACTCTCTCTTACTATTTTTTACTCTCTCTTACTATTTTTTACTATCTCTTACTATTTTTTACTCTCTCTTACTATTTTTTACTCTCTCTTACTATTTTTTACTATCTCTTACTATTTTTTACTCTCTCTTACTATTTTTTACTATCTCTTACTATTTTTTACTCTCTCTTACTATTTTTTACTCTCTCTTACTATTTTTTACTCTCTCTTACTATTTTTTACTATCTCTTACTATTTTTTACTCTCTCTTACTATTTTACACTCTCTCGTACTATTTTTTACTATCTCTTACTATTTTTTACTATCTCTTACTATTTTTTACTATCTCTTACTATTTTTTACTCTCTCGTACTATTTTTTACTCTCTCGTACTATTTTTTACTATCTCTTACTATTTTTTACTCTCTCTTACTATTTTTTACTCTCTCTTACTATCTTTTACTCTCTCTTACTATTTTTTACTCTCTCTTACTATTTTTTACTCTCTCTTACTATTTTTTACTCTCTCTTACTATTTTTTACTCTCTCTTACTATTTTTTACTCTCTCTTACTATTTTTTACTATCTCTTACTATCTTTTACTCTCTCTTACTATCTTTTACTCTCTCTTACTATCTTTTACTCTCTCTTACTATCTTTTACTCTCTCTTACTATTTTTTACTCTCTCTTACTATTTTTTTACTCTCTCTTACTATTTTTTACTCTCTCTTACTATTTTTTACTATATCTTACTATTTTATACTCTCTCGTACTATTTTACACTCTCTCGTACTATTTTTTACTATCTCTTACTATTTTTTACTATCTCTTACTATTTTTTACTATCTCTTACTATTTTTTACTCTCTCGTACTATTTTTTACTCTCTCGTACTATTTTTTACTATCTCTTACTATTTTTTACTCTCTCTTACTATTTTTTACTCTCTCTTACTATCTTTTACTCTCTCTTACTATTTTTTACTCTCTCTTACTATTTTTTACTCTCTCTTACTATTTTTTACTCTCTCTTACTATTTTTTACTCTCTCTTACTATTTTTTACTATCTCTTACTATCTTTTACTCTCTCTTACTATCTTTTACTCTCTCTTACTATCTTTTACTCTCTCTTACTATCTTTTACTCTCTCTTACTATTTTTTACTCTCTCTTACTATTTTTTACTCTCTCTTACTATTTTTTACTCTCTCTTACTATTTTTTACTATCTCTTACTATTTTTTACTCTCTTTTACTATTTTTTACTCTCTCTTACTATTTTTTACTATCTCTTACTATTTTTTACTCTCTTTTACTATTTTTTACTCTCTCTTACTATTTTTTACTATCTCTTACTATCTTTTACTCTCTCTTACTATCTTTTACTCTCTCTTACTATCTTTTACTCTCTCTTACTATCTTTTACTCTCTCTTACTATCTTTTACTCTCTCTTACTATTTTTTACTCTCTCTTACTATTTTTTACTCTCTCTTACTATTTTTTACTCTCTCTTACTATTTTTTACTATCTCTTACTATTTTTTACTCTCTTTTACTATTTTTTACTATCTCTTACTATTTTTTACTATCTCTTACTATTTTTTACTCTCTTTTACTATTTTTTACTATCTCTTACTATTTTTTACTCTCTTTTACTATTTTTTACTCTCTCTTACTATTTTTTACTCTCTCTTACTATTTTTTACTCTCTTTTACTATTTTTTACTCTCTCTTACTATTTTTTACTATCTCTTACTATCTTTTACTCTCTCTTACTATTTTTTACTATATCTTACTATTTTATACTCTCTCGTACTATTTTACACTCTCTCATACTATTTTTTACTATCTCTTACTATTTTTTACTATCTCTTACTATTTTTTACTATCTCTTACTATTTTTTACTCTCTCTTACTATTTTTTACTCTCTCTTACTATTTTTTACTATCTCTTACTATTTTTTACTATCTCTTACTATTTTTTACTATCTCTTACTATTTTTTACTCTCTCTTACTATTTTACACTCTCTCGTACTATTTTTTACTATCTCTTACTATTTTTTACTCTCTCTTACTATTTTTTACTCTCTCTTACTATCTTTTACTCTCTCTTACTATTTTTTACTCTCTCTTACTATTTTTTACTCTCTCTTACTATTTTTTACTCTCTCTTACTATTTTTTACTCTCTCGTACTATTTTACACTCTCTCGTACTATTTTTTACTATCTCTTACTATCTTTTACTCTCTCTTACTATTTTTTACTATATCTTACTATTTTATACTCTCTCTTATTATTTTTTACTCTCTCTTACTATTTTTTACTCTCTCTTACTATTTTTTACTCTCTCTTACTATTTTTTACTCTCTCTTACTATTTTTTACTCTCTCTTATTATTTTTTACTCTCTCTTACTATTTTTTACTCTCTCGTACTATTTTTTACTATCTCTTACTATTTTTTACTATCTCTTACTATTTTTTACTATCTCTTACTATTTTTTACTATCTCTTACTATTTTTTACTCTCTCTTACTATTTTTTACTCTCTCTTATTATTTTTTACTCTCTCTTACTATTTTTTACTCTCTCGTACTATTTTTTACTATCTCGTACTATTTTTTACTCTCTCTTACTATTTTTTACTCTCTCTTACTATTTTTTACTCTCTCTTACTATTTTTTACTCTCTCTTACTATCTTTTACTCTCTCTTACTAGTTTTACAGGTCATTGAGTCACCAATGAACCGCTTTGACCTCTTACTGCTTCAATTGGATTTTCAGATGTTAACACTATTGTAAAAGAGACTAAATAATGTACATAGACATATGCTGTAACTGCCTTTTTAAATACAATAGAATACATTAGATTGACAATAAAATACTCTTAAACTCAAGATTTGAGAAAATTAAAGATTAAAAGTATGTTACATTAAATAAGACACCATAAAAAGGCATTAGAGATGATTTCAGACATATAACTACTGTTGTGGAAACCTCACTTAATGCTCAATGTCGACCAGCGTGCACATTGAGAAACATCCCAAACCTAAACTTGTGAATTTAAGTCAGTATTAAACGACTCAGATGAAGATTAAGGGTGACTGGCGCATTGTTTTGACATGAAGGCTGGGCTTCCAGATGCCCACCTTTATCTGAAATAAAGGCAAATTCATCACCCGCCATCTGTGGATCTTAACTGAGGTGAAGACAAAAGAGAAAGTGTGTGTCTGAAATGTCAGCACATGCGCTCAGACTGCATATCAGCGTTCAGAGTTTATTATCCTATCCCAGCATGCACTGAACAAGACAAGACACATCCAAAAGATTCTTTAAAAAGCTTAAAGCAGCGTGATTCCCTTTCATGATTTGTTTTTAGTGGAAAAGAAGTGATGCTGGACGAATGTGAAGCGTTATAACAATCCCTGTGTGATCTATTATTTCTTATAGTCAGGAAGTACTTTCATTTACACGACAGGGACTGGGATGGAGGACTACTCTGGGCAAAAGATGATCAGATTTATTCAGTTTTCAGGAAAAAATATCGACTATCAATTTCTAAAACAAAGTGCATGCTGACAATAAAGCAAACCAAGAATCTTAATTCTGAAAACCCTTCTCAGTAAAGTCACTTCTGAATGAATTATTAGTTATTTAAAAAAATCCCAAATATTTCATTTTTCATTGTTATCGCAAGACCTACAAACGAAAACTTTTTTTTGGAAACAGTTACCTCTTGTTTTCTTAAAGCAGATAAACATGAAATCCATATGATTCATTCATCCGTTCATTATAAGATCTGAACCGCAAGATCTCGTACATCCTCCATCTCTTTTTTTCTAAACGGATAATAAAACACCACTTCAGAATATAGCAAAATATGAAACATGTGGCAAAACAAACCTTCCGAGCTGTGAAGAAGAGATGAAAAGCTGGTATTTGTTTTATTATAGAAAGATCTGACTGCTAATTGGTATGAATGAAACATTTCATTCTCAATCCTGCACAGAAACAGCACTGAAACACAAAATAAGGATTTTGTACTTTTTTTTTTTAAAAAAAAAAGTACATTATTGTTCCATTTATAACTTTACAACAAAAACTACAGATTTTTATTTTCCAGAAATGAATATGAGCTGAGTCACTTTAATCCTGAGATACCCAGGGTGGTTGGCTATTGGTTGCTTGGCATTTGTTATGGCCCGAGACTTATTATTGGACTATTATTGGAGGTCATAATATTTAATTTTCCTGTATGTGAAATCACACTACATGTTAGTCTTTACAATAATTTGCTTAAGAGAAATCCAACTTTTGAACATATGGAGAAAGGTTCCACATTTGACCTTTCAGAATGTCACTACCATGTGAATAAAATGATCTGCCCTCAATATGATTAGTATTGGTGAAGTTAATTAAATGTATCTTAATCATAATTAAATCATATAAATCTAAAAAGGTAGAAATGAGAAGAAAAACATTTAATAAATTTCAAAAGATGTAACAATCTGAAGACAAACCGAGCAAAGTGTCTCTTCTCAAACAATCCAAATAATAAGCATGCAGTAAAAAGTTTAAACACTAAAGTATGAAAGTCTAACATCTGTCGAACTTAAATCACTAGCCTTGAAATAAAACAAGACCCCACTGAGCCAATTATTTTGGACTTTCTTGGCACAGCGTCTTGCGCATTAGTGATGGTTACGCAGACGCTCCTGCCCAGTGAAGTGAACGTTACGATGGTTATAAAGCAGAGATGTTCATTTCTACCACGGTCACCGTCCGTGAACTTCACCATCCAGAAGATGCAGAGCACATACTCATGACACAGGAGGATTCACCGTCGAGAAATTAACCGGTTTTGCTCAAAGTTTGGGAAGCAGATAAATCATCAGCCCTGAACAGTATTGATGTTAAATAAGTCAGCGGGCAGTATTAAGTTTTGATGAGCCGGGACTGAAGTTTGAAGTTTTAATCAGGGTGTTTTCATTCTGGATCTGTTATGAGACCACATGTTGTTATTGCTTTACAATCAATCAGAACAATAGTGAAGAGACATCTGCTTTTGAGTACTTCAAGAGTTCCTCACAGACCCAAACAGATGAGAAATGATCAGGGCTAACTGGAGTACAGATACAAACATGAAGAAGATACACCATGGTTAGTTTTAAGGTTTTCTGTGGGGTAAAGGGACTGCTTAGCCAATTATTTACACTTCTTTTGATGTCTGCTTATTATATATATAAGGGAACATTTGTGTCCTAAAACACACTTTAATAGTACTCACAATGTCATAAAATGCAATCAGAATGGGTTTTCACATTCACAAATGCCGCTTAAGTTTAACTCTGTTATGTTGATATATACGAAGATATGAATGATCTGTGATATATTTGCCTTTGGTATAATCACATTTACATTTACATTTAGTCATTTAGCAGACGCTTTTATCCAAAGTGACTTACAATAGTCGAGGAGACAATGAAGCGGTAATCAATTAGATTTTTGGTTAAACAATCTTTTTCTATTTAGAATGTGTTTAAATGAATATTCAGGGATTAACATGAATTCCGTTGCTTAACAATGGCCTGTGGTTTTCCAGAATTATCGCCACTCTGCCTTTTTACTGGCCACAATTTAATAGCTGGGATAAATTTATATTATATGAATTTGGCATGCAAATTTTTTTGGATATAGATGATACATAAGCACTTCTTTTAATGCATACTGACCACCCAAATGAAGAATCCATGTATTATATTTCGTCTGTGAGAGCCGCACTGCACATTATTTATTATATCACATGACTGGTTGTGGTCCTGTGGTTAGAGATTTGGACTTGGCAGAAGGTTGCTGGTTTGAATCTCAGTGTCAGCAGAGAATAACCGGTTGAGAATAGACAACAACCTGTCATTGAACAATTAGAATCAAATTATAAGGGTTCAAATGTTATCATTACCTAGATTCACAAAGTTAAGATTATCATAAAGCTTTTGGGAATAATTTCCTGGGTTTGACTTCAACATATGCTTAACATACCCAAAGATGAAGTATTTCAGTGTTTCAAACAAATACGATGAGAGATGTGATAGTTATGGACTGTAGCTATAAATACGTTTGGTTGAAAGCTCACATGTAGAGAATTGCCAAATCAAGAGAATTGAGTATAAAGAGCAAAACGTCATAGAAACCTGGGACTAAACTCTTTGACCTGGGCCTATAAATAACCTTGAACTATCCAGAACTGTCCATGACAACATAACAATTGCATAGCAACACACTAGCAATCTCCCACAGCGTCTTTGGTTTTGTGGAAGTTAAAACAAACCACACTTGCTTCTCAGAAGAAAAACCTTTTCATTTCAACTCACCTACTGTTCACTTTAATTCTTTTCCAGGTTAGGGGCGGACAGCCGGAGAGAGAACCCCGTCTGAGGATGCGGGCAGGATCAAATTAATGTGGAAAGGAGGAAATTCTTGAAAAGAGCCAAGTTTCATGTGGAGACACATCTGAGGAAGCTAATAGAGGTGAAGACGCTTGAACGTGATCTCAAAGACAAATAAATCAAAGCATGCAGGTTTCATTTCACACAGCCTGTCTCTGTCAATCATTCAAGTAAATTAAGATCATACTTCATTTATTAAAGCAATATCAACCACAATAATCTGAGCAGTTGAGTTAAATCCATGAAGATTTATACACAGCCTGAACTTAAGGCATTTCATCTGCCAATATCAGATGTTAATTTTGACGATCTTGCTTGAACTTAAGATAAACAATGATAAATGCGTTTATTTATCTTTTACTTAAAGACATCGTTTATAATCTTAGTTACTTTTGTAACCATCATTATGAGAGCATTTTATGAAATATTTGTAAAAGAATCGATGATTTTTAAAATAATTCTTAAAGGTTTGTTGAAAAATAACTCTTTAAATAGCTTGACATGAGTTTCAATAAAATCAATTGAAAAAATATTAAAATATTAAAGCATTGCTTTCTCACCCTCTCGTGATGTTTTTTAAAGCTTGTGGGTCTGAATTAGATATGAGGTATCGCAGAAGCTTTTTGTAAATAACATTTTCAGATGACATTTATGATCAAAAGGTTTCCCAAAAAATCCTGCAATTTACAAACTGATGGAAAAGAGTAAATGATGGCAAAAGTATCAGCTCCTGATGCAGAAATAAAAATCTGAGAAAAGACCAACCTGACTTTACCTTCTGGCCTTTTCCCCTCTCCCGATCTCAATCCCCCTGCATGTCATCCTCACACTGTCTGAGCACAGATGCTTTACATGTTATGCTCATGTGCTTCAGAGCACCCGTCACAACAACATCTTCTGAAGATTCCTTTACAGGGCTGGACCTGAACTCGTCTGAGCTTCACAATAGAGCGGCAGCACGTCTTCTTCATGCTGCGCTTGTGTTCGCACCTGCTGATGGAGGAACCCTCGGGATGGAGTCTGGAGTAAGTCCGGACGTCTGGAGGTATAAAAGCATGAAGCAGAATCACTGTCGTGTTTTCTGGCTGCTTAGAAACATAACGTGGAATGATATTGTGATGATCAGTTACACTCGTAGGGTTACAAATGTTCAATAATGTTTTCCTGCCATGAGTCTGGCGAATGGCTACCACACATTTTCATCGTAATTCTTGACTATTTTTGTATTTTATCAAACAGTAGATCGTTTTAATAAACGCTTGTACATTGATGATCTTCAGTATGCTTCTTGTCTGCCTCTGGCTAGCCAAACAGAAGGCTGTTATTGGAGGTGTATTGGGCTGGTCAATCAATATGGATTTATACTGGCTTAAAGTAAAGACATTCAAAGCAGCATTTAGATTTATTCATCACTTTAAATAATAAATAATACAATTTTTTTTACTTTTTTTATTTTATTTTTATAATGTAACATAGTATTTTACATGTATTGCTTTACATTTCATTTGATTCTATTTTCAAAATGTTTTTGTATCAGACAGATATTTCTAAATGTCCATCCAAACAGTGAGATGGTTTTTGGCAGTTATGACATCGACCAGCGAGAAATAACTGCCGATGCCAAACAGCCAACTCATGACACCTTGATATTACCAAAGCAATTACAGCCGCTGCACCTGTGACTCGTGCCGAAACACTGCGAGCATGTAGAATAATATTTGCTACATCACAGACACTATGTTTTCAATTTGTAAACTCACTGTTGCTTACTTTGGCCGGCCATACAGCGACAGCCCGAGGCTATGACATCATAGTGTCAGGACTTATATTGATGGTGTTAATGTGCTTTTGCATTCAAACGCCCCTGGAAAGCAGCCAAAAGGCAAACAAGTGTAGTTTTTCACCTATTGACACCATGGACACATGTTGATAGACGTTGTGAGCCAGGAAAGCGTTCACTATTATACATATATCAGCAGTGTAACACACTCAAAATAAATAATATTAACTTAATGTACTGTTTTAATTTTGTGTGTTTATGTGTTACATATATTAATTACACTTAAACAACTTATTTGTACAATTTGGAAAAATCAACTATTACATTTTTACTCATTTATTGTAATATTTTCCTCTAAAAACTATTTTATTCTCTCAAAGGTTTTAATATTTTATCAAATATTTTATTCAGTTAGTGTAAGTGTTTATAGTTGTGAAAGTTACTAAACCACATGAAACATTTCTTAAAGTGCATTTAAAAGTCTTTGAATTTTTTTGTGAAATATTTAATTGGTTTAATTAACCTTACGAAAATGTACAGCACAATGTACTTCAGTTTGTAACTTTTAGCAACATATAGCGGTTACTCAATTCAACACCAATGGCTCAGTATATTGCTAATGCTTTCTTTCCATACACTATGGTGGCTAACACAGGACAAAGATGTTGCAATGTTTCCATGGCTCCTGTAGGAACTCGGCAGTCAGTTTTAATATTTTAAACTCATTCTAAGACAATTAAAACATTACGCTTCTTTATGTAAGGAATTTCTACACCTCTGAATATATAGTTATTTATATCAAGCTGCATTTCTGTCAAAAGAATCTCTTTAATATCACATATTGCACATTAAATATATACCAATACTGCAAACAAAACACATTGAAGACACTCTGAAAGTTTAGTTTAAACCTTATATTTGTTATATTGGCCCTGCTGATAACATGGTAAAACACTGATTTTTAAATGACTTAATATTCCTTTTACACCTCGTTTAAAAGCTGTTGAAATCTAAACGTGATTTTGCTGAATTTTGTAACTGAATCAATAAATCATCAGGTATGAACTGTGAAGAACAGTGCCTTCTATTTAACGTGAATTACAATAAAAACTGGACGCAGAATCTGCACATTTAAGCTATCTTGAGTTTTGGTAGCTCAGATATTGAACCAAAGCAATACATGATGCATGATGAAGATTTTAATGAACACTTAATATACGCGGAGACCCAAAACATTTAAAAAACTCTTGCTATAGTAAAAGAACGGTAAGTTCTCAATAGAAAGTGTTGTCAAACATTAGAAGTAAACTCTATATTGCTTTGAAGACATTTCAGAATTTAGATGGTTTGTCTGTGGCCTAAATCCATTCATTCCATCCTTTACCTTTTGTCTTCACAGTTATCATATAAATAAACATAAGCAGTTTAAATATTCATCACTTTCAAAAGATCCACAAATAAATACAAAACAGCAGTCTTATCAAACAGCACCAGGTATCAAAACCGGTTTCACGCTGGCATGGCATAACAGCTGTTCTTTTTACATGATCTGCTCTCAAATCATCTCGATGGTCGAGACACGTTTGACTGATCAATTATTACACAATTAAAGTCATGAATGAAGATGTCACACATCAAAACATGAAGCAGCAGGTTGACTGGGCTCCAGCCCTTTACATTTATCCTCAACTGAATTTAGATAGAAATGGCTAAAACAGTTTGAAGTCAGAAAAAAGATACTCCTATATGAACCGGTGCCAAAGCTTGGGATAAAAACAGCTGCTAAATAACTACTTTGTTAGCTACTAATTCAGCCAGCTGTTGCGAAGGCCCTTGGCAAAAACTTTCCATTGCCAATAGAGTTAATTCAGCTCTGCATAGGCATGAAATGAGCCAATCACATGTATGTTTAGAACTGTATAGAATGGTAAATACGCAAAATCCAAGATCAGCTCACGCAGGGTTACATATCAAAGGAAATAATTCCATCCTTTCAAACGTACACCATTGTCTATTTACATTTTGTATTTTGGCACTTATGAACTGGCTAGTCTGGCTCGGAAGAAGATGGAACAGACGTTTTGAGAACAGAATTCTAATTCAAGGAGAGCATTACAATTCCAAACTGTGTTGGAAAGTAAGACACATACAGAGATCTCAGTGTTGAAACAGGGCAAAGAAAACACAACAGAGGCATTACATATGCATGAGCTGGGGCTTGGGCACGAGGATAACATTTTAACTGAACATGTTTTCAGGAGCGAATCCGGCAAATGGCAAAAAGAAGCCTTGCGTTGGGTGCGAGGGGAAAGAGAGAAAATAAGACAAGAAAGAAATTATCCCTTGCTGCCATGGAAACAGAGCCAGAGTATATGATTGTACGAGCGCTTCCTCACTGGAGAGAGAGAGACGGAGAGAGAGAGAGACAGACAGAAAGACAGACAGATCGACAGACAGACAGACAGACAGACAGACAGAGAGAGAGAGAGACAGAGAGAGAGACAGACAGACAGACAGACAGACAGAGAGACTGACAGACAGACAGACAGACAGACAGAGAGAGAGACAGACAGACAGACAGACAGACAGACAGAGAGAGAGACCAGAGAGAGAGAGAAGTTGGTGGCCTTCTTTGGGTCACTAAAAATGTGTTAAAGGTCATAACATTTAAACCAAAATCATTGCTGAATGATAGTCTGGAAATCACAGTGTGTGAGAGAGAGACAGAGAAACAGATACAGAGAGAGAGAGAGAGAGAGAGAGAGAGAGAGAGAGGAGAGAGAGAGAGAGAGAGAGAGAGAGAGAGAGGAGGGGGGGGGGGGAGACAGGAGAGAGAGGGAGACCAGAGAGAGAGAGAGAGAGAGAGAGAGAGAGACCAGAGAGAGAGAGAGAGACCAGAGAGAGAGAGAAGGCCAGAGAGAGACCAGAGAGAGAGCAAGAGAGAGAGAGAGAGAGAGAGAGACCAGAGAGAGAGACCAGAGAGAGAGCAGAGAGAGAGCAGAGAGAGACCAGAGAGAGACCAGAGAGAGAGAGAGAGACCAGAGAGAGACCAGAGAGAGAGAGACCAGAGAGAGAGAGAGAGAGAGAGAGAGAGAGAGAGAGAGAGAGAGAGAGAGAGAGAGAGAGAGAGAGAGAGAGAGAGAGAGAGAGAGAGAGACACAGAGAGAGAGAGAGAGAGAGAGAGAGAGAGAGAGAGAGAGAGAGAGAGAGAGAGAGAGACAGAGAGAGCTTGAATATATTTTCAAACCTTAATGTGAGTTGAATGGACGATATGTCAATGAGTCATATCATCCTATAAGAGAAACATTAAAAGTCATGTGATTATCTGTCGGTCGGCTCTATTCAGAAGGAGATAGAGGACATCGATGAAAAGGTTTGGATCTAATTCTCAGCCTGTTATTGGAAAAGTGTTGTTATTAAATGAAGTGCAACCTCACAGAGTTTCCCTGATGTACGTGACAAAAACAGCCCAATGTCCAATCATTACAAAGCCCAATAATTAAACTCGAAACTTTTCAATTCAAAACATCCACATATTCTATACATATTTACACAACAGTTATCTCAAATCCAAGAGTTTTACTGCATCTCAGATATTTCTCTAAGATTTGTCATGTCTGCATTCAAAAGTTCATGAAAATGAAAACATGAAATAACATTGTCTGGTGTGAGTGATTATGCTGAAATAACTTAATTGTAAAAACAATATAAATATAAAATACATAATAGAATATATATTATGCAATTTGAGTTATTTAACCAATATTTATTCATCTCATTTAAACTTTTCAAGCGGTTATATATCAATATTACTGAAGATCTCAAAATGAACTCAACAAACTTTTGATAATATTCTAAACCTTTCAAATGAAACTAGGCTGAATATTAATTCACACCTGAGAAGATTTGAGGTATGAAGGAGAAACATTTGAGCAAACACATTTTCTGGGTTGTTGTGTTGTTGCTACGCATCATTGGAGCTCAGTAAAACTCAGTTAAGTAAAATGCTCCATTTATTTTCTCTTCATTTATATTAAAAAGCGCAACATCAATTTATGATAACAAGACAAGTGCTCTTTCTGTACAACCTCCCTTAGCAACAGCATTGCAACATACTGTACACTACCACAAAATCGCCCATAGCAACCACGTAACAGCATCTTAGCAACCACTTAGCATCATTTTGGAGTGTCACATGTGCGTGCACTATTCAATTTCCAAAAGTACAGTAAAAATCCTGTTTAGAGAACAAGATCAAAACAAGCTGTCTGACACACACTGTGTGTGTGTGTGTGTGTGTGTGTGTGTGTGTGTGTGTGTGTGTGTGTGTGTGTGTGTGTGTGTGTGTGTGTGTGTGTGTGTCTGAGGCTATTCATGTGTCTTTCCTTTTATGTGTATGTGAGTGTGTGTGTGTGTGTGTGTGTGTGTGTGTGTGTGTGTGTGTGTGTGTTATGACTGCAGTAAAGTCTTAAGGGCCCTTTAAAAATACTGAAGGTGCTGAGATGTGCCAACAGGCTGACACAAGCACAATACAGACACTGAACAAAAAAAGCTTAACCTTCACTTTCCTTCACTTTCTCTCGGCGCGAATTGTAAAAGAAGATGAATTTGGGGCAGGTTACTGTCCATAGAAACTGAAGGACACAGAGAAAATCAGGCATGGGGATAATTCAGCTCATGCAGAGCTTAATGTGAAGTGTAGGAACGAAGTGCTTTCAAACAAACACTTCTAAAAGAGAGAGATGTCATTTGATTTTGAGTCACATAAAGATAAGTAAAGTAATGTTTCAGACAGAGATGGTTCTGTATGATGTGTGTTTCAGGATGAGAGCTCTCCGCAGGACCGCTTTAATTAACTGTGCTAAGAACTTTTACTCTTGAAATCAGGTCGATCAGGAACGCTGGGGTAGATTCATGTAAGACAATTTAAAGAAATATCTTTGTTGTGGCCCTTTCAGAGGTCAGATCCTGTTTCTCTTACATGTCAGCTTTGTTTCTGAATGTCCAACAACCAATTCAGTAAATATATTGCAAATATAGTTTTTGTTATTTGAAATAACAGCTCCAGACCTGTTCATCTATGAAACACGAAATTTAGAATTTAGTCACATGGACTATTTTCTTTTTTAGTTTTTTTACTTTCTGAGCTTTTAAAATCCGATGTTACTTTGCATAGAAAAGTCATAAAGCTCCTGGACCTCATCAAATTATCTTAACCTTTGTTCTGAAGATGAACAGATTCCCTTGAGTTTTTTTCTTGAGGACTTTATACCTTGTTTTATTTTGTTGTTTTTAAGAGCAGAGAACTACAAAATGTTCATAACCAAAAACTGCTGGGCTGTTTCAACAAACGGTTTGGTTAACCCAAAAGTTAAGTTCTCCATAGAACGCATGAGACCCTTCCTTCAGTAAAGACATAGATTTCATATTAATGTCTTATGATTTATAGAGACATTTGTGTATCATCAAATCATTTGTGCTGTTTAATCCTGTTGATCTGAAAAGGGATCTCAAAAGAGAGCGAATGTCTTTGTGCTATTTATCTTGCCGTGTCTCAGGCTTGGACTCGCCGAGATATTCACCGCGTAGGAATCTGAATAACATAAACATCTGGAAAAATAATCATTTATTTATTTATAATAAAACCAATAGGTATCAGAAATAGGTATTTACTTACGTTAATAAGAGACTGTGCATCAGGAGACAAAGGCTGAGACATTGGAGACGGCTGACTGTAGTTTATGGAAATGTTTTCATGGAAAAGACAAAAGGAAGAATGTTGAGTAAAACCCAGAAATACTGACACGAACTGCCTGACTGCATTCGGTGTCAAATAATGAAAAGGTCAGAGAGCATCTACCAAGAGAAAAGGAAGAAGCTATCAGAATCCTCCACGCTGGTTCTCCGGCTGTAGAGAGCAGGTGCATCTGTTGGAAATGACTGTCCAAGTGTTGAAGCGCTGTCCTTCAAAGACACAAAACCATCGAAAAGACAAGCAAACCAGGTGGCAAGAATGATTAGCCGTCAGCATCACGCTTTACAGCGCCGGCCAAAACCAAACCAAGAATTTGGCTGCGGAGAGCTCGAGCGAAAAAAAGGATTACAAGCAGGAAAAGTTTATTTTAAAATAAAAGTACATCAGTGTAGGAATGGATGCAGAATTAATTATTGTTGAAGAAAAACTTTCCTTCATAAATATAATGGAAAGGCTAATTAGTATTCCATTGGTGAAAATTTCAGAATACACAAGAAGATATTTTGAAGAATGCTGATAACAGAAAGCCGTTGGTCCCCATTGAATTAGATTGGTTTTGTGTCCAAACAGTAAAGTCAAGGGTATTTGGTACTGTTATTTTTCAAAATATCTTCTTTTGTGTTTTGAGGACAGAATTTTAACTTTTAGGTGAACATTCCCTTTAACAGCTTTAATATCTATTAATAATATTCAGTTGTTTTGAGAGTTTTGATTGCAATAGTTATGATATATTATGTTCAGATTTGTATTTGTGGAGCGTTTTGTCCTTTATATCACTCCATGAATCCAGCATGTCAGGTAATACACATGAACAAACATTAAGAATTAAAAAGATGTAGTTCACACAAATATTCTTTCATCATTTAGTCACCCTCAGATCATGTCTAACCCGCAGAACCTTTATTTCTATTTCAGAATGAAGAAAAATATTATCAGACAACATTAAACCCACAGTGACCTCCATTGTATAAACACAAAACAATCGAGACATTTCTCTAAATATCTTCGCAATATGTCCACTTTCATTCCCCCTGTGACGGGAATGAAAGAACTTTTATTTTTTATTTATTTTCTCTTTAGAAACATGAATCAAGCTGGTAATATCTCACAGTATACAGATTTTTGTTGTTTGGACCTGCTGATGTCTAAGATAAGTGTCTTTCACAAAAAAATCATGCACAAAAAATTTTCACAGACTTTGAGTCACTTACAAAAACATTTTCGAATTTCCAGAGGCTCTTAATTGAACCACAATAAAAGTCGGCTTTGTAATAAATTGCTGGAGTTTGCCAGAAGCTTAAGGTTTGGGTAGAAGTACATAAAAAACTAAAGTAAGCCTCTCTCAAAGGCCGCTGGCAGTTATCGAGAACAAACCCAAATACATTTTTCATTATATTTTTAGCAGATACTTGAAATTAGTGTCCTCTCTTCACCTGGGACATCAGGCGTCTTACTTGCAATTTAATAAATGCTGGCGAGAGCCGAAAAGCCTTACCGAGCCTATCTTAAAGTTTAAAAAGCCTTTAGAGAATACAATTAATTTTTCACAGAATGGTGCTGCTGTGGCCAGCTATCTCTGAGAGGAACATAAATACTATTCCTGTTAATAGAAAACTACCAGCACTGACAGCCAAGGTATGACGGGACAGCCTTGTGCGCCGCACTTTTATCGTTAGCATCGTTCCTGCTCGCCGAGAAACATCTCATTTCCAAACACACGGCGGTGGGTTGGTGTCCCCCAGAGCACTGACGTGAAATATCACCGTAAGTCCTACCATTTCCCAAGCTCATTTTGTTTATTACAAGAAGTGTCTGCAGTCAGGGAGGGAATAAATGAAAGCGCTAGAGAAAGAAAAACAGGAGGCATAAAGCGCCTCTATAAATCTCTCCCGAGCCATTTTTACGCCTTCTAGAGAAGAGAAAGTCTTATTAATTACTAAAGAGGATGTCACCTGACAACAAGAAAAGACAAAAAAAGCAGCTCAAGTGCGCTTTCTGTTCATCTCACTTTCTCTGTTTGACACCGCGTGCTTTCTCACATTCAAAGTTTAAGAAATCTATCAGTTAAAAGTGAAAACTGCGTCATTGTGTACTCGGCCTTACCTGCTTAATATAGGTAAGCTATAAGGAAAAGCAAAATACAAGTCTCATAAACTTTTTTTCTCAAGACACACACAAGACAAGTTGTTCACTGTTATAGTTGTCTAGAAGAAACAACTAGAAACTACAATCGCTAAAATTAAAGAATGCCGTCTTTTGAGTGGTTTACATTACAAAAAAACCAAAAAATATTTTTGAATTGATTTAGTGACTTTTGATTTTATATTTCGTTGATACCCTCACAGTCAAACTAAAACAAATCTACATTTTTACTAAATTAAAAAAAGTTTTTTACATTTTTACTAGAAAATGAAATATTTCCGCGTTCCAGACTGATGAGCGCAAACTTCCTGTTTCATTATCCCAAACCCATCACACCTCCTTTCTGTGATCTCCACAGGGAACTCCGGTGATGCCCGTCTGCATAACGCATCATAAGGGTCAAGTGCTCGAACGTAAACCCTCTTCGCCTCACACGCTCTTTTGGAGGCAGTCAAACCTCGGATGCTCTCGGCCCTTAATGAGCACCGTCTGAAAGTTCCATTCAAAAAATAAAATGTCAGATGAAAAGCCACAGCTTAAACAGCATGTGAAAAAGTCAAGGGCCGAATTAAACGCTTCAAGGGTCTCTGAGGAGCCCCGTCCACAAATCTTATTAAGAGCCGCTATATCTGCTGGTCACATCCCATAATAGATGTGTTTAGTTGAGTGGTTTCTCCTATAGAAAGGGTAAATAGTGTCACGCATGTGCCCGAAATCCACTTAATGAGAGAAAACACAAATATCTGAAGGCTTATCCATGACCGGGTGACGGGCTTCGTTAAAGTCAGGATGAAACATCTTCATGTGGTTGAGCTGGTGTAAAGTTTAACGAAATATGATTTGGGTGGCATGAATCGCTTGATGTTTATTTCAGAGAGTCTCAGACTGCATTATTTATATTCTCTATTTTAAGAATAAAGAGCAATATTCATCTAGAGGCTTTGCATTTGCATTTTGTGATTAAGATGATCTTAAAACTGAAATATGTCTTGAAATACCTCAAAAGACTGCGACGCCTACAGCAACGAGAGAAAAAGAGCTGAAAGAAAAGTATGTAGGTGTTAAATTTGCTAGCAGACACGGGCGAAAGGTGCACTTATACAATATGAAAAGTAATGGAGGGAAGACAAATGCAATTTAGTATTTTGCTAAAGGCTCTGTTCGAGTTAATCAGCAACTTGTTCATCTGGAAGTGTATAATTACCACAAACACAGTCGAACGTCCGAAAGTAATTCTGGCACGGGCGCACCGCTGCTATGTTGCTTACAACACACCCCAAAAATTGTAATTATGTTAAGTGCGTTTAGATTGAGGAAAAGCTCCCCACCGGCTTCAAGATGAAAATGAAATCCATAAAGAATAATCATTTAGAAATAATTTAAGACCTTTTTATGTTTGGCAATTCAATGACTAATCAGAATTAATTTGTTTTGGCAGTTATCTGCACACTGCAGTGGTTCACATCAACTGTGGTGATGATAATAACGATAATAATAATAATAATAAATAATAATAAATAACAAGCTGTGATAGACAGGGCGACGCATTGCACGTGCTGAGGTATGCACAAATCAAAGTAAATTTTTTTGAAGATCTTGAAATTAACATCTTGAACAAACCCTACTGAGTGAACGTAAACATGAAATTAAATTGTCTGGTGTGAGTGATTATACTTAAATTACTAAATTGTAAAAACAATATAAATATAAAATACATGTAAGAATATATATTATGCAATTTGAGCTTCACTTTTTTTAAGAATTTAACAATTCAAGACCCACAAGATCTCCATTGAATTTGTGTGCGTGTGTTGTTGTATGTGTTTGTAAAATGAGTAATTTAAATATATATATATATATACTCACTTAAATGTGTATGTACATTTAATGTAATGTTTTGATAGTAAATCAAAGTTTATTAAAGATTTCAAATGAACAAACTTTTTCTGTTAACCAGATTTCTTTAAACAAATGTTTAACCTATATTTCTTTCTCTTATTTTAACCTTTTTAAGAGGTTAACTGCTTCAAAATTATTTAAAAAAATGTTTTTTTACATAACTATAATTTTAGATAGTTTAATAATGGATTTGTTCCCATCATAAGGTATAACATAATTTATAGGGCATATGAAACTCCAGAATTCAAGCATTTGTCTTAACATTTATACTTCCTAAAAAATCCGAATGCTCTAACATCTATTGAGCAAGATGTAAAATGAATATTTGACTTAAAGTTATAACATATTGATAGAGTGTATAATTCATTTTCTTGGATATTAGGAGTCTTAGCCGAGCAGATTTAACGCTGGAAGTAAGCAGTGCTTGAGTTCTCAGAGGAAGTGATCTGTGAGAGTACAGCTGCCCAGCCGTGACCATAATTCAACAACGCAAACAAAGCCAAGCTCAAAATATGACAGCTGGGAATAACTGACATTTCCTGGGAAATTGCTCCTAAACCTCATTACAAACATTTACCTTATTTTTTCCCTTTCATGTAAACACATTATTTCCACAATGTGGAGGACGAATGTGGAATGAAAGATATTGTGTCGGCTTTTTCTGTTGATCTGTTAAACCTTTTTGTGTATTTCTATATGGGCAGACAGCGTTGATTCTCAAGTATTGATTTGCTGCTGGATGCACGACAGACCTAAAGATGGCTAAACATGATTGTGAATGCTAGAAGATATTATTTACATTTACATTTAGTCATTTAGCAGACGCTTTTATCCAAAGCGACTTACAATAGTCGAGGAGACAATGAAGCGGTAAATAGCCGATACAACAATAGGTGAACAAGTGCTACAACAATTCTACCAAGTTACACAGAGAGAGAAGTTACAAAAAGTAAGTTTTTTTTTTTTTTTTTTTTTTTTTTTTTTGATAGAGTGAGTAGGTTAGAAAAGTAGTGTGTTAGATGTAGCCGGAAAAGATGAGTTTTTAGGTGTTTCTTGAAGATAGATATTATAAAACAATAACTCATCATTTATTCTCCCTTGACATTTAACCTGTATGACATTCTTACCTCTGCACAACACAACAAAAGATATTTTGAAGAATGTCTGTGGCCGGCAAGTAGCTGGTTTCATTGTCAAATAATATAAGTGAATGTTCAGTTATTTACATACTCCTCCGTACTTAAGAATAAAGAAATAATTACAGGTTTGAAAAAATGAGTAAATGATGACAGAATTGTTATTTTGCGGTTAACTTTCACTTTAACTGTGAGAGGTTATTTAAAAAACTATAAAGATCACATTGATATAAACAAGGATCTAATCAAATAGAAAGAACATGTTGAATATCATTCTTATAGGAATTTGTGGAGTTTGAGTCATTTTGCACACACAGTTAGTGTGTTTACTTCTAACTAGTAGAAATCATTGAGCATTCGTACTCCTGAAATGTTGTGAAGGGTTGTGTTTGGATCAGATCCTCACTAGACAGTTTTCAAAGAGCGACTTATCAAAATTTCAAACTGATCAACCAACCAAACAAACCAAAGATGAGAAAGATCAAATGTTATAATGCCATTTAATTACTAGTGCAATGTATTTTCAGTGCATTACTAGAGATGGCGAACACGCACCAGATGAATTGTGGGAATGTGCAATGCATTGTGAACTTCACACTCTTATGGTGGATTCTTAGACTGGTTCTGTGCTCTACAGTAATGGTTGACTCATGATAATCTCGTCAGACTCATCACTGATAGTAAAGAGAATAAAACATGTCCTGATGGATAACAGTACCAGGGGATGAGAAGAATGAGCATCATTCTCTTCAAAGTTTCCTTTCCATGGGATGAAATGTGATGTTTTCTTCAGATTCACGTCCAGTATTAGTCAGATAAAACGCCACCATGCATTAAATCATACAACAGCCAGAAAACCCTAACAACCATGACATGTTCATTACTCATCAGGTTATTTAGGTCATTCACAGGAGGCCCGACTGTCAAATTTAACACAAACACATGCACACACACACGCGCGCACGCAGGCAGGCAGGCAGGCATGCACGTAAGCACACACACACCAGCATGCACACACGCAAGCACACAAAGCATTTGGGTGTTATGTGACCCTCCTCACTGTGACTTCTGTAGTTAATCTGTTAAATCCCTCACAGTCTGTCTAACAGAAGCTCTCTCTCTCTCTCTCTCTCTCTCTCTCTCTCTCTCTCTCTCTCTCTCTCTCTCTCTCTCTCTCTCTCTCTCTCTGTACAGAATTCACAGCAGCAACACACCACTTAAAACCCACAGGTCGGTTCGCTTATCACAGAATTTAATGATTTACCAAAAAATATATGTTACAACACTGACACTTTCACACTTAAAGAAGTAAATAGGAAAACACAAGGAGATATTTTGAGAAACGTCACTGTGGTTTTGAACATACTTCAACATATCTTCTGTGTTTTTCAGAAGTCTGATTAAAATACACACACTGTATCAAGTAGGATTATATGGTGATAACATACCCCAGTGTCCATCTGTTTGTGGAATTCCATTATTTTGGTAAGAAATCTAAACAGTTGAGTACATAAACAATATAAATAAATAAATAAATAAATATATACAATAAAAGAATCAATGATTATAGGTTTGATCGTTTGTTAATTTTTTGAGAAGGGCTAATGATTGACAGCTGTCTGGGACCACACTTTTGGTCAAATGACCCTTTTGAAACTATCAAGCCACTAATAACCATCATATCAGTTGCCACATTGTGACATGAGAAATCCTCTTCTCTCATACTGTCTGGTCTTAAAATGAGGTCAAGAGCACATCTATCTTCTGTCAGCAAAGGCTAATGCACTGTAACAACTTCAAAGAGAGCCACAGACAAAAAAATAAAAAAGCCTAAATACAGAAAGTTCCAAACAGACAAACTGAACGTCTTCAAGAAGTTTGGGATATAAAGTGACAGTTCACCCAAAATAGAAAATTCTAAAAATCCTTTACGCATTTTAAACTTTTGTCACTGAACTTTACTTTTACTGAATGAACACAAACATTCTTCAAAATATCTCTTTTTATGTTAAGCAGAAGAAAGAAAGTCATGGCGGTTTGAAATGGGTGGTGAATTAAGTCGACATAGTATATACCTTAAATAGTAAATACCTTAAAACAATTAGAAAACTGTAGATTAAGAGTTGACAATAAGAATGTTTTGAACCTCAGAGGAATATTACAATTAAAATTAGCTTTATCTATTTATACGGTTTATAAAAAGTGAATCATAAAAAAGAAAAAAAGAAATTAAATGAATCATATCAATAATATCAACTAACTAACTTCCAACTCATAAAGTAGTAAAGTAAATATCTTGGCATTATGTTAGTTGGCCAGGATTCATCTTAAACAAATTATTTTTTTCTACAAGATAAAATAATGAAACGTAATTAAAATGCTTTCACACTTTGTTGAATTGCTGACATATCAGATCAGTACAAACGTGGCTTTTAATAATCATCTTTTATTTCTTTGCCTGACACACATTCAGCTCAGTTGGCACAAGCTAAAAAGATCCATTTAGCTCGACACAAACACAGACACACAAAGTATTGTATTTTACAATAAAAACAAATCTAATGGCACATTTTCATCGGGCAGCAAACAGTGAGGGTCCCAATCAATGACAGGCTTAAATTAAATACATAATCACTTTAAAAGCAGCGACGGGGCCGGAGCCCTACTGAGACGACAGCAACGGGGCGTCTATATGCCGTGCAAAATCCATTTGAAAATGAGTCAGGATGGACTTTTAACACACAACACCAGCGTGTCTAATGAAAAGGTTCTCTTGGAATGGGAGGAATGGTCTCTTGCGCTCAATATTGACATGCCCCCACAGAGCCGTGTGAAACGCTATCAATCACAACCGAGACCAACGTTCCTGGATGAGTCGAAAAGACTTGTGTACATCTGAAAGTGTGTGTGGCTGAAATTCATTTCATTAAAGAAATCTCCAACGTGTGGTTAGATCGCAGATAAAACATATGGCAAGGCCTTTGAATGAGTTAGAAATGAAATTTAATTAATGAAATGGCACACCGCATACTTTATAAAAGCCATTTTGATCATTCTCCACCTTTATGTTCATTTTTTTAAATGACACAGACTGGAAATAGTCTCTCGTCGCCAATAAGATCGATGTAACTGCCAAATGTAAATGAGTACACGGTGATCTTATAGCTACATTACAGATTTATTCTCCTCACACTTTATTTCATTGTTAACTTGGAGCTTCATGTTCATAACTTACCATCCATCATGAGTGAACTGTTGCCGTGACGACATTCGGCCTCCACCGTGTCGCTCTGGTACCAAGGTTCAGACAACAAATGACTAACTATTTTATTACATTCAAAATATGTGTGGGTAAAACGCTGCAATCTGTAAATAACTAAACACATTAAAGAAATACTAAACTAAAATTTTTCAAATTTAAATCCAGTTTTGAATCAAGTTTTCACTATGAAAAATCCGTGTGAAGATGTCCTAAATCTAACCAGCAACTTTTACACAGAGGAAAAGGGATAAATTCCAACATTTAGAAACTTGGAACCAATTAGAGATTTGCACAGATACCGGCCGTCGATTATTTGGAGTGATGTCTGCCTATATCAAATATTCAACAATGCAAAGCACAGGTATTGTTCAATACTTTCATCTTCCTTCCAACAAAATCACTCTGAGCACTTTTAAAAAGTCTATGAGAATTATGATTCCTGTCCACAGTTGGGGATTTACAGCTAATGCGTGGGATTGTTCTTCTCCTGACGGGATCAGGGTGCAGCTGGGGAGCGTAACGGAACTCACCAAGAGCATGTTTAAATCATCCTCTTCAACCAGCTGAATTATGTTTTAGGATCAAGTTGAGCAGAGCTCATATTATTGATTAAAAACAGGATTCAGATGGCTCGCTGGAGGGCGAATTTCAGAAAAAAATCTATCTGTGCTCTGCTGTAAAGACAAAGAAATTACTGTTCATATCTAATATTGAATTATTGATATGTACAGTAATGTAAACCCTTGTGAAACACAAGACTAGGGTTTGACTATAAAGTATTTTTTTGCAATGAATATTTTTTTCTTTAACTATAATCCGATTTATATTTCATATCTATATTCTCAGTCCATAAAGCTTCAACTGTTCTCCTTGAGACCTGATTTGTCTTGAGACCTGATCTGTCTTGAGACCTGATTTGTCTTGAGATCTGATCTGTCTTGAGATCTGATCTGTTTATTTCTTTTGGCTGAAAACAGAGCTTGATGTTAGGATTCAGACAGGGTTATGTCCTCTGCTCTGGTATTTTGTCTCCTGGTTCTCCAGCACAAGCACAAATATTCTGCGAGACGGGGCAGTCGTAGCTCGCGTGAGGTCATGGCAGACCGCACAAGAATAACATTATAGCTTATTTCAGGGCCAAGGGGTTCCCTCTTGATTCATCCATCTCAGTATGATGCTTCAGACCGAGAGGACGACTCAATACTGCTAAGTTTGCTGTATGTTGGTATGGACACAGAAGAACACATGGGATACCGTAGCCGTGGATTTCAATACAATAGAATGCGTTGTCAGGGGAGATGGAACACACTCAAAACTGGATCAGAATCATTTCTTAAAAGCCTGCAATTCAAAACATACAAGAAAAATCTGACCTACAGGGAAATATGAATGAGTCAAAACCCTTTTCTCATGGGTTGTTTGGGACACGTCCTGCTCTGACTCTTTGCATTATTCAGTATCTTAATGACATGTATAAATAACCAACACTTTTTTGTCTTAAAGGGGGAATCAACATATATTGACAATAACGTTGATATTTTGAAACGACTGTGTTCATTGAACACAAATTATATATTATAAAACAGTTCAGCATCTGTTTAAAGTTTAGTCACAATGATTATTAACTCTCATCTAAATGAAGTGCGATTTGTTGGCCAAAATTAGGAGAAAAGATTCAAATGCATGTGATGTAATACAGTTATGTGATAATTCTTCTAACCCCGATAACCACACGTGAAAACATTACACCACGATAATTCCATGTGTTAATATACACATCATTTAATACACACTTAAGACATGATAATATATATAAAAAACATAATGAGAGAATTCATTGCATTCAATGTTTGAGGTTTTACAACAGCAGATATAAACTATTTCTCTCCTCACAGTAAGAAACCCATGTTCTGTTGAGCATGATGAAATAAACCGGTCTATCCCCCATCACACAATCCCTCTAACACAACATCAAGCACTTCTTTTTTAAAGTATGATGTGAACCAGCATATCTGAAAGTCCCTGTTATCGTATGAGAAATGCCTTTAAACATTTCCAGACCCAATGCTAATCCTCTTCCTCTATTTTGTCATCATGTTCCCAGGTGGTAAAGCCAAGCGAGTTCTGATATGCTAGATTGATGTCTGACTGTCCGCCTGACAGCATCCAATGTTCAAATGACCCATCCACTTCCAGATATCTTCAATCCACCACTTTTCCAGTCAGTATTGATGAGCAAAGTGAATGAAACCCCAGCGGTGCCCATCACTGAACCACAGGCCTGTTAGCTAAAGGCAATGATGCCAATGAAATGAAGGGCATCCACGATCTGCGCTACTCATACAGATGGGCATGTCCTTCTGTAAATATTACGAATTCAATAAGCCGGAATAACAGCAAATCAGAGGAATAATCTCAAAAACAGGGAAAAGTTCCAATATTTATGTAAAATATAAATATAAACATACAGCGGATTTAGACATTTTAATTAAGGTTGATTTTCAGCATTCTTTTTTGATACAGTATTCTTTTTTTAACATTTATGAGTGAGATTCACAAAGTATAAAATAATAAGCTTACTTTTGCTTGAATAAACTGTATAGAAAAAATGACCAATTTATAAAAACAATCTTTTAGTCTAATGAAGTTTATTATGGCTTTGTTTTGACATTTGGCATGTTTGATATGCTCGTTTTAACACAAATAACCAACATATTTACCTTGAGATTTAAACGTTCCTAGTAAATATCATACAACCCTACACGTATTTTTACTCTTTCTTGCATCAGTTATATGAAAGAGTATGAGATTAAGTGAAAAGCTGATTATTTTCTTGAAAAAACAATTTTCATTTCTACAATAAATCTCACTGAGTCACTTAGACTTGCCTTGTACCGGAAAACAGAAGAAATATCTGAACGCTAGGGAGTAGTCCATCAATTTTTCCTTATAGCCAACAATATCTTCCTTCATCTCAGAAGAAGGCCAGCACATCTAAACATTAATTTCAGATGCATTAAAACTGTAGAACAGAGCCACCAGTGATCTCTAATCTGGATAAAAAGAAGATGAAGACTGTGACAGCTGCAGAAGAATTGATACAGGAGTGCAGTCAGCTACTTATCCGTGACTGCGTCAGCCGGCCGTTTCTGGCAGTAAATTAAGGGGTGGAAACTGTTTCTCTTCTCATGAGAAATCTGCTAAATGCTCTCATGCGTGCCACTGTGTTGGCTGACAGATTTAAAGACGGCCACAAAACCATCAGCGCCCCAACACGATTTATAACACTAAATGCACAAGAGTTTTATGAAAGTCTTTTACTTAAAGAAGTTAATGTACAAACGATCCAAAATAATAAAAGTTTTTACATGAATTTGAGTTTATACTCAGAAAAATCAGAAAAAGATAAAAAGCAGATGAAAAAGGGTCTGATACTTAATTCAGGCCAAACGTGTATGAATTCTAAAATAACAGAAATGATTTTCTTGTTCATAAATATTAAAACAAAGTTTCACTATAAAACCTATTTTTATCCAAAAATATATAGCCTATATAATGCATAGCGAAGAGTTATATCATAGGTTTGATGATTTTCTAAAAATAAGATAATTTCAGAATTTAATAAACATTTCAAATAAAATTATACAAATATACAAATATTAGGTGAAGGTTAATGTTAACCACAGTAAATTGACAATTATAAATAAAACACAAATAAAAATGACTTTCTGTTGAAGAAGCAAATGTCAGTCTCGGGTGAATCAAAAACTTATTGAAGGCTTTTAATTGTCCTTGTGTCATTCATTAATTAAACAATTAAGCAGAATGTGTAATATGATGTAAATGACTTCATGAGGCGTTTGCTCTTACATTACAGCGAGTGACTGATGCAGATGTCACCAGCTGAAATTGACACATTGATCATCTGAGAGATGAAAACATCTCTTCTGAAACTAACGGAGATATTTGTGTGATTTCTGATGCTTTATCTCCGGAGAAATATCCTTATGGGATTGTTAAATACAGTCTGTCAAAATAACACATATTTTAGGAAACATGCCTTGTGATTGTTCATGAAGATGCCCGAAGACATCGCTGCACTTCTCCACCCTGATGTGAGATGGCATCTGAAGACTCGGTCTCGACACGCCGACAGCTTCTGAATAATCCAGATGATGCAACATGCCTGAAAACATATTTGAATGTTTTAGTATACCTCACAATTGCTCGTCTCGTCTCAGCTGATGCTGATTTGATGCAAAACTTGTATAGTATTCTTTAAAGTGTCGGTGTTCATACATGTGTGCACAAGATAAACTGTGAGGTCACCGTGAGGTCATAGTTTTATTTACAGCACACCTATAAAACACAACAGATCATTACAAATATTGATGTTTCATGACAATTCATCACATCAACGAGATTAAAAATAGACAAGTGATATTTGAAGAGTCTTTCGAGGAGAATATCTGATGTCATAAAATGTTGATTGATATATAAAATGGTATGGCTCACAGCTTGCTCATTTAAATCTCAGGAGATTTTAAGCAGAATTCTGAGAATATATTTCTGATATGACTCTCCAACACAATACAAGATCTATCCCTTTTATTTTTAAGGATTATTCTAAAACTTCAGTGATGTTTTACTTATAAACACTAAATCTTTAATATTATTGTAAAAGTGTAGTTATATTTTTCTTTGTTTTCATGTTATTAATTTTTGATACCTTAAAACACGAGTCTCTGGTATTATTTTCTGATGAATAAATCATTGGTACACAGACTGATGAATCAAAGCGAATCAAAGTTCTCTATCTTGTCTCAAACTGAGCTCAGAGTTTTTAAGTATTATATTATACACAGTTTTATGATTGAATCAAAATCATAGCTGTTAGATTGAAAAATAATCACCTTTGGGTGTTCTAGTGTCTTCGTCATGACTGGAGGGTCGACCCGAGTCTGTGACATCATCAGACAGAAGTCAGACAGGTCGTCCTGTCTCACACCATCCGGGTTCCAGTGGAGCATTGAAGAAACTCTAGAATCTGTCATCTGCTCTTCAACACAACAAGCTTTCAGACTAAAGAGAAGAAAGATTCTCAAGAGAAATGGCACCAGTCTGGGGTTTGTAGAAAATGAAACTTGAACATTATATTCTAATAAATGGATGTGAGCAACACTTTATCGTTTAAATTAAAAACACAATTTTATTACTCCATGTATGACTCATGCAAAATAGATTGTTATCAACACCAAACTTTAAAAAATACTTAAGAATGTTGAGCTGAAATATTAGTTTTGACTTCAATGAAAAATGAGAACACATCATCCTCCAAATCATATTATTCTATTAAAGACGCATCAAACTGTGACAGTGAGTGAATGAAAATAAAACCAGAGATTATTTAACAGAATCTCAGTAATGTCATTCTGAGGTGAGATGTTTGAGCTACAGAATAATTGAACTGTGGGTGACATGACAATATCAAATATTACAGAAGTCAGAATTCACATTTAAAAAGTGAGCCAGATGAAAACATAAAGGATGAAAATGACACTGATGGATGAAGAAGAGCTGATTGACATGAATATGTGCCGTCAGAATCACATTCAATTATTTACAGCCGCCTCGCATCATGTTTCGAGCTAATGCACCGACTGTAATTTCATATTCGGCTTTTTGCACAGCTCTCACATTTAATGAATGACTGCTGTCGGATAGAACACAATCTATTCATCACATTTTCCTTCAAACATGACTCAAAGTTTTTGGTTTAATGCTGTTGGATGTCGATTTGCCTTTTTGCAATATTATGTTTTCCACTTATTACTTTATCTAGCGATTTGTCATGTGATGATGTTACAATTATCATTCTAGATGAGAAACTTTAAATATAATGAAAAAATATCCGTCTGTCTGTCTGTCTGTCTGTCTGTCTGTCTGTCTGTCTGTCTGTCTGTCTGTCTGTCTGTCTGTCTGTCTGTCTGTCTGTCTGTCTGTCTGTGTCTTTCTGTCTGTCTGTCTGTCTGTGTTTCTGTTTGTCTGTTTGTCTGTCTGTTTGTCTGTATGTCTGTCTGTCTGTCTGTCTGTCTGTCTGTCTGTCTGTCTGTCTGTCTCTGTCTTTCTGTCTGTCTGTCTGTCTCTCTGTCTGTGTTTCTGTTTGTCTGTCTGTCTGTCTGTCTGTCTGTCTGTGTTTCTGTTTGTCTGTTTGTCTGTCTGTCAGTCTGTCTGTCTGTCTGTCTGTCTGTCTGTCTCTGTCTTTCTGTCTCTCTGTCTGTCTGTCTGTCTTTCTGTCTGTCTGTCTGTCTGTCTGTGTTTCTGTTTGTCTGTCTGTCTGTCTGTCTGTCTGTCTGTCTGTCTCTGTCTTTCTGTCTGTCTGTCTGTCTGTCTGTCTGTCTGTCTGTCTGTCTCTCCGTCTGTGTTTCTGTTTGTCTGTTTGTCTGTCTGTCAGTCTGTCTGTCTGTCTCTCTGTCTGTGTTTCTGTTTGTCTGTCTGTCAGTCTGTCAGTCTGTCTGTCTGTCTCTCTGTCTGTCTGTCTGTCTGTGTCTGTCTGTCTGTCTGTCTGTCTGTCTGTGTTTCTGTTTGTCTGTCTGTCTGTCTGTCTGTCTCTGTCTTTCTGTCTGTCTGTCTGTCTCTCTGTCTGTGTTTCTTTTTGTCTGTTTGTCTGTCTGTCAGTCTGTCTGTCTGTCTGTCTGTCTGTCAGTCTGTCTGTCTGTCTCTCTGTCTGTCTGTCTGTCTGTCTGTCTGTCTGTCTGTCGGTCTGTCTGTGTTTCTGTCTGTTAGTTTGTCTGTCTGTCAGTCTGTCTGTCTGTGTTTCTGTCTGTCTGTTTGTCTGTCTGTCTGTCTGTCTGTCTGTGTCCGTCTGTCTGTTCGTCCATCCATCATCAAATAACATCTACATCAGTAAGATTACGCATATTGTACTACATTTACATATCAAATCCTTTTTCTATCCTCTTGAAGAGCCATGAAACAGCATTCACATTACGCCCACACACGAGATGCACTTTCACTTTGGGTATGCATAATTAAAGGCAAGCATAAAATGAAAGTATAACACAAACGCTTAATGCACATCCTCTCTTGTGGAGTACAGCCATCTTTGACAATACTAATTGGCCGGCATACGGCGGCATCGCTCCCCTTCAGTTCACTTCAAATAGCCTGTTTTTTCATCGTTATGCAGTATTGATGAGTCGTTGGGATTAAATGAATTTATAGAGTAGACTGTGTTAGTTGTTATGGAAACGGTATAAAATGAGTGCATGCAAAAACATCAAACAATGACATGTCTAAAGATCGATACATCTACGGTACCCACTTAATGCAGATCAATGTCTGCTTCATAAAAAAAACATGATGTATGTTTTTGCAAATCAGAAAATGTTCTTTTCCTTTTATACTTCATAGGTCATCAGTGGTGCTTTATTTCATAAATTGTTGAGGAGGAAATAAACGGAGAATAATTAAGTATTAAAACACATGAAGAGTTTAGAGGTGTGCATGAATGTAGATAATAAAGGTTACAAACTGTATGATAGTTTGCTGAGAAATTTTTGAGATCATATTTAGATCTTTAAACAAATTGACAAATATGAGGGAAGTCATGGCCTAGTGGTTGGAGAGTTTGACTCCTTACCCTTGGGTTGTGGGTTTGAGTCTCGGGCTGGCAATATCATGCTCCCAGGGCGCCGCAGCATAAATTACTGCTCGCTGCTCACACACTGGGTGTGTGTTCACTGTTTGTGTGTGTGTGTTCACTGTTTGTGTGTGTGTGTTCACTGTTTGTGTGTGTGTTCTGGCTGTGTGTGCATGTTCACTGCGGTGTGTGTGTGTGTTTGTGTGTGTGTTCACGGTTGTGTGTGTGTGTTCAATGTTGTGTGTGTGTTTTCAGTGCTTTGGTGTGTTCACTGCTAGGTGTTTGTGTTCACGGTCTGTCTGTGTGTTCACTGCTGTGTGTGCGTGTTCTCTGCTCTGTGTGTGTGTGTTCACTGCTGTGTGTGTGTGCTCACGGTTGTGTGTGTGTGTGTGTGTGTGTGCTTGTGTCAGTTTTTGTGTGTTCACTGCTGTGGGTGTGTGTGTGTGTGTGTGTGTGTGCTTGTGTCAGTTTTTGTGTGTTCACTGCTGTGCGTGTGTGTTCACTGCTGTGCGTGTGTTTAATGCTGTGAGTGTGTACTGCGGTGTGTGTCAATGTTACGCGTGTTTGTGTGTTCACTGTGGTGTGTGTCAATGCTATGTGTGTGTGGTCACCGTTTTGGGTTTTTTCTCCGCTGTGTGTGTGTTCACTGCTGTGAGTGTGTGTTCACTGCTGTGAGTGTGTGTTCACTGCTGTGAGTGTGTGTTCACTGCTGTGCGTGTGTGTTCAATGCTATGCGTGTGTTTAATGCTGTGTGTGTGTTCACTGCTGTGTGTGTCAATGCTATTTGTGTGTGGTCACCGTTTTGGGTGTTTTCTCCGCTGTGTGTGTGTTCACTGCTGTGTGTGTTCACTGCTGTGCGTGTGTGTTCAATGCTATGCGTGTGTTTAATGCTGTGTGTGTGTTCACTGCTGTGTGTGTCAATGCTATTTGTGTGTGGTCACCTATTTGGGTGTTTTCTCTGCTGTGTGTGTGTGTTCACTGCTGTGTGTGTGTACTTTGGATGAGTTAAATGCAGAGCACAATTTCTGAGTATGGGTCACACAACTTGGCCGTGTGTCACGTCTCCACCTTATGAGATCGGCTGAAGGCCATGTTGAGACCGTAAATGAATTCCCGGGTCTTCCCGGGATACATTTCTGAGACACTGATAAGATTTGAGAAATAATTTCTTCATTTAATCTCAATGATGTTTAAAAGGAATTGAAATATTAATATTAACTGTAAACACACAATCACTTGTGGGCAAAATATTTTTAAAACAATAAGGAAAAGAGTTTTATGTTAGATTTTCTTAACAAGACACAGCCAGTCAGCGACATCATTTGGTGGAAAATAACTATTTTCTTTCTCTGTCTCTTCTTCATGACTTCTTAAACCATCCACTTCTGAGCTCGTATTATCTGTTTGGCCTTATTAAAGTGGATTTACAACACGGCCCCTAATCATATTTTCCCTGGAAAACAAATGTCACTTTGGCCATTGAAATGTTTTCATGACTGATAAAAATCAGTTATTGCTGCAGGTGCTTTATCTTATTTGCTGATGAAGAACATCTGCTTGATAAATGACTTGCGCAAAATGAACAGTGAAGGAACACATCGATAAACGTAGGAGAAAGAATACTGCCCCGAAGGGACCCATTCATTTTTACACTAGATTTATACAAAAGACCAAACGCAAAGCAAATTCATAACGATAAGAAAAGGAATCTATTGAAAGTAAATTAGGACTTACCAGATCAAATATATACGACCCATCCCTTCAACACATTTTCTTTTACTAATAATAACATGTTATCAACAAGATCCATGATATCTCAAACCAAACCTTTAAGTTAAAGAAATCACAGATTAGAATCTCTCTAATATCTCAATTATTTCCCCTAGACATCAATAAGATTAAGTGAAGAGCAAATGGACCCTCTGTCTAAAGTCTCAACTGTTTCTCAGTGCACCAACCAGCGAGATAACACAACACAATATAAACCATCCGCGGCCAGAATCATCTTTCATAACAATTTCAATCTCACAACACAGGAACAAACCTGTAGATAAAGACACACAATTACAAACAAAAGTTAAAACATTTGCACAACACCCACACGGTAAAATTGGGTTAAAGGACACATGCGTGTAACCGGTTTGATCTCAAATTCACATTTAGTTTTATGTTAAACTCTGACCATCAGAGCGCTCTATGAATCATGTCCTGATATTAAATCACAATCCACAGATGAGCTGCACAACATTTGAACAGGCTTCAGGGTCATGAGACCTATGAAAAGTGTCTGTATAACAGCACAGAATAATGTTGGCCGGGAGCTACGCAGTTTACCCGTTGTTTACCCCCCGAGCCTTTCAAATAAAGGCTGAAGTTAACTTGCAGAGGACCTTTGCCACAGTTGTGTTGTGTTTTGGCAGCCGTAATTAACACACAGACGCACATCAGCGCTCGCCAACAGATGTTGTCGGTTACGTCAAGGAGACTCAAACCAGTTCACCCTCACAGATTTAGTGTCTGTATGACAATGGGATGTTATTGTGATGTGACCTTAAACCCTCAACCTTCATTTATTCTCCATTATGTCTCATCTGTTGCTACTGTATGCAAACATCTCAAAACTACTGGGACCTTCAACCCCAGACATTCTGCAGGCGAGCTCTCACAACAACTTTCTGCTGTAGATTCGTTCATTAAAAAATACAGTTCCAATGTTTTGAGGGTTGTTTTTAATATTTTTACATCTCACCATAATGTTTGAGGAATATAAACCCGGCATCAATCTTAACTCATGACTGATGGCTTCTGGAAACATGAAATATGTAAAGCTTAGATATAAGTAGAGATGTATTCTAGTTTCAAGAATAAGTTTTGGCTTAAGTACAATCTGTACAATCCAGACCATTCAGTCAAATCCTGGAATCATAAAATACATTATAAAAATCGAACAATCTAAGTAATATGAACATACTTTAGCTTCAGTACATATAACTGTTTATTTTGGATTAAAATAATGTTTTTTTTACAATTTTATATTAAGAGTTTTGTTACGCTTTGTGTGTATGTTTGTTCATTTATTGTGCGTGTATGTGATTTACTTTGTGTAATGGTTACATACTTTACTTTACTTCACTTTACCATTGTGTCTTTGCACACAATATGAGGTTCTTCTGCAGAACACAACAGAAGATATTTTGTAGAATGTTGGTATCCATACAACACTGACTTACACAAAATAACTGACTGGTGTCGTCTTTGGTTTTTTTACAGAAGAAAGATTTTACATTTTGTTTTCAGGTGATCTATCTCTTCAAACTACTACTAAAATAGAAAAAGACAGCGTAATTTGCTCATGTCCTCTCTTTTCACAACAATTAAGGATGCAATTCTTTGCAAGTTAGTTTTCAAAATGAAAAACGACTTCAAAAATTATATAAATGTGTTCTCGTGCACCTCTTCCAGACCTTCTGAGGTCTAGCATTATGTAATCAATTAAATTAAAATACATTTGTGTGTACTTACAAGAAACAATTTCAGTCATGGTCCTTCACTTGATGTCCAATATAACATCTGTGTCGTGATCCAGCGGTTATAAACACTGAGATCCCCGACCATCTGCCTCGGAAACATACAGCTGATTAAAGCAAATTTATAGAGCACTAAAAACACAAGAGCTTCAGTTATTGAGAGCTTATGAAGCATTTCTTGGCACAATCTAATACATTTATGCAGATTCTACTGCAGATTCATTGTTATTTTACACTGTGAGCATTTATCTCTATCCTCCTGTCCCACGAGAGAGAAAGACAGATTGCGTTGATTCAGACATTCTTTTCAAATGAAATTGCAGAAAGGAATAAGGAATCGTGGTCAATAATAATTCATTGTTAAAATGAAATTTAAGATACACTGAAATAAGCCTCAGCAGTTTTTTTAGAAGAAGAAAGTTCTATTGTGTTACTAAAAGATTTTTTGAGTTCGGCTTTTTGCGGAGATAATTTTTTATCTTCATGCTGTTAAAGGAATTTGAGAATAAAAATATTTAGTTTAATATTGTGCTGTCACAATGCTTATATTATATGTACGGCCTGCCTAGACTGAAAAGCCAAAACGACTCAAAAAAGCTGCGGTCCATTCCACAATCATCCGAAATAAATCAATCTGCATTCAAAGAACAACAACACATGTAAAATATGAAATAGGAGCAAAGCATCGCTCTACAAACATAAGTATACTTTAAGTTCATTTCATTAAGTGTACTTGAATACAGTTTATCCTCTGTAGATGACACAGGAATCAGCGGTATGAGTAGTCTTCAAGGAACCGAAAAGAGCGCACGTCACATTTCTTTATCAGGTAACAATGCCTACTTATAAGCGCTCACATCAAATTGAAAGCTTTACTCATTGCCCAGAAGACCAGCACAGGTTAAAA
>CM065654.1:5692945-5727945 GCA_033220385.1 Triplophysa yarkandensis
ACACACACACACACACACACACACACACACACACACACACACTGATGACCCCTGGGTTTCTTTGTGTCATAGATGATGATTTCTCAGTTATCCAGCAGGAAGTTGTGATGGTGCGCAGTTGTAAGCACAGAAATATTGTGGCATATTATGGAAGTTATATCAGGTGAGAGAAGAGTTAGAACACACACACTAAACGAATAAGTGAGTAAAGTGATACAATATATATATATGTGTGTGTGTGTGTGTGTGTGTTCTTTTAAAGGGTTAATAAACTGTGGATCTGTATGGAATTCTGTGGTGGAGGAGCTTTGCAGGATATTTACCATGGTAACAGAGATCTTCACAAACACATTTTAATTTGTTTCATTCAAATGATATGATATTGTTTGTTGTATTGAAGGTTTTGTGTTGTAATGTTATATTCACAGAATTTTTATTATTTCTCTCTCAGTGACCGGACCGCTCACAGAACAACAGATAGCTTATGTGTGTCGAGAGATGCTACAGGTGAAACACACACACAAACGCAATCACACAATGACATTCACAAACATGCACCAACACACGCACACAATTTTCTGTTGTTATAATGCTGTATTTTCTGTGTGTGTGTGTGTGTGTCTCAGGGTCTTGATTACTTACATGAACAGAAGAAGATTCACAGGGATATTAAGGTAACGTTTCTTCACACACATTCACATTCATTCAGTTTGTCAGATACAGATTCTGCATCTCTGATTCATCTTCAGGGTGCAAATATTCTTCTGAACGATCACGGTGAAGTCAAACTGGGTCTGTAGAAAACCATTCACCACTCTCACTCTCTCACTCTCTTTCTCTTTCACTGTGTGTGTCTCTCTCACTCTCTTTCTCTCTCACTCTCTTTCTCTTTCACTGTTTGTGTCTCTCTCACTCTCTTTCTCTTTCACTGTTTGTGTCTCTCTCACTCTCTTTCTCTTTCACTGTTTGTGTCTCTCTCACTCTCTTTCTCTTTCACTGTTTGTGTCTCTCTCACTCTCTTTCTCTTTAACTGTTTGTGTCTCTCTCACTCTCTTTAACTGTTTGTGTCTCTCTCACTCTCTTTCTCTTTCACTGTTTGTGTCTCTCTCACTCTCTTTAACTGTTTGTGTCTCTCTCACTCTCTTTCTCTTTCACTGTTTGTGTCTCTCTCACTCTCTTTCTCTTTCACTGTTTGTGTCTCTCTCACTCTCTTTCTCTTTCACTGTTTGTGTCTCTCTCACTCTCTTTCTCTGTTTGTGTCTCTCTCACTCTCTTTCTCTGTTTGTGTCTCTCTCACTCTCTTTCTCTTTCACTGTTTGTGTCTCTCTCACTCTCTTTCTCTTTCACTGTTTGTGTCTCTCTCACTCTCTTTCTCTGTTTGTGTCTCTCTCACTCTCTTTCTCTTTCACTGTTTGTGTCTCTCTCACTCTCTTTCTCTTTCACTGTTTGTGTCTCTCTCACTCTCTTTCTCTTTCACTGTTTGTGTCTCTCTCACTCTCTTTCTCTTTCACTGTTTGTGTCTCTCTCACTCTCTTTCTCTTTAACTGTTTGTGTCTCTCTCACTCTCTTTCTCTTTCACTGTTTGTGTCTCTCTCACTCTCTTTCTCTTTCACTGTTTGTGTCTCTCTCTTTCTCTTTCACTGTTTGTGTCTCTCTCACTCTCTTTAACTGTTTGTGTCTCTCTCACTCTCTTTCACTGTTTGTGTCTCTCTCACTCTCTTTCACTGTTTGTGTCTCTCTCACTCTCTTTCTCTTTCACTGTTTGTGTCTCTCTCACTCTCTTTCTCTTTCACTGTTTGTGTCTCTCTCACTCTCTTTCACTGTTTGTGTCTCTCTCACTCTCTTTAACTGTTTGTGTCTCTCTCACTCTCTTTCACTGTTTGTGTCTCTCTCACTCTCTTTCTCTTTAACTGTTTGTGTCTCTCTCACTCTCTTTCACTGTTTGTGTCTCTCTCACTCTCTTTAACTGTTTGTGTCTCTCTCACTCTCTTTCACTGTTTGTGTCTCTCTCACTCTCTTTCTCTTTCACTGTTTGTGTCTCTCTCACTCTCTTTCACTGTTTGTGTCTCTCTCACTCTCTTTCACTGTTTGTGTCTCTCTCACTCTCTTTAACTGTTTGTGTCTCTCTCACTCTCTTTCTCTTTCACTGTTTGTGTCTCTCTCACTCTCTTTCTCTTTCACTGTTTGTGTCTCTCTCACTCTCTTTCTCTTTCACTGTTTGTGTCTCTCTCACTCTCTTTCTCTTTCACTGTTTGTGTCTCTCTCACTCTCTTTCTCTTTCACTGTTTGTGTCTCTCTCACTCTCTTTCTCTTTCACTGTTTGTGTCTCTCTCACTCTCTTTCTCTTTCACTGTTTGTGTCTCTCTCACTCTCTTTCTCTTTCACTGTTTGTGTCTCTCTCACTCTCTTTCTCTTTCACTGTTTGTGTCTCTCTCACTCTCTTTCTCTTTCACTGTTTGTGTCTCTCTCACTCTCTTTCTCTTTCACTGTTTGTGTCTCTCTCACTCTCTTTCTCTTTCACTGTTTGTGTCTCTCTCACTCTCTTTCTCTTTCACTGTGTGTGTCTCTCTCACTGTCTTTCTCTCTCACTGTTTGTGTCTCTCTCACTCTCTTTCTCTTTCAATGTTTGTGTCTCTCTCACTCTCTTTCTCTTTCACTGTTTGTGTCTCTCTCACTCTCTTTCTCTTTCACTGTTTGTGTCTCTCTCACTCTCTTTCTCTTTCACTGTTTGTGTCTCTCTCACTCTCTTTCTCTTTCACTGTTTGTGTCTCTCTCACTCTCTTTCTCTTTCACTGTTTGTGTCTCTCTCACTCTCTTTCTCTTTAACTGTTTGTGTCTCTCTCACTCTCTTTCTCTCCCTCTCTTTCTCTTTCACTGTTTGTGTCTCTCTCACTCTCTTTCACTGTTTGTGTCTCTCTCACTCTCTTTCACTGTTTGTGTCTCTCTCACTCTCTTTCTCTTTCACTGTTTGTGTCTCTCTCACTCTCTTTCTCTTTCTCTGTTTGTGTCTCTCTCACTCTCTTTCTCTTTAACTGTTTGTGTCTCTCTCACTCTCTTTCTCTTTCTCTGTTTGTGTCTCTCTCACTCTCTTTCTCTTTAACTGTTTGTGTCTCTCTCACTCTCTTTCACTGTTTGTGTCTCTCTCACTCTCTTTCTCTTTCACTGTTTGTGTCTCTCTCACTCTCTTTCTCTTTCTCTGTTTGTGTCTCTCTCACTCTCTTTCTCTTTCACTGTTTGTGTCTCTCTCACTCTCTTTCTCTTTCACTGTTTGTGTCTCTCTCACTCTCTTTCTCTTTCACTGTTTGTGTCTCTCTCACTCTCTTTCTCTTTCACTGTTTGTGTCTCTCTCACTCTCTTTCTCTTTCACTGTTTGTGTCTCTCTCACTCTCTTTCACTGTTTGTGTCTCTCTCACTCTCTTTCTCTTTAACTGTTTGTGTCTCTCTCACTCTCTTTCTCTTTCACTGTTTGTGTCTCTCTCACTCTCTTTCACTCTGTTGAATTGTGTGTTTTTAGCTGATTTTGGGATCTCAGCACAGATCACAGCTACTTTTGCCCGTCGCATGTCCTTCATCGGGACACCATACTGGTGAGATGAACAATATTCTTTACTTACAAAACAACCTTTAATTTACACCTGACAGACGAGTGACTGTTCTTCTAGATCCAGACATTAACCTCCCACAGACACTGATGACCTTTGACCTTTTGGTTTTGTTGCGTTTTTTGGTCAGGATGGCACCGGAGGTAGCCGCTGTGGAGATTAAAGGAGGTTATAATGAGCTCTGTGACATCTGGTCTGTGGGAATCACAGCGATAGAACTCGCTGAACTACAACCACCACTATTTGATGTTCACCCTCTAAGGTAAAACTACACAACGACACACAACTCAAAACAACCCAACTCACTGTGATGATGATCTGATGGGGTTTCTGCTTACCTGACCTTAGAGTTTTATTCCTCATGTCAAAGAGTGGCTATCAGCCTCCAAAACTCAAAGACAAATCAAAATGGTGAGTCTTGTGTGTGTGAGTGTTTGTGTGTATATATTCTTCTGTTGTGTAGTCAATAACACACGTCTTTACAGGTCTAGCACATTCTACAATTTTGTCAAGTCCATGTTGATCAGAAATCCAAAGAAGAGACCCAGTGCTAAAAAGATGCTAACGGTATGTTTCACACCTGTATGTGTGTGTGTGTGTGTGTGTGTCGGTGTGTGTGTGTGTGCGTGCGTTTTATTGACATAACTTTTGTGTCTTGTTTCAGCATTTGTTTGTGACTCAGCCGTGTTTGAATCAAGATTTAACCATCGAGCTGCTGGATAAACTCAGACATCCAGAGTCACTCAAAGACTCTTTACACACAGATGAAGAGGATGGGGAGGTACACACACACACACACACACACACACACACACACACACACACACACACACACACACACACACACACACACACACACACACACACACACACACACACACACACACACACACACTAATTGTAATAGTGAGTTTGGTTGTTTCTTTCTTAGGTTGTAATAAGTTCTCTCAGAAGAATTCACTCAATGACCCGACACAACCAGGCAGAGAGAACAAACTCAGATATCCGATGTAAGAGTGTGTGTATGTGTGTGCGTATGTGTGTGTTCGTGCATATATTTGTGTATGTATGTGTGCATATGTGTGTGCGTATGTGTGTGTGAGCGTGTGTGTGTGTATCTGCGTTTGTGTTCGTATGTGTATGTGTGTGTGCATATGTGAGTGTGTGTGTGTGCGTGCTGGAGTGCGTGCATGCATATTTGTTTAATGTTGTGTTACTATAAATTTGTGTTTAATGTTTCAGTGCATCAGATTTACACACAGAGACCTGTAGCTAAAAAACAATCCTCTTCACACAGAATGGTAAATAAGAAGATTTTGCTTTCCTGATATTGTGTTTAATGGGAATGTTAAGAGATGATAGTTATTTTTATATAAACACAGTAAAGGTCTGTGAACTGATATAGATAATGTACACATGTCAATCATGCGATGTCATTTGATGTTGTCATGCAGGTTCTACAGCCTTGTGATCAAAACACCAATAAAGAGCCAATCAGGTAAGAGATGTATGTGAAATAAACATTAGATGTTGTTTAAACATTTTGTGTTTGTTGAGAAAAACTCTTGTTTCTATCAGAGATGAAAGTTTGGACACAGACGACGATTATGACGATGTAGAAATGTACGGATTTTTCTTCTTCCGTTCAGTTTTTAAATATGTGACAAGTGTTGATGTTAAATAATGTCTCTGTTATCTGTTTACTCACAGACCTGCAGCCAACAGCATGAGGTAACACACACACACACACGCACGCACGCACGCACGCACACACACACACAAAGGTACACACATGCGCACACACTCATGATAACAGAATGAATGTTATGTGTGTATCTTTCAGTAGTACACTGAATTACAATGATGTTCCTCCTCCTCTTCCTCCAAAAGTAAGTCTGTATTAGAACACAATCGACGGTAATGAGTGTTATTCGGTTTAACATCAACAGATATAACAACAAATGTGTATGTCTGTGTGTGTTTGTATAGCCAAAGATTCGCACAAGTTCAGAGGAGACTGTGACAGCAGCAGATGAGGAGAGTAAATGTCTTGGTGTCTGTGGCCCATCACCTTTATTCCGAACATCAAGTGGAACACAGACTCGACCAGTCCCACGACCCCGCTCCGTACGCAGCGTTAACTCAGGTGATACTCACGCACACACACACGCACACACACAAACACACACACACACTCACTGACTAGATCTGAATGTTTGTGTGTGTGTGTGCGCAGATCCTTCATCATTCTCCAGTTTTTGCTCTGACGCTCCAGCAGATCCGCTGCCTCCTGAACTGCCTCCCAAGGACAGGAGACGCAGGCAAGCTCCACACGTCCCTCAGGTGAGTCTTCATCTCTTACATGTGTGTAACAGGTGGATGTGATGTTTGACAGCTGGTGTTGTTGTGTGTTTAGGATGCAGAGGAATGTTTCAGTCCCATGTCAAAGAAGCGGCCGGTATGTTGTGATTCTTTATCTCCAGTAATCACAGATGAGTGGTAATGACCGACTTTTACTGGTGTGTTTCTTACAGATCTTCTTTAAAAAAGTGTTTTACGGCTGTCCATTAAAGATCAACTGCTCCACTCTGTGGGAACATCCCACCAGCAGAGGTATGAGTCAGATGATGTCATATCCTGTGGCGTGTGGCACTGCCTATCAGTCATGTTTGTTGTGTTTGATGTCTAGAGAATCATCTGATTTTGGGAGCAGATGAGGGAATCTACACACTAAACCTTAACAGTTCTGAGACCACTTTGGAGCAGGTGAGATAGTAACACAACATGACATCCGTTCTGCCACTTGTGACTTTCATCTGATCCGTCTGTTTCTGTCTCAGCTCTACCCAGGAAAATGTGTGTGGATTTACACAATCTGTAATGTTTTAATGTCAGTCTCAGGTGAGAAATAAACACAACTCCATAAGACATACACCAGACTAATGTACTGCACGATAGGCTGATTTATGTGTGTGTGTGACAGGTAAATCTTCTCAGCTATACTGTCACTCTCTGAAGGAACTGTACGAGCAGTCACGCAGAGAACATCGCATGGTTGCACTGCCAGCACACAGATTATTACCACGGTAAGTCCTTACTTCTATCACACACATGCACACACACACGCGCAGACAAATACAGGCACACGCACGCACGCACGCACACACACACACACACACACAAACACACGCACGCACGCACGCACACATACTGTGATGGTTGGGTGTGTTTTTTTCATGACAGGAAGTTTGTGATCAGTTCAAAGATTCCTGACACTAAAGGTTGCAGACGCTGTTCAGTGGGTGAGTCGATCAGATCAAATCACCTAACATCACACATGTGTCAGCTGATCTCAGATGTGCTCTCTCTGTCTCTGTGTGTAGCTCATAATGCTCAGAACGGTTGTGTGTTTCTGTGCTGTGCACTGGAATCAAGTGTAGTTCTGCTGCAGTGGTATGAACCCATGCACAAGTTCATGCTCATAAAGGTGAATCATCACAATCAAACCCTCACACGATATAAACACATAACTCATGACATCACTCATTTCAATAATCAGTACAATAAAGCAAAAGTGCTCATTATTGACGTTTTATAGTACTGAAAAACACTGTAGTCAAGTCATTATTTAAACTCTCTTCACTGTAACATCACAGCAATTCGATTTCCCGTTGCCGTCGCCGCTGCGTGTTTTTGAGATGCTGGCGGTGTCTGAGCAGGAATATCCACATGTGTTCATAAGAGTGAGCAGAGGAAGCTCTCCAACACAACCCGTTCAACTGGAATACATCGATCTCAACTCAAACACATCCTGGTTCGCTGACACTGGACTCGGTACAACACACACACACACACACAGACGCACACACATGTACACAATAAACCACACACAGCTGATTAATATGTTAATATGTTTGTGTGTCAGAGAGCCGCAGTGCTGAGAGAGTTCAGTTAACTCAGCTGGACACTGACACACTTCTGGTTATGATTGACAGTGAGTATTTAGCATCACAGCGTCTAGACAATCTGTGCGTTTGTGTCAGGTCCCATTGGTCATGTGACTCTCTCTCTCAGACTCGGTTCACACGGTCAGTTTGGATGGATCGGTGAAGAACTATAAACAACATCTTACAGACGTCACCTTCAACATGAACATCGACGCTGTGGGTGAGTGACAGGCAGCTTATATAATAATAGAAGAGTGTGAGGTCATCACTGACATCATCTCTGACATCATCTCTGACATCATCTCTGACATCATCAGTGTATTATGATGACACTTTGATTGCCTTCTGGAAACACGGCTGGCAGAGGAGAGGACCGGGATCCAATGACATACTGCAGGAGATCACAGAACCCAAAAACACATTCCGCCTTCTGGGACACGACAGGTACACACACACACACGCACACACACACACGCACACGCACACACACACACGCACAAACACACACACACACACGCACGCACGCACGCACACACACACAGACACGCACGCACGCACAAACACAAACACACACAGACAAACACGCACGCACGCACACACAGACACGCACGCACGCACGCACAAACACACACACACACACAATAATACACACACACACACACAAACGCACACACTCACAAACACTCACAAACACACACACGCACGCACGCACACACAGACACGCACGCACAAACACACACACGCACACAAACACACACACTCACAAACACTCACAACACACACACACGCACGCACGCACACACAGACACGCACGCACAAACACACACACGCACACAAACACACACACTCACAAACACTCACAAACACTCACAACACACACGCACGCACGCACGCACGCACACAGACACACACACACACACACAAACATGAAATACATGTGTGTTAATGTCGATACACGTGATGTCAGCTCAGAGGATATTGTGTTGTTTTTATTGTCAACAGAAGCGTTGTCATGGAGAAGCGAGCGTGTGATGACCAATCAGGATTCTGTAATCTGTACATCATGGAGACACTTGATGAGCGAGTTGTGTGAAAACAAACACACAACATTCATTCCATAGTGTTAATAAAACATACATACACTTCTGTTTGTGTGTGTGTAAGTGTGTGTGTGTCTGTGTTTGGGGGTGTGTGTCTGTGTCTCTGTGTCTGTGTTTAGGTGTGTGTGTGTTTGTGTGCGTGTCTGTGTTTGGGGGTGTGTGTCTGTGTCTCTGTGTGTCTGTGTTTAGGTGTGTGTGTGTTTGTGTGTGTGTCTGTGTTTGGGGGTGTGTGTCTGTGTCTCTGTGTGTCTGTGTTTAGGTGTGTGTGTGTTTGTGTGCGTGTCTGTTTGTGTGTCTGTGTGTTTTTGTGTGTGTGTGTGTGTGTCTGTGTAAGTGTGTGTGAGTGTGTAAGTGTGTGTGTGTCTCTGCGTGTGTGTGTGTGTGTGTCTGTGTGCGTGCGTGCGTGCGTGCGTGTGTGTGTGTGTGTGTGTCTCTGCGTGTGTGTGTGTGTGTGTGTGTGTGTGTGTCTGTGTGTGTGTGTGTGTTCATTATGACCTGTAAGACTCCTCTGAGAATGTCAAGCACCTGAAGTGTTGTTTTGTGTGTAAGGAGTTTGTGTAGTAATAAAATTGTGAGTCTTCAGTTGGTCAGTGTGTTGTGAAAGAGTCCATACAGAGATCAGAACTATAATCATGATGAAGCAGAAATAAAGATGTGACAGAAGCTTCCTGTTAACAACAATGATAATTAAACTCAATTCATTAAATATTTAAATCTCGAAACCACTCACGCTGACGCTGTGACGTCACCGCTTCGAGTCCACAGTGACGCGTCTCTCCTCTCGCGTGGTGGAGTTCTGTCGCATCACTTCCGGGTCAGACGCGCGCGGTTTCCGGTGTGGAGTAAAGATGGCCGGAGATGGAGGCGCGCTGAAGGATATCAATGAGATTAAATGTCAGTTCCGGACCCGGGAGGGATTCTACAAACTACTGACCCTGTCAGACTCTCAGCAGCGGTCCGGACTGACCCGGGGCCCCGCGGGGAACACCGCGTCTCTCCCGGGCGCTGCCGCTGCTGGTGTCGGGCTGCTGCAGGGCTCCGGGCCCGCCGGAAACTCTTCTCCCGGATTCCTGCCGCCGGTCCGGGTGTCGATGGTCAAACTGAAACCGGAAGATCCGGGAGAAGAGTCAGAGAGAGTTTGTTTTAACATCGGGAGAGAACTTTATTTCTACACTTACACCAACATAAAGAAGGTAAACCCACACGTGATCACACTTATTCATGTTATTGTGTAGAATTATCTCTCTCTTATTGTGTAGAATTATCTCTCTCTCTTATTGTGTAGAATTATCTCTCTCTCTTATTGTGTAGAATTATCTCTCTCTTATTGTGTAGAATTATCTCTCTCTCTTATTGTGTAGAATTATCTCTCTCTCTTATTGTGTAGAATTATCTCTCTCTCTTATTGTGTAGAATTATCTCTCTCTCTTATTGTGTAGAATTATCTCTCTCTCTTATTGTGTAGAATTATCTCTCTCTCTTATTGTGTAGAATTATCTCTCTCTTATTGTGTAGAATTATCTCTCTCTCTTATTGTATAGAATTATCTCTCTCTTATTGTGTAGAATTATCTCTCTCTTATTGTGTAGAATTATCTCTCTCTTATTGTGTAGAATTATCTCTTATTGTGTAGAATTATCTCTTATTGTGTAGAATTATTTCTCTCTCTTATTGTGTAGAATTATCTCTTATTGTGTAGAATTATCTCTCTCTCTTATTGTGTAGAATTATCTCTCTCTCTTATTGTGTAGAATTATCTCTTATTGTGTAGAATTATCTCTCTCTCTTATTGTGTAGAATTATCTCTCTCTTATTGTGTAGAATTATCTCTTATTGTGTAGAATTATCTCTTATTGTGTAGAATTATCTCTTATTGTGTAGAATTATCTCTTATTGTGTAGAATTATCTCTTATTGTGTAGAATTATCTCTTATTGTGTAGAATTATCTCTTATTGTGTAGAATTATCTCTTATTGTGTAGAATTATCTCTGATTGTGTAGAATTATCTCTTATTGTGTAGAATTATCTCTCTCTTATTGTGTAGAATTATCTCTCTCTTATTGTGTAGAATTATCTCTCTCTTATTGTGTAGAATTATCTCTCTCTTATTGTGTAGAATTATCTCTCTCTTATTGTGTAGAATTATCTCTCTCTTATTGTGTAGAATTATCTCTCTCTTATTGTGTAGAATTATCTCTTATTGTGTAGAATTATCTCTTATTGTGTAGAATTATCTCTTATTGTGTAGAATTATCTCTTATTGTGTAGAATTATCTCTCTCTTATTGTGTAGAATTATCTCTTATTGTGTAGAATTATCTCTTATTGTGTAGAATTATCTCTCTCTCTTATTGTGTAGAATTATCTCTTATTGTGTAGAATTATCTCTTATTGTGTAGAATTATCTCTTATTGTGTAGAATTATCTCTTATTGTGTAGAATTATCTCTTATTGTGTAGAATTATCTCTTATTGTGTAGAATTATCTCTTATTGTGTAGAATTATCTCTTATTGTGTAGAATTATCTCTTATTGTGTAGAATTATCTCTGATTGTGTAGAATTATCTCTCTCTTATTGTGTAGAATTATCTCTCTCTTATTGTGTAGAATTATCTCTCTCTTATTGTGTAGAATTATCTCTCTCTTATTGTGTAGAATTATCTCTCTCTTATTGTGTAGAATTATCTCTCTCTTATTGTGTAGAATTATCTCTCTCTTATTGTGTAGAATTATCTCTCTCTTATTGTGTAGAATTATCTCTTATTGTGTAGAATTATCTCTTATTGTGTAGAATTATCTCTTATTGTGTAGAATTATCTCTCTCTTATTGTGTAGAATTATCTCTCTCTTATTGTGTAGAATTATCTCTTATTGTGTAGAATTATTTCTCTCTCTTATTGTGTAGAATTATCTCTTATTGTGTAGAATTATCTCTCTCTCTTATTGTGTAGAATTATCTCTCTCTCTTATTGTGTAGAATTATCTCTTATTGTGTAGAATTATCTCTCTCTCTTATTGTGTAGAATTATCTCTCTCTTATTGTGTAGAATTATCTCTTATTGTGTAGAATTATCTCTTATTGTGTAGAATTATCTCTTATTGTGTAGAATTATCTCTTATTGTGTAGAATTATCTCTTATTGTGTAGAATTATCTCTTATTGTGTAGAATTATCTCTGATTGTGTAGAATTATCTCTCTCTTATTGTGTAGAATTATCTCTCTCTTATTGTGTAGAATTATCTCTCTCTTATTGTGTAGAATTATCTCTCTCTTATTGTGTAGAATTATCTCTCTCTTATTGTGTAGAATTATCTCTCTCTTATTGTGTAGAATTATCTCTCTCTTATTGTGTAGAATTATCTCTCTCTTATTGTGTAGAATTATCTCTTATTGTGTAGAATTATCTCTTATTGTGTAGAATTATCTCTTATTGTGTAGAATTATCTCTCTCTTATTGTGTAGAATTATCTCTTATTGTGTAGAATTATCTCTTATTGTGTAGAATTATTTCTCTCTCTTATTGTGTAGAATTATCTCTTATTGTGTAGAATTATCTCTCTCTCTTATTGTGTAGAATTATCTCTCTCTCTCTTATTGTGTAGAATTATCTCTTATTGTGTAGAATTATCTCTCTCTCTTATTGTGTAGAATTATCTCTCTCTTATTGTGTAGAATTATCTCTTATTGTGTAGAATTATCTCTTATTGTGTAGAATTATCTCTTATTGTGTAGAATTATCTCTCTCTCTTATTGTGTAGAATTATCTCTCTCTCTTATTGTGTAGAATTATCTCTTATTGTGTAGAATTATCTCTTATTGTGTAGAATTATCTCTCTCTCTTATTGTGTAGAATTATCTCTCTCTTATTGTGTAGAATTATCTCTTATTGTGTAGAATTATCTCTTATTGTGTAGAATTATCTCTTATTGTGTAGAATTATCTCTTATTGTGTAGAATTATCTCTTATTGTGTAGAATTATCTCTTATTGTGTAGAATTATCTCTTATTGTGTAGAATTATCTCTTATTGTGTAGAATTATCTCTTATTGTGTAGAATTATCTCTGATTGTGTAGAATTATCTCTGATTGTGTAGAATTATCTCTGATTGTGTAGAATTATCTCTCTCTTATTGTGTAGAATTATCTCTCTCTTATTGTGTAGAATTATCTCTCTCTTATTGTGTAGAATTATCTCTCTCTTATTGTGTAGAATTATCTCTCTCTTATTGTGTAGAATTATCTCTCTCTTATTGTGTAGAATTATCTCTCTCTTATTGTGTAGAATTATCTCTTATTGTGTAGAATTATCTCTTATTGTGTAGAATTATCTCTTATTGTGTAGGATTATCTCTCTCTTATTGTGTAGAATTATCTCTTATTGTGTAGAATTATCTCTTATTGTGTAGAATTATTTCTCTCTCTTATTGTGTAGAATTATCTCTTATTGTGTAGAATTATCTCTCTCTCTTATTGTGTAGAATTATCTCTCTCTCTTATTGTGTAGAATTATCTCTTATTGTGTAGAATTATCTCTCTCTCTTATTGTGTAGAATTATCTCTCTCTTATTGTGTAGAATTATCTCTTATTGTGTAGAATTATCTCTTATTGTGTAGAATTATCTCTTATTGTGTAGAATTATCTCTTATTGTGTAGAATTATCTCTTATTGTGTAGAATTATCTCTTATTGTGTAGAATTATCTCTGATTGTGTAGAATTATCTCTGATTGTGTAGAATTATCTCTCTCTGATTGTGTAGAATTATCTCTCTCTTATTGTGTAGAATTATCTCTCTCTTATTGTGTAGAATTATCTCTCTCTTATTGTGTAGAATTATCTCTCTCTCTTATTGTGTAGAATTATCTCTCTCTTATTGTGTAGAATTATCTCTCTCTTATTGTGTAGAATTATCTCTCTCTTATTGTGTAGAATTATCTCTCTCTTATTGTGTAGAATTATCTCTTATTGTGTAGAATTATCTCTTATTGTGTAGAATTATCTCTCTCTTATTGTGTAGAATTATCTCTTATTGTGTAGAATTATCTCTTATTGTGTAGAATTATCTCTCTCTTATTGTGTAGAATTATCTCTCTCTTATTGTGTAGAATTATCTCTTATTGTGTAGAATTATCTCTTATTGTGTAGAATTATCTCTTATTGTGTAGAATTATCTCTTATTGTGTAGAATTATCTCTCTCTTATTGTGTAGAATTATCTCTCTCTTATTGTGTAGAATTATCTCTCTCTTATTGTGTAGAATTATCTCTCTCTTATTGTGTAGAATTATCTCTTATTGTGTAGAATTATCTCTCTCTTATTGTGTAGAATTATCTCTCTCTTATTGTGTAGAATTATCTCTTATTGTGTAGAATTATCTCTTATTGTGTAGAATTATCTCTCTCTCTTATTGTGTAGAATTATCTCTTATTGTGTAGAATTATCTCTTATTGTGTAGAATTATCTCTTATTGTGTAGAATTATCTCTTATTGTGTAGAATTATCTCTTATTGTGTAGAATTATCTCTTATTGTGTAGAATTATCTCTCTCTTATTGTGTAGAATTATCTCTCTCTTATTTTGTAGAATTATTTCTCTCTCTTATTGTGTAGAATTATCTCTTATTGTGTAGAATTATCTCTCTCTCTTATTGTGTAGAATTATCTCTCTCTCTTATTGTGTAGAATTATCTCTCTCTCTTATTGTGTAGAATTATCTCTCTCTCTTATTGTGTAGAATTATCTCTTATTGTGTAGAATTATCTCTTATTGTGTAGAATTATCTCTTATTGTGTAGAATTATCTCTCTCTTATTGTGTAGAATTATCTCTTATTGTGTAGAATTATCTCTTATTGTGTAGAATTATCTCTTATTGTGTAGAATTATCTCTTATTGTGTAGAATTATCTCTTATTGTGTAGAATTATCTCTTATTGTGTAGAATTATCTCTCTCTCTTATTGTGTAGAATTATCTCTTATTGTGTAGAATTATCTCTTATTGTGTAGAATTATCTCTTATTGTGTAGAATTATCTCTTATTGTGTAGAATTATCTCTTATTGTGTAGAATTATCTCTTATTGTGTAGAATTATCTCTCTCTTATTGTGTAGAATTATCTCTTATTGTGTAGAATTATTTCTCTCTCTTATTGTGTAGAATTATCTCTTATTGTGTAGAATTATCTCTCTCTCTTATTGTGTAGAATTATCTCTCTCTCTTATTGTGTAGAATTATCTCTCTCTCTTATTGTGTAGAATTATCTCTTATTGTGTAGAATTATCTCTCTCTCTTATTGTGTAGAATTATCTCTCTCTCTTATTGTGTAGAATTATCTCTCTCTTATTGTGTAGAATTATCTCTCTCTTATTGTGTAGAATTATCTCTTATTGTGTAGAATTGTCTCTTATTTTGTAGAATTATCTCTCTCTCTTATTGTGTAGAATTATCTCTTTCTCTTATTGTGTAGAATTATCTCTTATTGTGTAGAATTATCTCTTATTGTGTAGAATTATCTCTGATTGTGTAGAATTATCTCTTATTGTGTAGAATTATCTCTTATTGTGTAGAATTATCTCTTATTGTGTAGAATTATCTCTTATTGTGTAGAATTATTTCTCTCTCTTATTGTGTAGAATTATCTCTTATTGTGTAGAATTATCTCTTATTGTGTAGAATTATCTCTTATTGTGTAGAATTATCTCTTATTGTGTAGAATTATCTCTTATTGTGTAGAATTATCTCTTATTGTGTAGAATTATCTCTCTCTTATTGTGTAGAATTATCTCTCTCTCTTATTGTGTAGAATTATCTCTTATTGTGTAGAATTATCTCTCTCTCTTATTGTGTAGAATTATCTCTTATTGTGTAGAATTATCTCTCTCTTATTGTGTAGAATTATCTCTTATTGTGTAGAATTATCTCTTATTGTGTAGAATTATCTCTCTCTTATTGTGTAGAATTATCTCTTATTGTGTAGAATTATCTCTTATTGTGTAGAATTATCTCTTATTGTGTAGAATTATCTCTCTCTTATTGTGTAGAATTATCTCTCTCTTATTGTGTAGAATTATCTCTTATTGTGTAGAATTATTTCTCTCTCTTATTGTGTAGAATTATCTCTTATTGTGTAGAATTATCTCTCTCTCTTATTGTGTAGAATTATCTCTCTCTCTTATTGTGTAGAATTATCTCTTATTGTGTAGAATTATCTCTCTCTCTTATTGTGTAGAATTATCTCTCTCTTATTGTGTAGAATTATCTCTTATTGTGTAGAATTATCTCTTATTGTGTAGAATTATCTCTTATTGTGTAGAATTATCTCTTATTGTGTAGAATTATCTCTTATTGTGTAGAATTATCTCTTATTGTGTAGAATTATCTCTGATTGTGTAGAATTATCTCTCTCTTATTGTGTAGAATTATCTCTCTCTTATTGTGTAGAATTATCTCTCTCTTATTGTGTAGAATTATCTCTCTCTTATTGTGTAGAATTATCTCTCTCTTATTGTGTAGAATTATCTCTCTCTTATTGTGTAGAATTATCTCTCTCTTATTGTGTAGAATTATCTCTCTCTTATTGTGTAGAATTATCTCTCTCTTATTGTGTAGAATTATCTCTTATTGTGTAGAATTATCTCTTATTGTGTAGAATTATCTCTCTCTTATTGTGTAGAATTATCTCTTATTGTGTAGAATTATCTCTTATTGTGTAGAATTATTTCTCTCTCTTATTGTGTAGAATTATCTCTTATTGTGTAGAATTATCTCTCTCTCTTATTGTGTAGAATTATCTCTCTCTCTCTTATTGTGTAGAATTATCTCTTATTGTGTAGAATTATCTCTCTCTCTTATTGTGTAGAATTATCTCTCTCTTATTGTGTAGAATTATCTCTTATTGTGTAGAATTATCTCTTATTGTGTAGAATTATCTCTTATTGTGTAGAATTATCTCTCTCTCTTATTGTGTAGAATTATCTCTCTCTCTTATTGTGTAGAATTATCTCTTATTGTGTAGAATTATCTCTTATTGTGTAGAATTATCTCTCTCTCTTATTGTGTAGAATTATCTCTCTCTTATTGTGTAGAATTATCTCTTATTGTGTAGAATTATCTCTTATTGTGTAGAATTATCTCTTATTGTGTAGAATTATCTCTTATTGTGTAGAATTATCTCTTATTGTGTAGAATTATCTCTTATTGTGTAGAATTATCTCTTATTGTGTAGAATTATCTCTTATTGTGTAGAATTATCTCTTATTGTGTAGAATTATCTCTTATTGTGTAGAATTATCTCTGATTGTGTAGAATTATCTCTGATTGTGTAGAATTATCTCTCTCTTATTGTGTAGAATTATCTCTCTCTTATTGTGTAGAATTATCTCTCTCTTATTGTGTAGAATTATCTCTCTCTTATTGTGTAGAATTATCTCTCTCTTATTGTGTAGAATTATCTCTCTCTTATTGTGTAGAATTATCTCTCTCTTATTGTGTAGAATTATCTCTTATTGTGTAGAATTATCTCTTATTGTGTAGAATTATCTCTTATTGTGTAGAATTATCTCTTATTGTGTAGAATTATCTCTTATTGTGTAGAATTATCTCTTATTGTGTAGAATTATTTCTCTCTCTTATTGTGTAGAATTATCTCTTATTGTGTAGAATTATCTCTCTCTCTTATTGTGTAGAATTATCTCTCTCTCTTATTGTGTAGAATTATCTCTTATTGTGTAGAATTATCTCTCTCTCTTATTGTGTAGAATTATCTCTCTCTTATTGTGTAGAATTATCTCTTATTGTGTAGAATTATCTCTTATTGTGTAGAATTATCTCTTATTGTGTAGAATTATCTCTTATTGTGTAGAATTATCTCTTATTGTGTAGAATTATCTCTTATTGTGTAGAATTATCTCTCTCTTATTGTGTAGAATTATCTCTCTCTGATTGTGTAGAATTATCTCTCTCTTATTGTGTAGAATTATCTCTCTCTTATTGTGTAGAATTATCTCTCTCTTATTGTGTAGAATTATCTCTCTCTCTTATTGTGTAGAATTATCTCTCTCTTATTGTGTAGAATTATCTCTCTCTTATTGTGTAGAATTATCTCTCTCTTATTGTGTAGAATTATCTCTCTCTTATTGTGTAGAATTATCTCTTATTGTGTAGAATTATCTCTCTCTTATTGTGTAGAATTATCTCTTATTGTGTAGAATTATCTCTTATTGTGTAGAATTATCTCTCTCTTATTGTGTAGAATTATCTCTCTCTTATTGTGTAGAATTATCTCTTATTGTGTAGAATTATCTCTTATTGTGTAGAATTATCTCTTATTGTGTAGAATTATCTCTTATTGTGTAGAATTATCTCTCTCTTATTGTGTAGAATTATCTCTCTCTTATTGTGTAGAATTATCTCTCTCTTATTGTGTAGAATTATCTCTCTCTTATTGTGTAGAATTATCTCTCTCTTATTGTGTAGAATTATCTCTCTCTTATTGTGTAGAATTATCTCTCTCTTATTGTGTAGAATTATCTCTTATTGTGTAGAATTATCTCTTATTGTGTAGAATTATCTCTCTCTCTTATTGTGTAGAATTATCTCTTATTGTGTAGAATTATCTCTTATTGTGTAGAATTATCTCTTATTGTGTAGAATTATCTCTTATTGTGTAGAATTATCTCTTATTGTGTAGAATTATCTCTTATTGTGTAGAATTATCTCTCTCTTATTGTGTAGAATTATCTCTCTCTTATTTTGTAGAATTATTTCTCTCTCTTATTGTGTAGAATTATCTCTTATTGTGTAGAATTATCTCTCTCTCTTATTGTGTAGAATTATCTCTCTCTCTTATTGTGTAGAATTATCTCTCTCTCTTATTGTGTAGAATTATCTCTCTCTCTTATTGTGTAGAATTATCTCTCTCTTATTGTGTAGAATTATCTCTCTCTTATTGTGTAGAATTATCTCTTATTGTGTAGAATTGTCTCTTATTTTGTAGAATTATCTCTCTCTCTTATTGTGTAGAATTATCTCTTTCTCTTATTGTGTAGAATTATCTCTTATTGTGTAGAATTATCTCTTATTGTGTAGAATTATCTCTGATTGTGTAGAATTATCTCTTATTGTGTAGAATTATCTCTTATTGTGTAGAATTATCTCTTATTGTGTAGAATTATCTCTTATTGTGTAGAATTATTTCTCTCTCTTATTGTGTAGAATTATCTCTTATTGTGTAGAATTATCTCTTATTGTGTAGAATTATCTCTTATTGTGTAGAATTATCTCTTATTGTGTAGAATTATCTCTTATTGTGTAGAATTATCTCTTATTGTGTAGAATTATCTCTCTCTTATTGTGTAGAATTATCTCTCTCTCTTATTGTGTAGAATTATCTCTTATTGTGTAGAATTATCTCTCTCTCTTATTGTGTAGAATTATCTCTTATTGTGTAGAATTATCTCTCTCTTATTGTGTAGAATTATCTCTTATTGTGTAGAATTATCTCTTATTGTGTAGAATTATCTCTCTCTTATTGTGTAGAATTATCTCTTATTGTGTAGAATTATCTCTTATTGTGTAGAATTATCTCTTATTGTGTAGAATTATCTCTTATTGTGTAGAATTATCTCTCTCTCTTATTGTGTAGAATTATCTCTCTCTTATTCTGTAGAATTATCTCTCTCTCTTATTGTGTAGAATTATCTCTTATTGTGTAGAATTATCTCTCTCTCTTATTGTGTAGAATTATCTCTTATTGTGTAGAATTATCTCTCTCTTATTGTGTAGAATTATCTCTTATTGTGTAGAATTATCTCTTATTGTGTAGAATTATCTCTCTCTTATTCTGTAGAATTATCTCTTATTGTGTAGAATTATCTCTCTCTTATTGTGTAGAATTATCTCTCTCTTATTGTGTAGAATTATCTCTCTCTTATTGTGTAGAATTATCTCTCTCTCTTATTCTGTAGAATTATCTCTTATTCTGTAGAATTATCTCTCTCTTATTGTGTAGAATTATCTCCCTTATTGTGTAGAATTATCTCTCTCTTATTGTGTAGAATTATCTCTTATTGTGTAGAATTATCTCTTATTGTGTAGAATTATCTCTCTCTTATTCTGTAGAATTATCTCTTATTGTGTAGAATTATCTCTCTCTTATTGTGTAGAATTATCTCTCTCTTATTGTGTAGAATTATCTCTCTCTCTTATTCTGTAGAATTATCTCTTATTCTGTAGAATTATCTCTTATTGTGTAGAATTATCTCTCTCTTATTGTGTAGAATTATCTCTCTCTCTTATTGTGTAGAATTATCTCTCTCTTATTGTGTAGAATTATCTCTCTCTTATTGTGTAGAATTATCTCTCTCTCATTGTGTAGAATTATCTCTTATTGTGTAGAATTATCTCTTATTGTGTAGAATTATCTCTTATTGTGTAGAATTATCTCTTATTGTGTAGAATTATCTCTCTCTCTTATTGTGTAGAATTATCTCTTATTGTGTAGAATTATCTCTCTCTTATTGTGTAGAATTATCTCTTATTGTGTAGAATTATCTCTCTCTTATTGTGTAGAATTATCTCTCTCTTATTGTGTAGAATTATCTCTCTCTTATTGTGTAGAATTATCTCTCTCTTATTGTGTAGAATTATCTCTCTCTCTTATTCTGTAGAATTATCTCTTATTGTGTAGAATTATCTCTCTCTTATTGTGTAGAATTATCTCTCTCTTATTGTGTAGAATTATCTCTCTCTTATTGTGTAGAATTATCTCTCTCTCTTATTCTGTAGAATTATCTCTTATTGTGTAGAGTTATCTCTTATTGTGTAGAATTATCTCTTATTTTGTAGAATTATCTCTCTCTCTTATTGTGTAGAATTATCTCTCTCTTATTGTGTAGAATTATCTCTCTCTCTTATTGTGTAGAATTATCTCTCTCTCTTATTGTGTAGAATTATCTCTCTCTTATTGTGTAGAATTATCTCTTATTGTGTAGAGTTATCTCTCTCTCTTATTGTGTAGAGTTATCTCTCTCTCTTATTGTGTAGAATTATCTCTTATTGTGTAGAATTATCTCTTATTCTGTAGAATTATCTCTCTCTTATTCTGTAGAATTATCTCTTATTGTGTAGAATTATCTCTTATTTTGTAGAATTATCTCTCTCTCTTTTTGTTTAGAATTATCTCTCTCTTATTGTGTAGAATTATCTCTCTCTCTTATTGTGTAGAATTATCTCTTATTGTGTAGAATTATCTCTTATTGTGTAGAATTATCTCTTATTGTGTAGAATTATCTCTCTCTTATTCTGTAGAATTATCTCTTATTCTGTAGAATTATCTCTCTCTTATTGTGTAGAATTATCTCTCTCTTATTGTGTAGAATTATCTCTCTCTCTTATTGTGTAGAATTATCTCTCTCTCTTATTCTGTTGAATTATCTCTTATTGTGTAGAATTATCTCTCTCTCTTATTGTGTAGAATTATCTCTCTCTTATTGTGTAGAATTATCTCTTATTGTGTAGAATTATCTCTTATTGTGTAGAATTATCTCTTATTTGTGTAGAATTATCTCTCTCTTATTCTGTAGAATTATCTCTTATTGTGTAGCATTATCTCTCTCTTATTGTGTAGAATTATCTCTCTCTTATTGTGTAGAATTATCTCTTATTGTGTAGAATTATCTCTCTCTTATTGTGTAGAATTATCTCTCTCTCTTATTGTGTAGAATTATCTCTCTCTTATTGTGTAGAATTATCTCTCTCTTATTGTGTAGAATTATCTCTCTCTCTTATTCTGTAGAATTATCTCTTATTGTGTAGAATTATCTCTTATTGTGTAGAATTATCTCTCTCTTATTGTGTAGAATTATCTCTCTCTCTTATTGTGTAGAATTATCTCTTATTTGTGTAGAATTATCTCTCTCTTATTCTGTAGAATTATCTCTTATTGTGTAGAATTATCTCTCTCTCTTATTGTGTAGAATTATCTCTTATTGTGTAGACTTATCTCTCTCTTATTGTGTAGAATTATCTCTCTCTCTTATTGTGTAGAATTATCTCTCTCCTATTGTGTAGAATTATCTCTCTCTCTTATTGTGTAGAATTATCTCTCTCTCTTATTGTGTAGAATTATCTCTCTCTTATTCTGTAGAATTATCTCTTATTGTGTAGAATTATCTCTCTCTCTTATTGTGTAGAATTATCTCTTATTGTGTAGACTTATCTCTCTCTTATTGTGTAGAATTATCTCTCTCTCTTATTGTGTAGAATTATCTCTCTCCTATTGTGTAGAATTATCTCTCTCTCTTATTGTGTAGAATTATCTCTCTCTCTTATTGTGTAGAAGTCATCACTGAAATATAATTGTGTGTGTGTGTGTGTGTGTGTGTGTGTGTGTGTGTGTGTGTGTGTGTGTTTTGTACAGGCGGTGGATCTCAGTAAACCTATTGATAAGCGGATTTATAAAGGAACCCAACCTACGTGTCATGATTTTAATCAGTATTCAGCTACAGCAGACAGTGTGGCGCTCATCGTGGGTTTCTCTGCTGGACAGGTTCAGTATCTGGACCCTATAAAGAAAGAGACCAGCAAACTCTTCAATGAGGAGGTGAGGATGATGACATATGATATTTGAGAAATCAGTGGACACAGAAACTCTTTTAATGTAAATAATAGAGAGAATACATTTGACAAATGTGTTAACTTACTAAAGAGTGTGAAATAAAGTGTGCTGTATTTGTCAAATTATGAAAAGTTTATTTCCCCAAAAAATTCTAAAATCATGTTTTTATTATGCAAATCAGAGTTTCGATTAAGCCATAATAATTTGAAAAAAAAGTTTACATTTGTATATTTTTTCAAACAGGAACTTTTATACCAACTGATTCCAAAAAAGTTGGGAGACTGTTCAAATTGTGAATTAAAAATGAAACCAATAATTGACAAATCTCATAAACTTATGATACATTATTCAGAATATTCAGAATATAGATAACATACTAAATGTTGAAATTGAGACATTTTGAAATGTCATGCCAAATATTGGCTCAATTTGAAATTCATGAGACCTACATATTCCAAAAAGTTGGGACAAGTAGCAATAAGTGGCCGAAAAAGTTAAATGTACATATAAGGAACCGCTGGAGGAACTTATTAGGTCACACATGATTGGTTATAAAAAGCGTCTCCCAAAGTGGCATTGTCTCTCAGAAGTCAAGATGGGAAGTGGATCACCAACACCTCCGATGCTGCTGTGGAAAGTAATGGAGCAATATCAGAAAGGAGTTTCTTAGGGAATAATTGCAAAGAGTTTCTCAGTTATCATCATCTACAGAGCACAACATCATCCAAAGATTTAGAGAATCTGGAACAGTCTCTGTGCACAAGGGTCAAGACCGGAGAACCATACTGGATGCCCTTGATATTTCAGCCCTTAGACAGCACTGCGTCACATATAGGAATAATACTGTAATGGATATCACCACATGGGCTCAGGAATGCTTCCAGAAAGCATTGTTGGCGAACACAATCCACCCTGCCATTCACTGTTGCCTGTTAAAACTCTATAGGTCAACCTGGACCATTAATTAAAACACCATGTCTGTGTAGAAGAAGGATCCCGGTACTAAGATGGTCAGTCTGCAGTACAGATCTTTTACACTGAAAACATTTGCCGCATGATAAAGAAGAAGATGAGACAGAAGAGCTAAGACAGTGGGCAACTAGAAGACTGTATAAGACAAGAATGGGACAACATTCATATTCCTTAACTTGAGCAACTTGTCTCCTCAGACCCCAGTTGTTTGCAGACCGTTATAAAAGAAGAGGGGATGCCACACAGTGTAAAAAATGGCCTTGTCACAACTTTTTTGAGATGTGCTGATGCCATGAAATTTAAAATCAACTGATTTTTACCTTCAAATTATACATTCTCTCTGTTTAAACATTTGATATGTCATCTATGTTGTATTCTGAATAAAATATTAAAATGTGAAACTTCCACATCATTGCATCTGTTTTTATTCACTATTTGTGCAGTGTTCGTGCACTTTTTGGAATCGGGTTTGTGTAACGCACGCACGCACACACACATACAAACACACTTTTTTTACCCATTGTTAACACACATCATTGTTTTACGCCATACAGCTGTAATCCACAGGATTCACATTAATATTTTGATACAAGACACAAAGATAATCAGATTCATTCAGTATTTAAAGAGCTGTCAGAGTTTATAAACCTTATGTATCCGTAAAAGCAGAAGAGGAACATCTTTTTAACGGAAACACTATCAAGTACTTATAATTGTTGTGTAATTTCCTCACGGCAGTTTGAGTTTGTCAATCAAATTGAAAACAAGAAGTTTCTTGCACTGAAGATGCAGTTAAATCTTTTGCATCTTCTTTTATAATAGACTGCAGTTAACATCCAGTTTGTGTTTGTTGATTGTTCTGGCGTAGTATTTATTTATATATATTTTTTATAATTATATTTCTTTTCTTTTATACTATATTGTATTCAATTATATTTATCTTTAATTGCATTAAATTTGAATTTCATCATATAATAACTTTATGATACAAACATTTTGTTGAATGGATTCTGTTCTTTTTTCACATTGAAAGGAAACATTTGTGACATTGACAGGGTCAGTTGTGGTCTGATGGTCATACAATTGGACTTGTAAGCAGAAAGTTGTTGTTTGACCCCAGTATCAGCTGATAATGACCCAAGTGTTCTTAAGACATCTTACCCCTGTTTACTCTGCAAGATGATTGACTACTGCATAATACTTGTAAGACACTTTGCAGAAAAGCGTCAGCCAAAATGAATAAATGTAGTCAGGCATTCTATTGTTTGCAGGTGTGAAGATTCAGGCCTCAAGAACAGCATTTGTTTATGTTGTCGTTTTAAAATTGGCCATATCCAGAGAATTTAAAACTATCTTGTCTTTTCTCTTTCTTAGAGGTTGATAGACAAATCAAAGGTCACGTGTCTGAAATGGCTTCCAAAATCCGACAATTTGTTCCTGGCATCCCATGCAAGCGGTCACCTCTACCTGTACAATGTGGAGCACCCGTGTGGCACCACAGCCCCCCAGTACTGTCTGCTGCGTCAGGGGGAAGGATTTGCTGTCTACGCCTGCAAAACCAAGACGCCTCGTAATCCTTTACTGCGTTGGGCAGTTGGGGAAGGTGGCCTGAATGAGTTCGCTTTCTCCCCGGATGGCATGCACGTGGCATGCGTCGGCCAGGACGGCTGTCTCCGTGTCTTCCACTTCGACTCCATGGAGTTACAGGGCGTGATGAAGAGCTACTTCGGGGGTCTACTATGCGTCTCCTGGAGTCCGGACGGGAAGTATCTGGCCACCGGTGGAGAGGATGACCTGGTCACCGTGTGGTCGTTTGCGGAAAGCCGTGTGGTGGCGCGAGGTCACGGCCACAAGTCTTGGGTAAACGTGGTGGCTTTTGACCCCTTCACCACCAACCTGGAGGATGAGGAGCCGATGGAGCTCAGCGGTAGCGAGGAGGATCTCCAGCAGGGGGCCATGCACTTTGGCCGTGTGCGCACCAGCAGCACTCTCTCCCGTCTCTCACGTCACAGCTCCAAAGGAGGCACGTCGTCTGTGTCCTACCGCTTCGGTTCTGTCGGTCAGGACACACAGTTTTGTCTTTGGGACCTTACGGACGACGTCCTCTATCCCCGGCTACCGCTTTCTCGTGCCCTTACCAACACATTCGGCCCAACGTCTGGTAGCGCGGCTCTCATCAGCACTGGCGGAGTTGTTGAGGGTCATCACCACCCCTCTAATCCTCACCAGACATCCACTCTTCCTCTGCCGCTGCCACGCTCCCTGTCCCGCTCCAACTCACTCCCACACCCTGCCGTCGCCAACACGTCCAAGAGCCAGAGCTCAGCTGAAGGAGGGGGGACCGGAGGCACTGTCGGCACAGCAGGAAGCACCCCATTTAGCATAGGCCGCTTCGCGACACTGTCCCTACAAGAGCGGAAATCTGACAAATCTGGTGTGGGAGGGGAAAAGGAGCACAAGCGCTACCACAGCCTGGGCAACATTAGCAAGAGCAACGATAAGATTAACGTGGCCCCGCGTAGCACGCGACTGGACGGAGCTAAAGTTCTGGGCACAACGCTGTGTCCTCGCATGAATGAGATTCCGTTGCTAGAGCCGCTGGTGTGTAAGAAAATCGCTCATGAGCGCCTCACTGTTCTTGTCTTCATGAACGACTGCATCATCACTGCATGTCAGGAGGGACTTATCTGCACATGGGCACGACCGGGAAAAACGGTGAGTTCATCATGTATATGTGTATGCAGATCTTCAGTTCTGCATTTTGTAATAAATTGAAGGATTTTTTTATCAGAGCGAAACAAACATTCATCACTAACAGCTGTGTTTCACCGTTTTCTCTTAGCATCCATCTCAACCATTGTCGGCTCAGAACGGAAACTCTCCGAGCGGGACGGTGGTATAACCCATCACACACAAGCCGTGATCACAATCAGGACTCTGATGCTTCCCTGCACACCGGTCCTGGGTCACAACGAGCCGAGATAAGACAGCCACGGCTGTCGTGTTCTTTATTTATTTATCTGATGGTGGAGAAGATTGAACATATTTAGACTGCTCTTTAATGGTAGAGAACACATTACTGAAAGAATTAATATATGAAGTTGTTTATTGTATATAGTGATGGATCATGTCATGAGAGTTACACCAGTATCACAGTCATCAGTGTTCACATTTCCTCTTGTATGGCTTCAGGAGGTTGTGAGAAGGTTTTTTTATGAATGTTTAGTGGTTGGGTTCTCGGGTATTTCTTGTAGCATGGATGTGATGCTTCGTTTACCCGCTCTTGCCACATTTTGCACATTTCCAGGTTGGTTAAAGCTTGTTTACTGAGGGAGATCACTGAACAGAACATTTTATCTTATATCCATGCTATTTACAGTGTTAAAGCATTTCTATTAACCACACCAGAAAGAGGGATATAAACAAACCTGTATTAGCCTATTTGTACAGAGTCACGTACATTAGTTATGCAAATAAATCTGTAAATAAACATCACATCAGTTACATGTTTAACTTATTGTGTTCAGAACATGTGTTGATGTGGTAGCTTCACATGACTGAAGATGAACACAAACACTTCATCACCTCTGTATGTTCGGAAACACGAGCTACTGTTCTGAGATCAGTGTCCTTCCCATCACACTCACTGAATGCTGTGTGATAAACTATATATGTCACTTTATTTATGTTGAATGTCTCTTTAAATTGTATATTGTTTTGTTATTTCATGTTATGTATGGCTGTAACGTTGAGTTTTGTCTTTGTTGTTAACTGGAGATTCTGTGGACCAATACTTGGACATTAGATCATTGTTGTGTATTTTTGGTGTGTTTTTAACTACGGCTCTTAATCCATTTGTTTACTTGATTTTTAATGCACTACGCGCTGATGGATCTCTGTGAATATAAACTCGGCTTCCTGTCAGTTGATAGGAGCCTCCTATGTGATACATCTGATGATGTTGGAGAAGGTTCACGTCTTCATCAGATTCATTTAACTTCCACTGCATGTGACCTTTTTTATTTTGCATAGTCGACAGGATGAAAATAACCAGTTTGTAAATAACATGTTATTAAAACATCAAATACTCCTGCAGCCGGCTGTCTGGTAATGTATTTAACTGTGGTGATTATCTTTAGAATGTGTATCTTGGATTTGAAGGGTCAAAAACTGTCTGATGTTCAACACGATTATTTGTAGATGAAAAGAATATATATTATTTGTATTATGTTAATGTATGGAGTCTGGTGTGTTTGACACACCACGAATGTCAGTTATTGCATGAATCATTGAACAGAGACGCAACGTGTGTGTGTGTGTGTGTGTGGTAACAGCTGAAATATAAACGGCTTCTCCAAGAAGATCTTGACTTCTGTTTGTCTCACACAGACCATCTCTGGTAAGACTTCTTCATTATAAAGACACTTGCATTCAACTTCATTATCACATTTAATAAGAAAATGTAAACCTTTTCTTGTATTGCGTAGTAACATGTGAAATGTTCGGATATTTGTGGAAGAGATTGGGTTCTGAATGAATGAAGGAATGTAATTTGTGTTTTAAAGGACGATATGAGCACACACAAGCAGGAACCTCAGGTGAGCGTGTTTTGAGTGATTTTTGAGACTTCAGATGATAAGACTACAGTGTTTCTGACTGAATCTCTGCAGGTGCACACACAGAATCATGAGCCGAGACGTGAGAAACTCCGGCACAGTCAATGGAACAACATCCGTGAGTTACTCTCATGAACCTTGTGTGATGATATTAACTGTGAGAGGTCATACAGATCTGATTCTGTTCTTCTGCCTTGGACATGTGTTACAGATCTATTACTGGTGTGTGTTCTGTTGGGTGTGTCTCTCATAACACTGTTGGATTGTTGTCGTCCATCCTCTGAGCCGTGGGCTCTGTTGGGTTCTGCTGAAAAACCCGTCTGGGACTGGAATGCCGTGTTTTTGGTGATCTTCTACACTGTCCTGCAGGGAGCCCTCTATTGTCTACCTGTGGGACAGGTGAGGCCAGGATTTCGTGGAAAAGGGTCTGTGTTTGTAGTTAAAATAATGCAAAAGAAGATAGTCTGAGGAATGTCTTGGTGGTGGTGTGATCACAAAATGGAAGACAATGGGGTTTGATTATCAAAATTCTCCAAAATACCTTCATTTGACATGACATGACATGAGGAAAAGTGTATGAATGTTTATTTTCAGTGTGGAAACTCTTCATATCGTGAGTATTTAAAAGTGTTTCTCTTTTTATGTGCAGGTGACAGAAGGCAAGATGGGCCTCCATGGAAAGCGATTAAAATACAAACTCAACGGTAAGATTGTTGTGTAGTTCACATGAAACTCTTAAAGATAGTAATGAGCCTTTTCCTGCTAGGTGTCCATGCGCTGGTGGTGAGCGTGGCTCTGGTCTTGAGTCTGTGGTTTTATGGGTTTATACAAGCCAGTGATGTAACTCAGCGGTTGTTTGCGCTGGTGAGCGCGGGTGTTTGTGTCTCTCTGTTGTTCAGTCTGATACTGTACCTATATTCACTCAAAACATCCACCTGTACACAGATACAATACAACAACACAGGTACAAACCTTTACCCTGCCATCACTTCACTTCAGACACTTTCACAGTTTGGATGAGGTCATGATCATGTGTTCTTACATACAGCACAGCCCATGTTGAGTTTTATACTTGGAGACATCATGGACCCTCGTGTTGGAGACATTGATGTGAAGCAGTTTGTCATGGTCAGGATTGGATTCATTGGTTGGGTGAGTGTCGCTCTATTTCTCTGAGTGATGGTGATGATGATGATCATGATGATGATGATGACGACGGTGACGGTGACGAAGATGATGATGATGATGGTGGTGTGATGATGATGATGATGATGATGATGATGTGATGATGTCCTGTAGGGTATGATGGATGTGATTTATCTGCTGACAGCTTTAGAGAGGAAGGACTCACTCTCTCTCTCTCTGCTGCTGGTCATCACCTTTCATCTGATTTACATACTGGACTTTGTCATTGATGAGGTCAGAGAGATCACATGTCTCCAACTTTTAGTGTACCAGTATTTTCTTCCAGACATCAAACAGATTATCTGGAGGTGTCGTGTTTTATTTTAAAATGGATTACCATGATAATGTATTGCCTTAAACTAACATTAAGCATTATGACACACTGTTCTACTAATTATTGTTGTTAAGCTGCTTTGATACAATGTATTTTGTCTAAAGCGCTACAGAAATAAAGGTGACATTGACCTCGAGTTTCATTATCTAAAGTAAAAAACAATACTTGCTCAGAGAATTATGATGTCTTGCTGGTAAATTTTATCCAAAGCTGGTAGTCGCTTTGGATAAAAGCGTCTGCTAAATGACTAAATGTAAATGTAAATGAAGTCCATTTGTTTCTGTAGGCGACTATATTGACAACTAAAGAGTTCACCGAGGAGCCCATAGGGTTTATAATGATTTTGGGCGAGTATATCTGGATCCCGTTCTTCTCCAGTCTGCCGGTTTACTTTCTTCTTCAGAAACCCCATCACATCCATCACCTGTCAGCTGTGTTCATCTGTCTGATGTTTGGTGGGAATCATCTTTATTATTCAATATTAAGTCGACGAATAAAACACCCATGTGAACTCTTGATCTGTCTTCTCTTTGTCAGCTGTTGGGTTCCTGATCTATTTTCTATCCAATGAGCAGAAAGACGGCTTTCGCAGAAATCCAAGTGACTTTGTCTACTCTTGTGTGTGATGGCTGAACTTGTATTTGATATTCGGTCACGTGTGTTTATCACATATCCCTTGACACTGTGTCCTCTCTCAAAGCTCTGCAGACCATCAGAAGTCCATCAGGACAGAACCTGCTGGTGTCCGGATGGTTCGGATGGGTCAGACACCCAAACTACTTGGGAGACGTCATGATGATGTTTGCCTGGTGTCTTCCGTGTGGTAAGAACAGAATGAGTGAAATGTGTGGGGTTGTTTAGTGACTTCAGTTTGTCATGTGTTGTTGTGTTTGTGTGTCAGGGTTCAGCAGCGTTCTGCCGTATCTTCCAGCATTGCAGTGCTTTAATCTACTGAGGAAACGAGCCAATGAGATTGAAGAATCCTGCCAGAAGAAACACAGAGAGGCCTGGACGGAATACTGCAGAAGAGTTCCATACAAACTCATTCCTTATGTGTACTAAACACTCATCACGACACGTTACCGTCACATCAAAACCAGAAATATGGAAATCCTATCAAACACTTGACAATAAAAATGATCAAATAAACTGTGTGTGTGTGTGTGTGTGCGTGTGCGTAATATTTTGTGTGTGTGCGTGTGTGTAATATTTTGTGTGTGTGTGTGTAATATTTTGTGTGTGTGTGTGTGTAATATTTTGTGTGTGTGTGTGTGTGTGTGTAATATTTTGTGTGTGTGTGTTCACTATGTGTGCACGTGTGTGTAATATTTTGTGTGTGTGTGTGTGTAATATTTTGTGTTTGTGTGTTCACTGTGTGTGTGTAATATTTTTTGTGTGTAATATTTTGTGTGTGTGTGTGTAATATTTTGTGTGTGTGTGTGTGATATTTTGTGTGTGTGTGTGTGTGTGTAATATTTTGTGTGTGTGTATGTAATATTTTGTTTGTGTGTGTGTGTGTGTGTAATATTTTGTTTGTGTGTGTGTGTGTAATATTTTGTGTGTGTGTGTGTGTGTGTAATATTTTGTTTGTGTGTGTGTGTGTAATATTTTGTGTGTGTGTATGTAATATTTTGTGTGTGTGTGTGTGTAATATTTTGTGTGTGTGTGTGTGTAATATTTTGTGTGTGTGTATGTAATATTTTGTGTGTGTGTGTGTGTAATATTTTGTGTGTGTGTATGTAATATTTTGTTTGTTTGTGTGTGTAATATTTTGTGTGTGTGTGTGTAATATTTTGTGTGTGTGTGTAATATTTTGTGTGTGTGTGTGTGTGTGTAATATTTTGTGTGTGTGTGTGTGTGTAATATTTTGTGTGTGTGTGTGTGTGTGTAATATTTTGTGTGTGTGTGTGTGTTCTGGTAAAGAGACAAAACAACAAATGTTTACTGAATTATAATTCATGTCATCAATAAAATAATTCCATTAATATCTGATCACTGATGAATATTAATTCTGCTCTTTAAATAAAAGTGTGATTATATAATGTGTAGTAGTCATTGTGCTGATGACGTAATGAAGGAGCCGCGGTGCATGACGGGAGACCGGCCGCCATTTTACCTGCCCGTGTGTTGACAGATCGATGTGTGAGGAGTTTCTGTCTCTACATCCCACAGGTGAGGTGATCATCTCTGGCACAAACACACACTCGTTCACTCTCACGCGTGTGACTCGTTTTATTCACACCTGTCGTGAAATAATGTCGAGATTTATTAAGAGTCCTCGAGCTCCGAGAACAGTCGCGTCAGGCTCTTCTTTTTCTCTTCGACCATTTTAACTCTTTATTATTATTATTTTATCGCTGTAATGTGCAGATAAAGCATGAACACGATAGTCAGTAAAGAGTGAATCATGTTCTGTCTCTTCCCTCAAATGTGTAACGGTCATTACGTCATCTGTTTGGAGGCGGGGCCAAACATGCACGCTGCGCGCTGATTGGTCCTCTTGGACACCCCGTTAATGTTGATTGACATGTGTCACATTACACTGAAGACACTCAGCTGACCCGACTGTTTAATTTCATTTAGTCTAAAGAATTAACTAAGAGAAGATCTTAAGTGTATAATGTTCCTTCTGTACTGACGTCAACACTCATAACTGTAAGATATTAAAGTAAAATTAATTATTAAAATCAATTAATCATCAATACTAAACACCCATAGTATTGTTATTATTATTATTATTATTATTATTATTAATATTATTAATATTAATATTAATATTATTATTATTAATATTATTATTATTAATATTATTATTAGTATTATTATTATTATTAAATTAATGATTAAAATGGTGTCAGATTCTGTGTTTGATAATCATCAATACTAAACACCCCTAGTATTATTATTATTATTATTATCATTATTATTATTATTATTATTAATATTATTATTATTATCATTATTATTATTATTATTATTATTATTATTATTAATATTATTAATATTATTATTAAATTAATGATTAAAATGGTGTCAGATTCTGTGTTTGATAATCATCAATACTAAACACCCATAGTATTATTATTATTATTATTATTATTATTATTATTATTAATATTATTATTATTATTAAATTAATGATTAAAATGGTGTCAGATTCTGTATTTGATAATCATCAATACTAAACACCCCTAGTATTATTATTATTATTATTATCATCATTATTATTATTATTATTATTATTATTATTATTATTATTATTATTATTAAATTAATGATTAAAATGGTGTCAGATTCTGTGTTTGATAATCATCAATACTAAACACCCCTAGTATTATTATTATTATTATTATTATTATTATTATTATTATTATCATCATTATTATTATTATTATTATTATTATTATTATTAAATTAATGATTAAAGTGATGTCAGATTCTGTGTTTGATAATCATCAATACTAAACACCCATAGTATTATTATTATTATTATTATTATTATTAAATTAATGATTAAAATGATGTCAGATTCTGTGTTTGATAATCATCAATACTAAACACCCATAGTATTATTATTATTATTATTATTATTATTATTAAATTAATGATTAAAATGATGTCAGATTCTGTGTTTGATAATCATCAATACTAAACACCCATAGTATTATTGTTGTTGTTGTTGTTGTTGTTGTTGTTGTTGTTGTTGTTGTTGTTGTTGTTGTTGTTGTTGTTGTTGTTGTTGTTGTTGTTGTTGTTGTTGTTGTTATTATATACAACACTGGAGTGTTCCTGTGGCCAGGTTGAGTTTGGAAAGATGATTCTATGTGATAATTCTAATATAAATATATATTAATATCATATTAAGTGTTTTCACTACTTGTGCATTAATGTTAAGATTGCACCAAAGGGGAAATTTTGTTGTCCACAGTGACTAAAGCTACACAAGTCTCTGCCAAACAAAGGAAAGAAACTTCCAAAGTAACAAAACAAAAATAAACTTTTTTTTCTTGGCTGCTGTGAAGTTTTGCACTTCATGCACTTTGTGTTAATGTAAGTTAAAGTATATTTAATTCATTTAGAATTACAAGTTGGTGAGCTTTTTGTAAAGTTATGCTTACAAAAATAAAGTTATCCTCAAGTTACATACAAAAGTGTGTTTACAGTAATTGTACTATATTATAATGTATAAATTATAGTAGTGTGTAGTTTATAAGTGTTGTGATAAAAGTGTGTTTTTCCTTTAATAAATCTGTTTTCTGATGATAGTGATATGCTGTGTGTTGTCATTCACAACAAAACAATAACAATGAGTTTATGACTGTAAATTAACAATCATTTATAGATCATTTAAGGCTATATAGACAAGTCCAGACATGGATTAATTTATATTTTTATTGGCCAAGTGCATATAAATATAAACTTGAGTTAAAATCCACCACAGATGGACAAAAGTTCACCAGAGCACAACAGACCAATCTTATCTATGGTACAATAGCCATCAGTGTCTTTGCACATCAAGAAATCAATCTGCAATATAATATTACAATGTTTTACTCGATCTGTCCTATCAACACAACCTGAAACTCTGCAATAATTAACCATTCTCCTTGACAACGTTCAGGATAAACTTCAGTGTCTGTGCTGTGTTGTTACGCAGACTTCCGGTCTGATGACGTGTTGTGAAAACACTCTTTTTTTGTTGTTATTATTATTATTGTTATTATTATTATTATTATTAATATGTGTGTGTGTGTGTGTGTGTGTGTGTGTGTGTGTGTGTGTGTGTGTGTATCATCTGTGTGATATTGTGTGTGTGTGTGTGTTTATCATCTGTGTGATATTGTGTTTGTGTTTAGGTGATTGTGTGTCAGTATGGCTCGTACTAAGCAGACCGCCCGTAAATCCACTGGAGGAAAAGCTCCTCGTAAGCAGTTAGCGACTAAAGCGGCCCGTAAGAGCGCTCCCTCTACCGGAGGAGTCAAGAAGCCCCATCGCTACAGGTGATGATGAAACATTATTCTGAGTTTCTTCATGTTCAGTGTCAGTTTATCTTCATGTCTTCTGTGTTTGTTGTGTAGACCCGGAACTGTGGCTCTGCGTGAGATCCGCCGCTACCAGAAGTCCACTGAGCTCTTGATTCGTAAACTCCCGTTCCAGCGTCTGGTCCGTGAAATCGCTCAGGACTTTAAAACTGATCTGAGGTTTCAGAGCGCTGCCATCGGTGCGCTGCAGGTCTGTTCACAGTTTGTTCAAATAAAAGAACAAGTAATAAAACAGCACAGGGTCATCCGGTTCTTATTGATTGTGTGTGTTTGCACACGTGTGTGTGTTTACAGGAGGCCAGTGAAGCGTACCTTGTGGGTCTGTTTGAGGACACTAACCTGTGCGCTATCCACGCCAAACGTGTGACCATCATGCCCAAAGATATCCAGCTGGCACGTCGCATCCGCGGGGAACGCGCTTAAACTTCAATCTCTTCTACTTTTTTACCTTTTCTTCATCTGTTTTTGTTTATTCTTCCAATGGAGTGTCAGTTATTGTGAGTGATCTTTCTGTGTTTATGTTTGTTTTATACTCTTGGACAGCACTTGTGTTGTTTTGATGTGATAATATAATGTGTTTGCCCTCAGGA
>CM065654.1:5732945-5747945 GCA_033220385.1 Triplophysa yarkandensis
AGAGAATAATGTGATTTGCCAGCTGTCTGTTCATTGGCTTTTTTGATAAGAAAGTCTTCTGATAAATAAATCTGTCACTTTAATTTTGCCTGCATTATTATTAGAATAAAAGTCTTTTCTATTTACATCTCAACACTGATGTGCTTTCTCAGGCCTTGTGTTATTCTGCGTGATATTTAGCTATGATTTGCTTTATTTCTTTATTAAGAGTTTGACTATAAAACATTCAGGTGTTTAAATAAGCAGATCTTTGTAATGGGACATTTAATAACATAATAAATGTATGTCACACACTTCTGTGAGTATCTTTGAGTTATACACACATTTCCCACTTTATTGTAACACAAACCTCTTTCTAAGCAAAAGAGGAACCTGGAATAAGAGAGACAGCACATAAATATTTTTGTGATGTACAAATTAATCATATATGAAGTTTATTAGATTATTGGTTATTATTGATCATTAATATGATTGTTGTGTCCTCCCTCACACACGGTGGCGCTCACAGAAGTCGCGTGCGCTCATGAGTCACGTGACCAGTGACGTCAGGTCCTTCAACGCCTGCACGCGCTACAGAGGACCGAAGAGAGAAATAAAGAAATAAGAAATAATCTTAAGAATAAAGAAATAAGAAATAATCTTAAGAATAAAGAAATCAAACAAACTTCAATCCGGAGTCATGGCGACGACATTTGACACAATGAGAGCCAATGTGGGCAAACTGCTGCGAGGAATCGACAGGTAAAGATAACTGAAACACGAGCTCATAAATGTAAAACAGCGGCTCTGATTTCAGATTAATAAAGAATAATTAATAATAATTAATACTTCTGACATGTTGAATGTGTGCAGATATAATCCAGAGAATCTGTCCACGCTCGAGCGGTATGTGGACACTCAAGCGCGTGAGAACTCTTATGACCTCGAGGCGAACCTGGCTGTTCTCAAACTGTGAGTGTGTTCATATACACACTATATACACTTATACACAATATACACACACTATACACACTTATACACAATATACACACACACTTATACACACACTCATACACACATAATACACACACACACTATACACACACTCATACACACACACACACTTATACACGCACAATACAGACACACTTATACACACACACACACACACTTATACACGCACAATACACACACACACTTATACACACACTCATACACACACTCATACACACACAATACACACACACACAATACACACACACACACTTATACACGCACAATACACACACACACTTATACACGCACAATACACACACACACTTATACACGCACAATACACACACACACTTATACACACACTCATACACACACTCATACACGCACAACACACACACACACTTATACACGCACAACACACACACACACTTATACACACACTCATACACACACAATACACACACACACTTATACACGCACAATACACACACACACTTATACACGCACAATACACACACACACTTATACACGCACAATACACACACACACTTATACACACACTCATACACACACAATACACACACACACTATACACACACTCATACACACACACACACTTATACACGCACAATACACACACACACTCCTACACACACACACACTTATACACGCACAATACACACACACACTTATACACACACACAATACACACACACACTATACACACTTATACACAATATACACACACTTACACACAATACACACACACACACACTTATACACGCACAATACACACACACACACACACACACACACACTTATACATGCACAATACACACACAATACAGACACTTATACACACACACACTCATACACACACACACACACACAATACACACACGTATACACATACACACTCATACACACACTCATATACACACAATACACACACACACTTATACACACTTATACACAATATACACACACTATACACACTTATACACAATATACACACACTTACACACAATACACACACACACACACACTCATACACACACTTATACACACACAATACACACACACACACTCATACACACACTTATACACGCACAATACACACACACACTCATACACACACTTATACACGCACAATACACACACAATACAGACACTTATACACACACACACTCATACACACACTCATACACACACACACAATACACACACGTATACACATACACACTCATACACACACTTATACACACACTTATACACGCACAATACACACACTTATACACACACTTATACACACACTCATACACACACTTATACACACACATATTGTGTTTAATTATAACATCAGATGACGTGTGTGTGTGTGTGTGTGTGTTTGTGTGTGTGTGTGTGTGTGTGTGTGTGTGTGTGTGTGTGTGTGTGTGTGTGTGTGTGTGTGTGTGTGTGTGTGTGTGTGTGTGTGTGTTTTAGGTACCAGTTTAATCCAGCATATTTCCAGACTACAGTAACGGCACAGATTCTGCTGAAGGCTCTCACTAATCTCCCTCACACAGACTTCACTCTGTGTAAGTGCATGATTGACCAGACCCACGTATCCTTTTGTGGCACGTTTCAGTTCTGCAGTATATATTTCAAGAGTGTCCACAGATATTATCTCATATAATGATGATAATCTGTGGTGAAGAGTTCAGAATCCACTGTTTCCTTGACTACGGTGTCGCAGCAAGAGGAGCGGCCGATAAGACAGATCCTGTATCTCGGCAACCTTCTGGAGACATGTCACTTCCAGAGCTTCTGGGTACGGACGCACACACACACACACACACACACACACACACACACACACACACACTGTTGGTAGGTCAAGGATCTTTAGAGATAAAGATTGAACAGTGTATGTGTTTTTTCAGGCCAGTCTGGAGGAGAACAGAGAATTGATTGATGGAATCACGGGGTTTGAAGAGTCTGTGCGGAAGTGTGAGTGATATCGACTGTCAAACTCATTGAAAACTTCTTTAAATACTTATCAATTATCATTGTTACTGCCAGTTCCGCATTTCTTATTTTTTTTCTGTCAAGGATTTTAGCAAATGACTATTATTAAATATTTTTCACATTATTATTTCAACATGGGGATTCACGTGGAATTTTAATACATTTGTTCTTTCTCTCTTTTGTCTTTAGTCATCTGTCACGTTGTAGGAATCACATATCAGAACATTGAGTATCGACTTCTGGCTGAGATGTTGGGAGATCCTCTGGGTGAGCGCACACATTTCACTACACATTAACTCTTTATTGTGTGAATGTAGACGTCAGATTGTGATTCTCTTTATAGACACTCAGGTAAAGGTTTGGATGAATAAATACGGCTGGACGGAGAATGAGGACGGACAGATATTCATTCATAACCAAGAGGAAAGTGTCAAGCCCAAGAACATAGTGGAGAAAATTGACTTTGAGAGTGAGTTTCAGTCTGAGAATATCTGACATGTCACATTTGTCTTCATTAGTGTTTGAAGTATTGAATGATGTTCTCTTGTGTTCACAGGTGTATCAAGCATCATGGCTACATCACAGTAACACACACACACAAACACAAGTTTCCTGATGATTGAAATTTACAATAAAGTCATTTTAATACAGAAACACCGAGTCATGTTTTCTTGTTCATCATCTTAATCACACATTTTCACTTACAACACTTAATAATGTTGTGAAACACAACTAACAGCATCATGTAGACTTATATTTATTTTATCGTCAGATGCTTTTATCCCCAGTATCTTACAGTATGATACAGTATATATCTATTACTGTAGAGTAAACAGATGTAAGATGTCTTCAAGAACACTTCAGTTATTATCTGCTGACACTGAGATTCAAACCAACAACCTTCTGCTTACAAGATCAACTCTCTAACCACCAGAACACAACTGAACACAACTAAACACAACTGAACCCAACTGAACACAACATAACACAACTGAACCCAACATAACACAACCGAACCCAACTGAACACAACATAACACAACTGAACCCAACATAACACAACTGTACACAACTGAACCCAACATAACACAACTGTACACATCTGAACCCAACTGAACACATCTGAACCCAACTGAACACTACAGAACACAACTGAACACAACTGAACACTACAGAACACAACTGAACCCAACTAAACCCAACATAACACAACTGTACACAACAGAACACAACTGTACACAACTGAACCCAACATAACACAACTGTACACATCTGAACCCAACTGAACACATCTGAACCCAACTGAACACTACAGAACACAACTGAACACTACAGAACACAACTGAACACAACTAAACCCAACATAACACAACTGTACACAACAGAACACAACTGTACACAACTGAACCCAACATAACACAACTGTACACAACAGAACAAAACTGTACACAACAGAACCCAACAGAACACAACTGAACCCAACAGAACACAACTGAACACAACACTACTGACACACAACAGAACACAACACAACTGAACACAACAGAACAGAACACAACTGAACAGAACACAACACAACAGAACACAACTGAACCCAACACAACAGAACACAACAGAACTGACACACAACTGAACACAACACAACAGATCCCAACACAACAGAACACAACTGAACACAACACAACACAACAGAACCCAACTGAACCCAACACAACAGAACACAACTGAACACAACACAACAGATCCCAACACAACAGAACTGACACACAACTGAACACAACACAACAGATCCCAACAGAACACAACACAACTGAACAGAACACAACACAACTGAACACAACAGAACACAACTGAACACATCTGAACACAACAGAACACAACTGAACACAACACAACAGATCACAACAGAACACAACTGAACACAACACAACAGAACACAACTGAACAGAACACAACTGAACCCAACAGAACACATCTGAACAGAACTGAACACAACACAACAGATCCCAACAGAACACAACTAAACACAACAGAACACAACTGTACACAACCGAACACAACTGAACACAATTAAACACAAATGAACACAACTAAACACAACTGCACACAACTGAACACAACTGACCATCACACACAACTGTACACAACTGAACACAACAGATCCCAATAGAACACAACTGAACACAGCACAACTGAACACAACACAACAGATCCCAACAGAACACAACGGAACCCAACACAACTGAACACAACACAACAGATCCCAACAAAACACAACTGAACACAACACAACTGAACACAACACAACAGATCCCAACAGAACACAACCGAACACAACACAACTGAACACAACACAACTGAACACAACACAACACAACTGAACACAACAGAACACAACACAACTGAACACAACAGAACACAACTGAACACAACCCAACTGATCACAACACAACTGAACACAACTGAACACAACAGAACACAATACAACTGAACAGAACACAACAGAACACAACTGAACACAACAGAACACAACTGAACAGAACACAACTGAACACAACAGAACACAACTGAACACAACACAACTGAACACAACACAACAGAACACAACACAACACAACTGAACAGAACACAACAGAACACAACTGAACAGAACACAACTGAACACAACAGAACACAACACAACTGAACAGAACACAACAGAACACAACTGAACAGAACACAACTGATCACAACAGAACACAACTGAACACAACACAACACAACTGAACGGAACACAACAGAACACAACTGAACAGAACACAACTGAACACAACAGAACACAACACAACACAACACAACTGAACACAACACATCTGAACACAACTGAACACAACACAACAGAACACAACACAACACAACTGAACACAACACATCTGAACACAACTGAACACAACACAACTGAACACAACAGAACACAACTGAACACAACACAACACAACTGAACAGAACACAACAGAAAACAACTGAACAGAACACAACTGAACACAACACAACTGAACACAACAGAACACAACAGAACACAACAGAACACATCTGAACACAACACATCTGAACACAACTGAACACAACACAACAGAACACAACACAACTGAACACAACACATCTGAACACAACTGAACACAACACAACAGAACACAACACAACACAACTGAACAGAACACAACAGAAAACAACTGAACAGAACACAACTGAACACAACACAACTGAACACAACAGAACACAACAGAACACAACAGAAAACAACTGAACAGAACACAACAGAAAACAACTGAACAGAACACAACAGAAAACAACTGAACAGAACACAACAGAAAACAACTGAACAGAACACAACTGAACACAACAGAACACAACAGAACACAACTGAACACAACAGAACACAACTGAACACAACAGAACACAACAGAACACATCTGAACACAACTGAACACAACAGAACACAACAGAACACAACTGAACACAACAGAACACAACTGAACACAACAGAACACAACAGAACACATCTGAACACAACTGAACACAACTGAACACAACTGAACACAACAGAACACAATTGTACACACAGTTTGATTATAAATCACTTATATAAATATTTGAGGTAAAACATTATTTAATTTGAGAGGCAGAACATTTAAACAAAACATCTTTTTCTGTGAAATCAAAAGTAAATCCGTAAGTAAATCTGTAAGTAAATCTTTAGATTTATTACATGTGTGGGAAATTCCTTCTTTATGAGAAGCCCATCAGCAGTTATCAACATTTAATGTGCGGCTCGGCCCCTTTAAAGCAGTGACGTCATCACGCCTTCTGAGCGCGCCCGCGCATGCGCACTGAAGAGGAGCTGTCCTCGTGCTGAAGTGTGAGTGTGTAACTCCTCTGAAATCACACACAACTCACAATCATGTTCACATCTCACACACCTGTGTGTGTTGTTTATCAGCAGGTGTTGTGTTGATGATGTTTGTGTTGTTTATCAGCAGGTGTTGTGTTGATGATGATTGTGTTGTTTATCAGCAGGTGTTGTGTTAATGATGATTGTGTTGTTTATCAGCAGGTGTTGTGTTGATGATGATTGTGTTGTTTATCAGCAGGTGTTGTGTTGATGATGATTGTGTTGTTTATCAGCAGGTGTTGTGTTGATGATGATTGTGTTGTTCATCAGCAGGTGTTGTGTTGATGATGTGTGTGTTGTTTATCAGCAGGTGTTGTGTTGATGATGTTTGTGTTGTTTATCAGCGGGTGTTGTGTTGATGATGTTTGTGTTGTTTATCAGCAGGTGTTGTGTTGATGATGTGTGTGTTGTTTATCAGCAGGTGTTGTGTTGATGATGATTGTGTTGTTTATCAGCAGGTGTTGTGTTGATGATGATTGTGTTGTTCATCAGCAGGTGTTGTGTTGATGATGATTGTGTTGTTTATCAGCAGGTGTTGTGTTGATGATGATTGTGTTGTTTATCAGCAGGTGTTGTGTTGATGATGATTGTGTTGTTTATCAGCAGGTGTTGTGTTGATGATGATTGTGTTGTTTATCAGCAGGTGTTGTGTTGATGATGATTGTGTTGTTTATCAGCGGGTGTTGTGTTGATGATGATTGTGTTGTTTATCAGCAGGTGTTGTGTTGATGATGATTGTGTTGTTTATCAGCAGGTGTTGTGTTGATGATGATTGTGTTGTTTATCAGCAGGTGTTGTGTTGATGATGATTGTGTTGTTTATCAGCAGGTGTTGTGTTGATGATGATTGTGTTGTTTATCAGCAGGTGTTGTGTTGATGATGATTGTGTTGTTTATCAGCAGGTGTTGTGTTGATGATGATTGTGTTGTTTATCAGCGGGTGTTGTGTTGATGATGTTTGTGTTGTTTATCAGCAGGTGTTGTGTTAATGATGTTTGTGTTGTTTATCAGCAGGTGTTGTGTTGATGATGATTGTGTTGTTCATCAGCAGGTGTTGTGTTGATGATTGTGTTGTTTATCAGCGGGTGTTGTGTTGATGATGTTTGTGTTGTTTATCAGCAGGTGTTGTGTTGATGATGATTGTGTTGTTCATCAGCAGGTGTTGTGTTGATGATGTTTGTGTTGTTTATCAGCAGGTGTTGTGTTGATGATGATTGTGTTGTTTATCAGCGGGTGTTGTGTTGATGATGTTTGTGTTGTTTATCAGCAGGTGTTGTGTTAATGATGTTTGTGTTGTTTATCAGCAGGTGTTGTGTTGATGATGTTTGTGTTGTTTATCAGCAGGTGTTGTGTTGTTTATCAGCGGGTGTTGTGTTGATGTTGATTGTGTTGTTTATCAGCAGGTGTTGTGTTGATGATGATTGTGTTGTTTATCAGCAGGTGTTGTGTTGATGATGATTGTGTTGTTTATCAGCAGGTGTTGTGTTGTTTATCAGCAGGTGTTGTGTTGATGATGATTGTGTTGTTTATCAGCAGGTGTTGTGTTGATGATGATTGTGTTGTTTATCAGCAGGTGTTGTGTTGATGATGATTGTGTTGTTTATCAGCAGGTGTTGTGTTGATGATGATTGTGTTGTTTATCAGCAGGTGTTGTGTTGATGATGATTGTGTTGTTTATCAGCAGGTGTTGTGTTGATGATGATTGTGTTGTTTATCAGCAGGTGTTGTGTTGTTTATCAGCAGGTGTTGTGTTGTTTATCAGCAGGTGTTGTGTTGATGATGATTGTGTTGTTTATCAGCAGGTGTTGTGTTGATGATGATTGTGTTGTTTATCAGCAGGTGTTGTGTTGTTTATCAGCAGGTGTTGTGTTGATGATGATTGTGTTGTTTATCAGCAGGTGTTGTGTTGATGATGATTGTGTTGTTTATCAGCAGGTGTTGTGTTGATGATGATTGTGTTGTTTATCAGCAGGTGTTGTGTTGATGATGATTGTGTTGTTTATCAGCAGGTGTTGTGTTGATGATGATTGTGTTGTTTATCAGCAGGTGTTGTGTTGATGATGATTGTGTTGTTTATCAGCAGGTGTTGTGTTGTTTATCAGCAGGTGTTGTGTTGTTTATCAGCAGGTGTTGTGTTGATGATGATTGTGTTGTTTATCAGCAGGTGTTGTGTTGATGATGATTGTGTTGTTTATCAGCAGGTGTTGTGTTGTTTATCAGCAGGTGTTGTGTTGATGATGATTGTGTTGTTTATCAGCAGGTGTTGTGTTGTTTATCAGCAGGTGTTGTGTTGATGATGATTGTGTTGTTTATCAGCAGGTGTTGTGTTGATGATGATTGTGTTGTTTATCAGCAGGTGTTGTGTTGATGATGATTGTGTTGTTTATCAGCAGGTGTTGTGTTGTTTATCAGCAGGTGTTGTGTTGTTTATCAGCAGGTGTTGTGTTGATGATGATTGTGTTGTTTATCAGCAGGTGTTGTGTTGATGATGATTGTGTTGTTTATCAGCAGGTGTTGTGTTGTTTATCAGCAGGTGTTGTGTTGATGATGATTGTGTTGTTTATCAGCAGGTGTTGTGTTGATGATGATTGTGTTGTTTATCAGCAGGTGTTGTGTTGATGATGATTGTGTTGTTTATCAGCAGGTGTTGTGTTGATGATGATTGTGTTGTTTATCAGCAGGTGTTGTGTTGATGATGATTGTGTTGTTTATCAGCAGGTGTTGTGTTGATGATGATTGTGTTGTTTATCAGCAGGTGTTGTGTTGTTTATCAGCAGGTGTTGTGTTGTTTATCAGCAGGTGTTGTGTTGATGATGATTGTGTTGTTTATCAGCAGGTGTTGTGTTGATGATGATTGTGTTGTTTATCAGCAGGTGTTGTGTTGTTTATCAGCAGGTGTTGTGTTGATGATGATTGTGTTGTTTATCAGCAGGTGTTGTGTTGTTTATCAGCAGGTGTTGTGTTGATGATGATTGTGTTGTTTATCAGCAGGTGTTGTGTTGATGATGATTGTGTTGTTTATCAGCAGGTGTTGTGTTAATGATGATTGTGTTGTTTATCAGCAGGTGTTGTGTTGATGATGATTGTGTTGTTTATCAGCAGGTGTTGTGTTGATGATGTGTGTGTTGTTTATCAGCAGGTGTTGTGTTGATGATGATTGTGTTGTTTATCAGCAGGTGTTGTGTTGATGATGTGTGTGTTGTTTATCAGCAGGTGTTGTGTTGATGATGATTGTGTTGTTTATCAGCAGGTGTTGTGTTGATGATGATTGTGTTGTTTATCAGCAGGTGTTGTGTTGATGATGATTGTGTTGTTTATCAGCAGGTGTTGTGTTGATGATGTTTGTGTTGTCTATCAGCAGGTGTTGTGTTGATGATGATTGTGTTGTTTATCAGCAGGTGTTGTGTTGATTGTGTTGTTTATCAGCAGGTGTTGTGTTGATGATGTTTGTGTTGTTTATCAGCAGGTGTTGTGTTGATGATGATTGTGTTGTTTATCAGCAGGTGTTGTGTTGATGATGATTGTGTTGTCTATCAGCAGGTGTTGTGTTGATGATGATTGTGTTGTTTATCAGCAGGTGTTGTGTTGATGATGATTGTGTTGTTTATCAGCAGGTGTTGTGTTGATGATGTTTGTGTTGTTTATCAGCAGGTGTTGTGTTGATGATGATTGTGTTGTTTATCAGCAGGTTTTGTGTTGATGATGTGTGTGTTGTTTATCAGCAGGTGTTGTGTTGATGATGATTGTGTTGTTTATCAGCAGGTGTTGTGTTGATGATGATTGTGTTGTTTATCAGCAGGTGTTGTGTTGATGATGATTGTGTTGTTTATCAGCAGGTGTTGTGTTGATGATGATTGTGTTGTTTATCAGCAGATGTTGTGTTGATGATGTTTGTGTTGTTTATCAGCAGGTGTTGTGTTGATGATGATTGTGTTGTTTATCAGCAGGTGTTGTGTTAATGATGATTGTGTTGTTTATCAGCAGGTGTTGTGTTAATGATGATTGTGTTGTTTATCAGCAGGTGTTGTGTTGATGATGATTGTGTTGTTTATCAGCAGGTGTTGTGTTGATGATGATTGTGTTGTTTATCAGCAGGTGTTGTGTTGATGATGATTGTGTTGTTTATCAGCAGGTGTTGTGTTGATGATGATTGTGTTGTTTATCAGCAGGTGTTGTGTTGATGATGATTGTGTTGTTTATCAGCAGGTGTTGTGTTGTTTATCAGCAGGTGTTGTGTTGATGATGATTGTGTTGTGTTTATCAGCAGGTGTTGTGTTGATGATGTTTGTGTTGTTTATCAGCAGGTGTTGTGTTGATGATGATTGTGTTGTTTATCAGCAGGTGTTGTGTTGATGATTGTGTTGTTTATCAGCAGGTGTTGTGTTGATGATTGTGTTGTTTATCAGCAGGTGTTGTGTTGATGATGATTGTGTTGTTTATCAGCAGGTGTTGTGTTGATGATGATTGTGTTGTTCATCAGCAGGTGTTGTGTTGATGATGATTGTGTTGTTTATCAGCAGGTGTTGTGTTGATGATGATTGTGTTGTTTATCAGCAGGTGTTGTGTTGATGATGATTGTGTTGTTTATCAGCAGGTGTTGTGTTAATGATGATTGTGTTGTTTATCAGCAGGTGTTGTGTTGATGATGATTGTGTTGTTTATCAGCAGGTGTTGTGTTGATGATGATTGTGTTGTTTATCAGCAGGTGTTGTGTTGATGATGATTGTGTTGTTTATCAGCAGGTGTTGTGTTGATGATGATTGTGTTGTTTATCAGCAGGTGTTGTGTTGATGATGATTGTGTTGTTTATCAGCAGGTGTTGTGTTGATGATGATTGTGTTGTTTATCAGCAGGTGTTGTGTTGATGATGATTGTGTTGTTTATCAGCAGGTGTTGTGTTGTTTATCAGCAGGTGTTGTGTTGATGATGATTGTGTTGTTTATCAGCAGGTGTTGTGTTAATGATGATTGTGTTGTTTATCAGCAGGTGTTGTGTTGATGATGATTGTGTTGTTTATCAGCAGGTGTTGTGTTGATGATGATTGTGTTGTTTATCAGCAGGTGTTGTGTTGATGATGATTGTGTTGTTTATCAGCAGGTGTTGTGTTGTTTATCAGCAGGTGTTGTGTTGATGATGATTGTGTTGTTTATCAGCAGGTGTTGTGTTAATGATGATTGTGTTGTTTATCAGCAGGTGTTGTGTTGATGATGATTGTGTTGTTTATCAGCAGGTGTTGTGTGGATGATGTGTGTGTTGTTTATCAGCAGGTTTTGTGTTGATGATGATTGTGTTGTTTATCAGCAGGTGTTGTGTTGATGATGTGTGTGTTGTTTATCAGCAGGTGTTGTGTTGATGATGATTGTGTTGTTTATCAGCAGGTGTTGTGTTGTTTATCAGCAGGTGTTGTGTTGATGATGATTGTGTTGTTTATCAGCAGGTGTTGTGTTGTTTATCAGCAGGTGTTGTGTTGATGATGATTGTGTTGTTTATCAGCAGGTGTTGTGTTGATGATGATTGTGTTGTTTATCAGCAGGTGTTGTGTTGATGATGATTGTGTTGTTTATCAGCAGGTGTTGTGTTGATGATGATTGTGTTGTTTATCAGCAGGTGTTGTGTTAATGATGATTGTGTTGTTTATCAGCAGGTGTTGTGTTAATGATGTGTGTGTTGTTTATCAGCAGGTGTTGTGTTGATGATTGTGTTGTTCATCAGGAGGTGTTGTGTTGATGATGATTGTGTTGTTTATCAGCAGGTGTTGTGTTGATGATGTTTGTGTTGTTTATCAGCAGGTGTTGTGTTAATGATGTGTGTGTTGTTTATCAGCAGGTGTTGTGTTGATGATGATTGTGTTGTTTATCAGCAGGTGTTGTGTTGATGATGATTGTGTTGTTTATCAGCAGGTGTTGTGTTGATGATGATTGTGTTGTTTATCAGCAGGTGTTGTGTTGATGATGATTGTGTTGTTTATCAGCAGGTGTTGTGTTGATGATGTTTGTGTTGTTTATCAGCAGGTGTTGTGTTGATGATGATTGTGTTGTTTATCAGCAGGTGTTGTGTTGATGATGATTGTGTTGTTTATCAGCAGGTGTTGTGTTGATGATGATTGTGTTGTTTATCAGCAGGTGTTGTGTTGATGATGTTTGTGTTGTTTATCAGCAGGTGTTGTGTTGATGATGGAGCAGCGCTCTGTGGTTTCGGTGTGTGACTCTCATGGACAGCGGCTCCTGTCAGTTCTTCGGGACTTCAGAGAGAGAGAGATGATGTTTGACTTCAGGATTTGTGTACAGGATGAGATGATTCCGTGTCATCGTTGTGTTCTCGCTGCATGCAGTGACTTCTTCAGGTGACACACAAACATTATAAACACAAACATTATAAACACACAATGACTCTGTTGTGAGTATTTCTTTACATATGTGTGTTTGTATGTGCGGGCTTATGTGTGCATGTCCCCATGTACTTACTTGTGTGTACGTGTGTGTATCCGCATATGTGGGGGTATGCATGTGTGTCTGCTCATGCATGTACACATGTATGTGTGCGTGTCTGTGTTTGTGTGCGTGTGTGTTTGTGTGCTTGCATGTGTTTGCAGGGCAATGTTTCAGCTGGATATGAGAGAGCGTGATGATGGTTCAGTGACTCTCAGTAGCCTCTCAGCTGCTGCTGTTCACAAGTTTCTGGAGTTTGCGTACTCTGGTGAGATAGAGCTCAGAGAAGATAATGTGGACGTCATGTTTCAGCTGGCTTCATTCCTGCAGGTGTTTGACAGAATCCTGAAGAGTTATGCTATTTCTGCATCATGTTTAAGTTTGATCTTTCTCTCTGAAGGTGGATTTCCTCTCACGTGCCTGCAGTGACTTTATGATCCAAAGTCTTGACCTCTCCAACTGTCTACATCTGTTAGCGGTTGCCGAGGGTTATGGTTCAGCACCCCTCCTGCATCGCGCCACAGAGTTTGTCACGCAGAACTTTTACATGCTGTCCTCTCAACTGGACTTCCTGGAGATGCCAACGCGGGTCCTGGGACGCTGCCTGTCCTCTGACACCCTCAATGTTCCAGATGAAGAATGCGTGCTGCACGCTCTCCTGCGGTGGACTCAACACGACCTGCAGACACGCAAGAGTCTACTGCCGGAGCTCCTGTCACAGGTACGTCTCCATCATCTCCCTCAGGCTGTCCTGGAGCACATCAGTCATTCTCTGGCACTGGTGTCTGAGGATGAACGCTGTGGTTGTGCTGTTAAAGAGGCATTGGTGCACGTTCAAGAGTTTAGCGGGTTGTTTCCTGACGCTCGGCCTTCCACCACATCAAGCTACATTTACGTCCATAAAACAGATGAAAACGGAGAGACCAGTCACTCCTTCTGCTATGACGTCAGAGCGGACCGCTGGAGGGAACTGCCCCATCACCCCATACGGCTCTCTGCCCTGCCCGGATCAGCCCTCACCAGTTTTGCAGAGAAACTCTTTGTAAGCGGCGGATGTTGTGGCAGTTGTCGGCGTACAGTTCGGTTGCACATCGCTGAAGCTCACCACAACGCCACTGATGAATTCTGGTGTTACTGTCCCGTGTCGAGCACCTTCACACCAGCTCCACCCATGAGACGCTCTCGAACCATGCACATGTCTGTCAGCGCTCTGCGTCGCATCTACGTCATCAGCGGTAAAACCCGCGGCCCCAGCAGTGTTTGTAGTCTCCTGGATGTGGAGTTTTTCAATCCTCTTACGCATGAGTGGAAGAGCGTTAGTCCTTTGCCCAAAGCAATCTACTTCTCTGAAGCAAGCACTTGTGGGAACATCATATACACTCTCGGCTCTGAGGTGGAGATCTCAGAGGCTTTTAATCCGTCTCTAGACTGTTTCTTCCGCTATGATGCTGTTGCGGATCAATGGTGTCAGCTGGTGGCAGAATTTGGTCAGTTCTTCCATGCTACACTGGTCAAATCTGTTTCCATCAATAACGCTTTATACTTGTGTGATCTGTCCACATATAAAGTGTACAGTTTCTGTCCGGAAACATGCATGTGGAAGGGAGAGGGGTCATTCGAGTGTGCGGGCTTTAATGCCGGGGCCATTGGAGTCCTTG
>CM065654.1:5755445-5758533 GCA_033220385.1 Triplophysa yarkandensis
TCTATTTAAAGTGTAGAGAATTATTCAGTGATCTATAGATATAATGTGTTGAAACACATTTCTAAAGTCAAAATTTGAAAAATGATTTGTGTATATACTAAGACTTAATGATGTGATTTACAACCATCATCTCCTCCCATGAGAATAAATCAATGTTTTTTTGGACAGGTTGAGCTGATTGTGCGACCATCAGATGAAGTGATCCCACGTTTACGTGAGGATTATGGTGTGGAGCGTCTGGATTTGGTGTTTATGGATCACTGGAAGCGCTGTTATCTCCCTGATCTGCAGCTGTTGGAGGGTTCAGGGCTTCTCGGTGAAGGATCTCTCATCGTAGCGGACAATGTCATTTTTCCTGGAGCACCTAACTTCCTGCGGCATGCTCGACGTTCGGGTCTGTATGAAGTCCGGATACACCGGGCCACGCTGGAATACATCCGCGGAATCCGTGACGGAATGGCCGAGCTGACCTTCCTCGGGATCAAGTGAAAGATCACAGCTTGAAATGATCTTTCCTTCACAATGTTTTATTTATTCTGACTGGGGTATTTTTTATATATTTTTTAGATTTCACTGATGAGAAGTGAATGATGAAATAAGTTCTCAGACATTACATTGACAAGTGAGACAGTCCAGCACAACATAAATGCTATAAAATATTCCATAATAACATGTAAAGAAGAATAACTGTGGATTTATACTAAATAAATTATACATTTATTTACACATGTTTCAAACAAGCAAAAACAAACATTGATCACAAAAACATGATGAAGTGAGTTCTGTTTTCTCTACAGATGTTGTGTTGAATAACTGAGTGATGCCATTAAGTTCATCTTCTATCTGCATGATAACAGACAAAGTTCACTTGAACGTGTTGTGTGTTTGTGTGTATGTCTACACAAACACCTGCATTTTCCACAACACATTAGAGAGTGACTTCAGTAAGCAGCAGAAGATCCCATCTTGTGATGGACGTGTGATTGGTGTGATGGTGCGTTTAGATCATCCACTGGTCCTGATCTTGATCTCCTCCCTCCATGTCGACCTGTCAGTGAGCGATACTCACATCATTTACCTAAAACCAAAACTCAAGTCTCTTCAAAACTGAAGTTAGACACTTTAATCAATGTTTATCAGAAACATAGCTTTCCCTCATGAAGTGTGAGTGCGTGTGTGCGTATGTGTGTGTGTGTGTGTGTGTGTGTGTCTTGACCTCATTGATCTCTCCATCATCAGGAAACTCATTGTAGATGTTCATGTCATCCATGTCCTGCATGTCTTCATCATCTTCTGAATCTTCCTCACTGTCCTCCTCATCTTCGTCATCTTCCTCTTCTTCCTCATCAAAGGTCTTGTGTAAGAGAACATTACATTCAGAAGAGTGTGGAAGTTCTCACGATGGATCACAGATTCTGAGTTCTGTTTCTGAAGGAGTGAGACGCTCACCTCAAAGATCGGCCGTCCGATGGGCATCAGATTGTTGTCTTTCTCTGCAATATTCTGTAGCTGAAGACGCACAGAACAATCAGTAAAAACACGCACGCACACACACACACGCACACACACGCACACACACACAGTGGTACTGACCCAGGTCTGGTGCTGTTGTTCTTGTTGGTGCAATTCAGCTTCATCCACACACGGCCGATCCAGATTAAACCAGAGAGCCTCGGTCACACGTGGGAACAGAGAGGGGAAGAGTGTGGACATGTCTGTGCACACACACACACGTACGCACCACCGTCACGCACGCACACATACACGCACGCAGGCACGCACACAACAACAAATACATACACAGAGACACATACACAGAGACACACATACACACACATACACAGAGACACACACAAACACACACACACACACACAGAGAGAGACACACACACAACACACACACACACACACATACATACACAGAGACACACACACAGAGACACACACACAAACACACACACACACAGAGAGAGACACACACACAACACACACACACACAGAGAGAGACACACACACAACACACACACACACACATACATACACAGAGACACACACACACAGACACACACACACAAACACACACACACACACACACACACACAGAGAGAGACACACACACAACACACACACACACACATACATACACAGGTCCACACACACAGACACACACACACACACACACACACAAAATGTAATCTCAGTTTTACTTCAATTAAAATAAACACAATTTAAGTTTCCCAGCTGTAATCCTAAAGGAACAATAGTATAGTGGTCCTGTAACTATAGCAGTTATTTATTTACACATATATATATATATATAATATAAACATGTGATGTCATCAGTACTAAAGAGTTTTATTGTAAAGAGTTTTATTGTAAAGAGTTTTATTGTAAAGAGTTTTATTGTAAAGAGTTTTATTGTAAAGAGTTTTATTGTAAAGAGTTTTATTGTAAAGAGTTTTATTGTAAAGAGTTTTATTGTAAAGAGTTTTATTGTAAAGAGTTTTATGGTAAAGAGTTTTATTGTAAAGAGTTTTATTGTCAAGAGTTTTATTGTCAAGAGTTTTATTGTAAAGAGTTTTATGTCTATTAAACAGAAACACAACAGGAATTATTTCACTGAATCAAACTTATAATATTGACTGATTTATATTATTTATTAGTATTATAAAATAACAGACTAACCTGCAAGAGTGAGCGTAGTTTAAATGTAAACACAGAGCGGAAGTGGCTGTCGCGGTGTTCACTCACTTCCGCTCCCCACCGGAAACACTTATGCAGACCTCCAATAAAGTTTTACAAATATATCAAACAAAACATATAAAATAAAATATATCAAACAAAATATATCACATCAAATACATCTAATAAAACATATAAAATAAAATATATCAAATAAAACATATCAAATAAAATATATCAAACAAAATATATCAAATAAAATATATAAAATAAAACATATCAAACAAACCATATCACATAAATTATGTAAAATAAAACATATAAAATTAAATATATCAAATAAAATATATTATATAATATATATCAAATAAAATATGTCATATAAAATATATCACAGAAAATATAT